>OY728156.1:2103125937-2103515937 GCA_963277665.1 Viscum album
AGTGCAAAGTGTTTTGTTTACTTGATTTTAAAATGTTGATTTTTAAATATGGATTTCTTGTATTTATGAATATGGATTTTGTGAATGTTTTTAAATAAAAGAATCGTTGTATTGAAATTTATTAGAATAGTTGATTTGAAATGTTTTTTAAATACATGGTGTTGTGTGAGTTCATACTTTCGATGTTACAATGAATTAGGTTCGTATACCATTGGGGAAAAAATGGAAATAACCCCAGATTAGGGGTATGTGTCATTAGAAAAATAATGTTTTTGACACATTTTTATGTCTTAGTGGATGGAAAAGAAACTAGTTATGAGTGTGATATTGTTTTTGAAGATTTAATGTGTTGTAATGTGTGTGAATCATTGAATGAGTATGCCAGAAAGGAATGTTAAATGGTTTAAAGAATTTTTTGTGTCCTTTCTATAGAAAACTTTTTTGTTTTTGAAAAAAAAAATTGTTAGAAATATTATTGGTTTTTTGATAAACTTTTTTATATTGTATTATATAAATGTTTTTATGTAATTTTGATAACATGTTATATCCTAGTGGAATGAGTGCCGAAGTCATTTGGGGAAATCCTGCTAAGTTTTATTACTCACCCCAGCACTTTCATGTTTTTTCTTTTGAAAATATATTTTTATTGGGGCATCGAAAATTGTAAGGTATCAAATTTCCTAAGTGGTTCATCGTGATACTTTTAATGTGTTGTGGAGTTCGGGCATGAGGAATGGTTAGAGGTATGAATTTATGTCTTTGGAGTCCCTAGGTTTTTTTGGTTTTTTCTTCTACTTTGTACTTTGATGGTATATGTCTTCCTCGGTGTTACTCTATTTTAGTTCAATTTTGAAATCAATGGTTTTAATTTGAGTTTTCTTACATTTTTATCATGAATCATATAGTGGTTTTGTTTATGGTATGTTTGGTTGTTTTTTATTTCCTATGGGAAAATCATCCCCCAATTACATTGAATCCCTTGGAATTTATTTCCAAACTTTAGTACGATGCAGATGAATCATAAAGACGAGTATAAATTCCTCCTCGAATAATAAAAATTTGGAGGGGAAAGATTTTACAAATGGCATCAGTCATAGTTGGTACATAATTTATTTTGACAAGTGGAATAATATTTTTCAGTCCTGAACATGCATGATGAATTAATTGTGTTGAGTCCTAATATATTTTGTGACAAATGGTATGAGTTTTTTGTTCTTGGAGTTGAAAATAATTATGGTATGTAACACCCCAAGCTTCTACGGTACGTTTCCCTTTGAATAATGCGATAGCGTGTGTTGTACGCAACCTCGAGTTCTAACACACACCACAACTAATTAAACTAGCCGTTGTGAATAGTAATACCTAATTTTTGAAATTATATATATTTTATATTTGAAAATGGACTTCATTTTTGGACTCGGAATATCGAATTTAGCCTAAGGTGAAATTTTGGTACTTTTCGGATAACTTTCATATTTTGATGAATAGTGAAAATTACTAAATTTTAATTAAAAACAACTTTTTTAATCAAAATAATTAATAGTGATAAATTATGAATTTTAGTAGTTTTAAAGTATATTTAGAATATATTTTTACCATTTAATATAATGTTGGTCATTGGACATGATTTTACAATTAAACCGAACATAAACAAGTGTCAATCTTTTGATAGTTATATCTCTTAAAAACACGCTTTTTGTTTTGACAGCGGGAATTAATTTTAAATTAATTTCTGCCACTTCTGTGTTTTGAATTTAGGAAAATGGATTCCATATTTGGAATCAGGATGTTCAAATTGTGTAAATAGGTAACTTTTATTTTTAGACATTTTGAATAATTACTGCGGTAAATATTTTATTTACCATGGTTAAGGGTAAATCCGGTAAATAAGGGTTAAAAAAATAATATTATAATAATACTAAATTACCCTAAAAATGTGTCTTAACCCTATTGGTTGATAGATGGTCGACCATGGGCATCTTTGTGTCAATTTTGGGACCCCATGGATCCACTTGTAAGTGATAATGACACTTTATTTTAATTTAGTTAAAATGAATACAAAAATGACACAAGCATATATCTTTTAGAACAACAATTTTTACATAGGGTTATATATGTTGGATTTTAGATTATAAATATTCATTAGAAATATAAAACGATTTCCTACATAATGATATTTTATTTATAATTTTTAGACATTAAATAATTTATTTTATTTATGACACAATGATGATGCAGTAATTACTATAATAGTGAAAAATTAAAATAATTGATATTATAAATACCCAAATAAATATAATATGAAACTTTTAATGAATTAAACTAATTTTATAGGATAATATGATATATTAGGATTGATTTAATGGACTTTGTTCTAAGTAATCAATCTGTTATGAGTTTCACAAAAATCAACTATTGAATAGTGTCAAAATTGACATAAAAGAGTTCTTAAAACAAATATTATATTATTAATTGATATTAAATTCCTAAAAATCTAAGGTTCGGCCAAGAGACTTATATTATGATAGGTTAATCATTAATGGACCACTTGGGGGTCTCTTGGATGTATATAGTAAGTTTATTAACCATATTATATAAAAATACAAAGAGACATTGTAAAAGTGAAACTAATTAACTTAGAGTTAATACTTAAAGATAAGGTTAATATAAGTACCCAAACCTGTCTAAACTCTATTGGTTGAGTGGTTTTAGACCTATCCCCACCTTAACCTTTGAATAATAAGCTTTGGAGCCATTAGAAACCGAATATGAATTTATTATAAATTAATATTTCTAGATTTTCCAAAGGTGCCCCTCACCCCTCTTATAAAAAGGGCACTCCTCCTTCTCATTTCTTCACACCTTCAAAGCCTTTTGGTTCGGCCAAACTCTGCCCAAATACTCTCCCAACATCCCTCACTACAACCTAGAGGCCTTAGTTTGATCAGAAAGCCAACCTAAGGAGCCCTTTTGATCAAATCAAAAGGAAGAACCCGAAGAAGAGGTAATGATTTCACCACCATTTTCTAAGTTCATTTCTTCTTCCACTTCTTCTTCCTTTGTTCTTACCATTCTAAAATAATAACTCCAGTATCTCACATATACTGTGATGTTATTATAAGTATGGTACAACCATATTCAGTATTCTATCCACCCTTTGAATAACATGTCACCATACGTGCGTACGTACGGATTACCGTCTCCACGTCGTGGTGTAATTGTTATTCAATATAATATTATTTGGATGGGTATAATAATGATGTGTACCTCATGTAAATAATAAATATAACATGTTAATGATTCTGTATATATGATATACCATTCATTTATATATTATTTTAATATCAAAAGAATGATATTGTCGCTCGTGCGTACGTACGGACTACCGTCTCCACGAACGCGATGAGATTCATTCTCCATCGTATCCATTCAAGTATAATTATCATTTTATGATTTAAAAATGATGTTTAAGGACTTGATATCATTATGGAGATGAATAAGATACAACAAACATGGCTTATGTAACAAAACATATAAAAGAAAATGAGTAAGTTAACACCCGAAACGATGATAATTCTAAGATATTATTAATAAATCAATGTTAAAAGATCATATATGATATCATATTAATATATATGATTATTGTATAATTTAATAACAATTATTTCACCATTATACAGGAGGTTAACCTACCCCAACCAAGGAAAAGTACAAGGTAAGGGTTATTTCACAATCTCTTCATTATCCGAGGTTGTATTATACGTAATAATCTACTGGGATCTCTTTATCATCCACATCCATGTTTCTTCGAAATGTATTTCAAAACATTTTTACTATTTACAAGAATATGGGTTAAAGTCATTTATACCCTTGTTTGAATTTTTATAAGAGGTTTATAAAGGAATCTTTCCGTCGTTTTCAAAACAAGGTCCTTTTTAACCTTTTCGACAGAATTGAGGTAAGAATGTTTTTTTTAACTTATACGGCGGGTGCGGTTATTTTACGCCGTTATAAAATCTTCAAAGCTTTCCATACAAGCTTATAAGAATATTTTCAAAGAAAATGTTTTATTTTATATGGATCTTAAATGATTTCAAAATAAAAGGAGATACTTCTTTAAAAAGAATTTTGATTTCATCTATGTCAACATCCTTTGATAGATTTTAAGATTATTTGAAGTTGATTTATTATGATACAAAACTTCTATATTGTATTGAAGGTTTTGTGATATGTTTGACTGTGGATGTGCTATTTTTATACCATTCATAGTTTATGGTGAAATTATTGAAATTTCGTATGCTAGTTTTAATACGAATGTTTATGTTATGTTTAAACCTTTTCATATGGGAATGCATTGGACTTAATAAGTGACGGGTGGAGCCCGCTATAGCTCCTCGATGCATCGGTAGGTCTCATGAGGCAAACTAGTGTCTTGGCACAAGGCCTTGACAAAATCTTATTTGTAGTCTTGGCACGAGGCCTTGGCTATGTGGTTATGATAGTCTGGCATTATGCATTCCATAATTATGAAAGTGGTTATTGATATTGCATGTGATTATTCGATTAGTAGAATATCCATGTGAATAAGTAAATGGCATTATTTCATTTTATTTATGCCATACCATGTTGAAAGTTCGTATTTAAAAGGCTTTTGTTTTAGTTATACATTGCCTTAAATGTTTATTCTTATTTATGAAAGTTTCCACTTTATTGTTATCCTTACTGGGCATTTGAGCTCACCCCTTTTTTTTATGTTTTATTTTTCCCAGGATGTGAAGAAGTAAGTTATGAATGACCTGCAGGGATTTTATGAGGGGTTAATAGTGTGGATTGTGGAAACATTATGTTGTTGTATTAGTTTTTCATTTTATGATGTAATGTAAAACTTATGAATATATCTAGTGTTTCCAAGGCTACTAAACCAATCGGTCTTTCGAGATTTGATCTTTCTTGTGATCATGCCAATGTTATGTAATTAATGCACCGACTCTGGGTAGCTGGGGTCGGGGCGTTACATGGTAAGTCTTCGATTTAGGATGGTAGAAAGGATTAGGATTTTCAATACATGAAATTTAGAGCATAAAAAGACATAGATATCTTTTTATGTTGAATTCCATGTTACTATGGAGTTGGGTAAATAAGTGTTTTGGGTACACTTATAAGAATTGGAATGAAATTTTCATTGTTTTAGGAAATGAGATGATTGTGAAATTCCTTTTATAAATTACCTCCAACTAGGATTAAATATTTCATTTTGAGAAATGATTTATGAGTTGTGAAAAAATTTATATTTTTGAAAAGTGTGACTGTGTTTTTCAAATGTTATATTTTGAAAAAAAAGAGAGTGGTATTTTGAAAATGATTTTATTTTAAAAATAATGATGTACATTTCAAAATCAGTTGAAGAGGAATTTTTTAAAATTTTTAAAATAAGTGTTATTCTATTTGTGGTTTGGTATAAATTTAAATCATTAGGCCTTCTATTTATAGAGAGTTAGAATTGGGTCATTTTTTAGGTTTTAAAAAAATTGAACTCACAAGGCACTGTGGAAACCAACTGGGGGAAGTTGTTGAGAATTTTGTGGCACTTAATCCATAGGGGAACCAATAGTTGGTGTAAGTATAGTCCATGATTTTCAAGTTGTAGATAAAGGGTACATGAGGGATGAACAAAGGAAATTGGATCATTCCATCTAGTTCTAGAAGTAGAATCCACCAATCTATTGGGGTGATTTGGAACCAGTGAAGGAAGATGTGTGGCTAGATAGGATGAGTCAAATCTTAAATTTCCTTGGAACACTACAAGAGTTGAAAGTCATGATAGAGATTTATATGTTGGAGGATCATTCATGCTATCTGTTTTGGATAAAATAGAACAAGGCATTGGTTGGGATGCTTTTTATGAATCATTTCACAATCAATTATCTCCTCATAAATTTAGTATTTTAAGAAATATAGAATTTTTCATCTTCTAGTGGGAGAGCCACATAGTGATAGGGTACAAGGTTAGATATTTGAATTTAGTATTTTTTTCGAAGATGCTACTATTATGTCCTTGAAGGAAGACATTTTTAATCAAGGAAGAGTCATGAGATTTAGGCAAAGATAATTGTAAATTGTATAATGGATTATACAGAGATTGTTAATAGAGAAATGGTGGCTGAAAGAAACATCTCAATAGATATAAGAGGAGGAATCATTTTGATAATGATAGGAAATTATGGGATCTATATTGTTGGGTGTACGTGGAAGAGGGACACTTATTTCAAGGTAGTTGAATGGATCAAAATCAAATGGATGTATCAATGAATCATTCTCCAAAACCAAGGAGAATTACTAGATGCTTTCAATGTGGTTCATTCGACCACATGAAGCGATATTGTACAACACCACCAAGATCATTTCATAATTACAATCATATGGGGAATATTTAGTGCTATTGTATCAATGCTCTAAGGTTGGGTTTTCGGGATGTAGCGCATGTGTCATGGACATTGTATAATCCGATGGGGAGAGGGAAGAAGAATAATTCTCATCAATATAAAATAGATATCTAGGGTGATACCAAGAAGACCATGACATCATAGCATGGTCAATCTCAATAGGGATATAAAGAAAAAACAGTCATGGGTATGAAATTATATGAAAATGACCAAGTTGTTGTGGATGATCTTTTGAGACCATCTACTATGATATGAAGTATTCTTATAAATTCTACCCTTATGAATTCGTTGATTGAAATGGGTGCATCAAATTAATTTATTTTTTCTCATTTTTTTGATTTTCTATGTTTGAGTGTTGAGATGCTGCCATCTATTTTGTAACATAAAACCACTCTCTGTCAAAGATAATATATATCAATCCTTTATGTGTAGATCATGTTTGATAACTGTTGATGGAGCTCAGTCGATATGGGATTTATCTATGCTTGAGATGGATTTCGAGGACATAATCCTGGGTGTGGATTGGATGACAATGTCAAAGGCTCACATTTACTGTTATACCTGAAGGTTTCATTTTATGACTAATGATGGCATCAAAACTATAAATTGAGGATAAAAAATTTAATGGTAGGTGAAATATTCTTGTTGGAACCAAAAGTTGGAACGACATCATACTAGTTGGTTGTGTTGAATTTTAAAAAGATGGAAGTGATCAAAAATAACAGTTTTACAACAATTATATATCAATTTCTAGTTGTTATTCTCAATACATTCTCAGGGAGATCACCCACAAGAGAAGTAGAGATTAAAACTGATTTCCTTCTATAGAATAATCCTATATCCCTTCCATATTAATAGATGGAACCAATAAATTTTAGTGAATTAAATGTGTAGTTGGAAGATCTAGCATGAAAAGGTTTCATTTTTCATAGAATGTATCTATGGGAAGTACAAGTCTTATTATTTCAAAAGGATGATGTAACTCTCTAGTTGTGTGTGTATTATCATAAGATTAACCATGTTATGATATATAATCAGTATCTACTTCCTTGCATTGATGATATATTCAATCATTTGAGGGGATCCCAATGGTACTATAAATTGACTTACTATCAGGATATCACCAGCTAAGGGTTTGGAATGTGGATATTCTAAAGACAACATTTAGGAATATATATATCCATTATGAGTATGTGGTAATTCATTTTGATCTAATAGTTTCACCAACTATCATTATGAAATTGATGAATTAGATATTTCAGAGGTATTTTGATTATTTTGGGATGGTGTTTGTGGATGTCATATTAGTGTATTCAAGGACAAGGTATGATCATGAACAACACTTGTAAATAGTGTTGGGAATATTTTGGGATCATCATATATATGAAAAACTATCAAAATATTATTTTCAGATACAAGAGGTATGTTTCCATTGACGTGTAATCTATGAAAGCGGTTAATCTGTGCATCCAAAAAATATATATGTTGTTATATCGTGGAAACTGTGAGGGAATGTTTTCAATATACACAATTTCCTTGTTATCTATAGATATTATCGAATTCTTATTCATTATTTCTCATGAATATATTTGAAAGTGATATATTTTCTGAGGAAGAATATTCCTTTCTAATGGGGAAATTATTTTCAAAATCCATTTATAGATATTAATGTGTCCTTACATCAACAATAGTCTAGATTTTTTCCGAATGAGGACAACTGTGTGTGGTATATTTTGATGCTTTGGGATCTGAGTTGGGATATATTCTCATGTAGAGAGATAATGTGGTTTCTTATAGATAATGGTAATTATATTTTCAAGGGAAGAACTACCCAATACATGATTTGAAGTTATCTTTCCTAGTCCATGCTTTGAATACTTGACTTCATTACCTATTTCTTTAGAAATTTAAAGTGTTCACAGACTATAAAATCTTGAAACATATTTTCTCATAATGTCATTTGATTCCGTGATAAATACCATGGATATATTATCTCAAAAGTTTTGAATTTGAATTGATGTATACATCAGGTAAAGGAAATTATGTGATATATGAATTAAGGAGAAATTCATATACTCGGTTAGAAAAATATGCTTCAAACCAGGGGCAGTTAATATAAGTGATATTTTACATGATCTAGGAATGTGAAGACCGAGAAGAAGTTGTGAATTTCATTCCAATTTCATTCATTCCTAATTTGGATGATACAGTTAAGGACACACATATATCAAATTTAGAATGTGTTGTGATAATGTCACAACTTTACAGTGGGGAGACCATTGGGGATGCAGGCTGGATGGGAGTTTAGTTTTGTGGTTTCAAAATTGGATGGTCATACCTATAGATTTTCAGGAAAACAACATCATGAAAACATTCAAGATTATTTTATCATCCAATAATACATAAGATTTATAAGGTGTTCAAGCAATATTTTTGATGGTCGACATAAAAAATGGTGTTTACATTTGTTTTGAGATTCTTTACATGTCATCAGGTTAAGGAAGAGCATCAGACATTGGTTGGTATGTTGCAGTATTTACCTATTCCTATTTTGGAAATAGGTATATATTGTCCGGGATTTCATAATCAGACACCCATGAAGGTTTTATAAAAACAATTATATATGATTAATAGTGGATCAATTCACAATGTAGGCCCATTTCATACCAACTATTTAATATCATACAATGGAGTACATGTAAAAAATCTATATTGGGGGAGTGGGAAAAAGGCATGGCATTCCAATTTTGAATGTATCAGGTAGAGGCCTAAGGTTTATGTTGCATTACCCAAAATCCTTAAAGAAATCCCTTTGGACATAGTTGAATATGATCATAGTATATCATCCTTATATAGATGGGAAATCCAAAAGACAATATAAATGTTGGAATACATTTTGTGGGATTTTTAAATGGATTTTGGTGGCCCTTGGAAAAATAACATACCATTAGTGGAGTTATCATATAACAACAATTATCAGTCCTTGAAACATATGGATCCTTTTGAAGCAATGCATGGGAATATTTTTCGATCACCAATATATTTGGGGGAAATAGGTGAGACTTCGCTAGTTGGACCGAGCCTTGTCCAGGAAACAATAGAGAAGATTAATTTGATCAGGAAAGTGATGGAGGAAGCTCATGTTTGTCAAAAATCATATGTGTATCATCATCCATGGCTAGTTTTATTTGATTTGTTTTGATCATGTGTTATTGGGGATCTCTCTAAGTCTTGATAATTGTTGTTCTGGGATGCATGGAAAGTTATCACCTTGATAAATAGTCTCTTTTCAGATACATGAAGAGGTTGGTGAGGTTGAATATCATATGAAATTTCCACCACTATTCAGTGATGTGAAAAGTGTGTTTCATGTATCTCAGTTGAAAAATTATCATCCTGATCATGGCCATTTGATTCGATGAGATCATGTTGTCTTAGAGTCATATGCTTTATTAGTTTATGTGGTAGTATGGATTATGAATGGGAAAGAGAAACTATTTTATGTAAAAAATAATCTGTTTAATGTGGGTTTTGTGATAAAATGGTCGGATTCAGGAAGAGAATTGGGAATGAGAGAGGTAAATGGTCAAGTAATGGATAAAACTCTTTAATGAAAATCCATATTTTTTACTTTCTGTGGATGGAAAGCCCAATGGTGGGGAGAATGTATAACTCATAGTTTCAGGTAATATACCATTTCTATACACCTTTTAAGTATTTAAAGTGATTGGGTGAAGTGTGGGAGGGTATGGAAGACTTTTGGAATATTTATTGGTATTTTTTAAGGTTACACGATATGAGCATGGTTAGTGAAACTGTTAAAATCATACAAAGAAACCATGTATAGTGAGACATGGGCTAATGGGTTAGTGTACATTTAAGGTACATGGTGTGACCAAAACATGCAGCCATATAGGATAAATCATGAAATTTGGGACAGAGAGATTTTATATGGTTGAAGCATGGTTTTACTAACTGTGTGGGCCAACTGTGCTACATTCCCCTTGAGGCAGAGGATGGTGCATAGTTAGAGCATGATCATCCTAACCCTATTACTAACTATGCACAATTTAAAATTTAGATCCTAAAAAAGTAGATATTGATTAGCATCACCAATAAGAATCAATTTTTTGATTCATTTAGACCCTAAATTAATATTTATTCCTCAGAAATGCTATGGGATATTTCCCCCATTGATCAGGAAGTGATCTGATGTAATTTTATAGTGCTTTGAATCCCAATTGCATTATTAAGTCTTTATTTTTTTAGTATTTCCTTTATATTTACTTCTCTTACCTATATCATATTTTTAGATCTAGTTCACTATGGATATATGAATTTTTTAATGCCAATAATGATGACACATGGATTTGATGACGTTAGGTGATGTGATCTAAGGTTGTATTTTGGAGATTCCACCAGGTTTTGTGGGAATCTTCATGTCATTATTCATTTTCATCATATTTACCAAGGTTGGTGGATTCAAACTCGAATCCTATTTTTTAAAATTGTAGGTTTAGTTTCAAATTTATTGAATTACATGAAAATTATTGTGAAATTTCATAAAAATAATAGTAGAAACCTTCTTTAGTGATGGTTTTTGGATTTCTGGATTTATAGAAATTGGTTGTGGAATGTTCTTAGTTTTATTGATGTTAAACTTTTGATTTTAATATATAGATTTTTTGGATTTAAAAAAATAGTTATAATGAAATGGATTCAATAAAATAAGGGTTTTATTGAAATGTAATGGAATTCTGGATTTGAGTTGATTTTGTAATACATGGGTTTTGTGAGATCATGCTTTAGACATGACCGTGAATAAAGATCATTTACCATTAGGGTATATATGTGTGTGGTCCTCGATAAAGGGGATGTGTCATTGAGAAAAAGATAGATTAGAAACTTTTTTAAAACTTAGTGGATGGATGAGAAACCAATCATGAGTATGGAACTATCAGTGAATAATTCATGCATGAGTGTGTCTGTGTATGTGAAAAATGGAATGGGTATGCTAAAAAATGTAAAATTGTTTAATTAATTGTTTGTTTTATTTCCATGGAAAATGGTTTTGGTTTGGAAAACTATTTTACATATAAATAGGTTTGGTTTTGTGTTAAACTATTTTAAATTGTTTTATATAATTGTTTTATATAAATCATTTTATGTAAATTTTCTAACATGTTCTATCATATTTTCGTGAGTATGGATGTTAGTTGGGGAAAGCCTACTAAGAATCATTACACACCCATGCTTCATAACAGTGGTTCTTTTGTTGATATTGTTTATTAGGAGATGGGAAAATGTAAATTATCACACTTTTTTAGTGGTCAATCATGATAATTGTGATGTATTTTGGAGTTGGAGCACAAAACATAGTTGGATATGTGTTGTTATGTATTTGGGGCCCATTGGTTTGGTTGGTTTTTCTTCCTCTTTTTACTCCAATGTTCGATGTCTTCTGTGGTTCTACTCTATTTTAGTTTTATTTTGATATAAATGGTATTACATTGAGTTCTATTAAATTGTTATTATGCATTATATAATAGTTTTGGTTATGGTTTTTTTGGTTGTTATTGTTTTATCTCCCATGTTCACATCGTCCCCCAATTTTTTTGAATCACTCGACAATAATTTCTATCCTTTGGTGGCTTGGCGATGTTGCTTAAGGCCAAATAAAAATTATACCTTGACTAAAACCAATGTGGAGGGGTGGGGTATAACACTATTGGTTAGGAATAGTATTAAATAATCTATTAAAATATATAGTTTATAAAAGTATAAAATTAATTCATTGGTTACAAATTAATTTGAAAGTAATATAAGATCCAATTGAATATAAATGGAATTTTTTTATTGAAAACTATTTTATGATCATACATCTGCTTTATCCTAATAAATTAAATTAATTAAAATTAGTGAAATATAATAATTCAATATATATATTATATATTCAATAAAATATTTTTGATATTTACTCTATAGATTCTATATTTATAAGATAAAATAATTCCAAATATTTTGTATTAAAATCAATATTTTTCTAATAGAACTGTGACCACTTATTAATGGAGAAGATTTTCTAAATCTAATTTTTGAAAGTTTTATTAATTTTATATGTCAAAAAACACTTAATGTTTTAAATAATAATATAAAAATTATCTTGCATTTATTTTTTTGTAATTTTTCTTGTGAGGTTTCATTTTTTGATGAGTAGTAAAAATAATGAATTTTAATTCAAAATTACATTTTTTGATCTAATTAATTTAGCAGTATAAATTATATTTTAAATTTTTTTAATGTAAAATTATATAAATTATAAAACTATTATTACAACTTAGTTCCCTGGAATCAATTTCTCGTGTAAATTGGATATAAACACATCTGATGCTTTTGAGAATTTTTATATTAAAAACTCGCATTGTCATCCGGTCTGTAGGATTAAATTTTAATTAATTTCCACCACATTTATGAAATAAATATGAAAAAATGTATTCCATATATTCAATCAGAAAATTTATAGTGTCTAATAAGTTCAACATAGTTTTTCATAAAAACTATTTATGAAATTAATTAAATTTAATTACATTGGTTAAGAGAAAAAATAGTTTAACAAAGGACTAAACATTAAAATTAATTGAAAATTTACCTAGAAACTTATCCAAAAGCCATTGGATGGGCATAATTCGAGCCTATCATACCTTATATATAATTTTTATTATTATTGGATACATTGGTCATTGGAAAAACATGTGTTTAATTCCCATTTCAAAAATTGAGATGAATGCCACTCCTCTACCACTATAAAAATGAACTCATCCTTCCCCCTCCATCACAACTATCATGCCACTTTTTCTCAACCATGATCTTCCAAAATATATCCTCATAATCTATAAACTCATACTAGAAGCCTAACCTATGTAATAAATCCATCCAAGGAATCCCATTTGTGAAATCCAAAAGGAGTTACCTAAAGAACAGGTAACATCCTTCCTCATGCTGTTTTACATTATTTTCATTCTCCACACCCTCAGATATCATTATAAAATTATTATATAATATAGAAAACATACTCAATATACTGAGATTTTATTCAAAATATTGAAAATATACATACACACACTTACATATAATGATAAATGAACTTACCGTTTATGTGTACGGTGAACTACCACCTCACAGAACAATGTCCTTGCTTTTTCTATTACAACCTCTCATGGTTGAGAATATTATGAACACAATATTTATATATGATATATATGAAATATATAATGTCTTTATTCTTATTTAATTTTTATATAACATATACCCTTATGCTTTCAATTTTTATTAAACATGACAACATCGTTTGTGGAAGTGTGGACTACTGCCTCCTCAAAGTGATGTGATTCATTAACACTATACATAGAATGTATAAAAGATAATTTTATTAGAACAGTGTGAAATATAAGACAAAAATTTATATATTAATTATAATACTAATTTATATATATCATTTACTTTTCATTATTTTAAATAGGAAATTGATATGAAAGTAGCGTTCATGCGTACATACAGCTTAATGTCTCCCTCAAAGATATATTTTATTTATTATCTCCAAACATTAGGGATTATTAAAAATACATATATAATGGATATATATGACAATAAAATTATTTTTTACATTTTTTATATGATGAATCCATGATAGGAACAATAAGTAACAAGTCAAAACATACTTAAGAAAATAGGCAATTAACACTAGAAATAATGAAGAAAATTAAAGATTACTAACAAATAAGTAGTAAGATATTATTATAATATCATATATGATATCATAAATTATAATATGGTTTTGGAAGAAGTTATTAATATTTTTAAAACCATTTTTTAGTAATATAATGGATGTTCAATAGAAATTAAAGACAAGGTAAGGGATTTTCATTTCACTTTTCACATATATGAGTTAATTTCCATTCAATTCTTACTTATTTTATAAAGTGTATCTACTAAATTTTTTGATATATTATATCCTGAATTATATAATATTTATTTTACTTTATGTTTTAATTTTAATTACTTATTTTATGGGTCTTTTGATTAAATATTACCAAGTCATAAATAATTTAATAACCTTATTACATTTCATTGGGTTATAGTACATCCTCATTGTAATTAATATTCTAAGATTATTTGTGTAATAACTTTTAAATATATATTATTTTATTACCACATTTTCATTTAGATTTAAATTTGAAACTCATAATGTATTCATTGATTGATTCTCATATCAATTTTATGGTATTTTTTAAGGTTTACTTCACAATAACATTTCATTCAGTATTTTTTACACTTGAATTTACATTAGAGTAAATTATTGGATAATTATTTAATATACACTCTCATTATCTTATAATCTGGTTATTCATGAACATTTTCAAGTATTAGTTTTATTTTTTCAATAATTGGTAATCAAAATGTTTTAGAATATGTTTTTATGAAAACCCAACTACATTTATATCTTTAGTCGGAGATCATGTTTTATTTAAAATACCCTATTTTCTAAAAAAAATAAAAATTGTTTTAACCCTCATAAAATTATTTATTAAATAACTATCTAGAATTTTTATTTTTTAATAATTCTTAGTGGAATATAATTGTATCATTCTAAACAAGGAACCTTCTTATCCTTTTACTATGTAAAAGGGATGTTCCTTTTACTGTGTATGACATTTAAGGATTTAACCACTCTTATATCATGAAATATTCCTTTTCAAGACTAAAAGGATACATTGTAAAGAATTTTTTTCCAAATTTTTTTTTCAAATGAAATCTTTTTCAATTATTTTTCAAAATAAAAACTATTTCTCAATTAGGAATTTTTTTAAAAGATATTTTAATATTATTTCTATTAATAAATCACAAAAAATATTTATTTTTTATCCACATGGGATATGTCATATTTTTTCCATCCTTATTATTCATCTGGATTATTTTTTATTGATTTATAAAATTATAGTATTGATATTCAATTCCTTGATTCCGTTTTGTCACATTAATATTTCAACTTATTATGATCATTGAATATTCTAATTTACCTAATTATCCATATCATTTATCATTGATATGTTTATTTCCTAAAGAATATATAATTTTTACATACATTGAATAATATGAATGTTATTTTATAGACTTGGAAAATATTGATAAATCTGTATCCTTTAATCAATATGGCTATTTGATAAGGAACATTGTTTATTTATTATATAAGGAATGCTTTAAATGTATACTATATAGGTTTTGTTTTAGTCAATTGAATCCCTTTGAGTTGGGGAATCATTAATACAATCCCAATAGGTTGAGGTCAATTTAATATATTCCTCACGATGCATTAACAGTCTCATGAGATGAAATTAATTGGTGAAAACACCTTCGAGAGTGCTTACAAGTAAAATAGATGAGTTTTTACCAATAGAATCGAACTATATTTTGAAAGGACTTGATGGTGGTGGTCCAAGTTCCAAATACATTATGTACTTTAATTACAAATTTCTTTCATTTAGATTGAATTAATATTTATCCATTATATTTTATATTGACATTTCTGTGGATGAATTTCATTCTCAGTTCATTGATTAAATGAATTTTGATTCAATTTCTCACCTTGGAATATTGATTTTTCCTTATCCAATTATTTTTAATGGAATGTGTTTTCTATTATTTACCTTACCACACTACATATCCATTCAGTATTTATTTTATGGAATGTGTGTTCATTTTTTACATTTCCATATTGATAATGATCATTTATTCATTATTTCTTCATCTATTCCTAACCCATATTTAGTATTTGAGATCACCCTTATTTTAATTTATTTTACTATGAATCCATGAAGTATACTAAGAAATATATTTAAGGAAATTATATATGTAATAGTGTTATTATCCATTAAGGGAAATAATTATGTTGTAATTAGAGTATTTATTTGTAATTCAAGACTCATACATGTATCTAGTTTATAAAGAGTACTAAAATATTAAGTGCATTAGAATTTAATTCCATATAATCATGTTTACTAATGATTGTAGAAAAAATCACATGGATTTATGGGGTTGATTATTTATAATTTGGATTAGAGAAAGTTTAATAAAAACCTTGATAACTAGATTTAGATAGACATATATTAGATAACATGGCCTTAATGTAGACTTTGAGGATAATTATAGAAGAACGTCTAAGAATTTTGGTAAGATAGTGATTATGTGGGTCTTAATATAAATACATATATATATATATATACTATAAGTGTATATGGTTCTATAATAGATGTACCAGGGGGTAAAACTATGAAAATGTGTACTAGACTTGACATAATCGAAACCCGATACAATTCAACGGGCATTACTGTGCACCTGGTTTGACACCCCTAAGGTATATTCCTATGATAATTAAGATATTTCTTACAAACCATTAATAAGTATTTGACTATATAATGCCCATGAATGACCTAGGTTAATGAATAGACTAATAAAGGAACTATGTTGAAAGAAAAGGAATAAAGTATTTATGTATTGAGTTTTAGTTGAAAACATTAGTTAAAAGGATATTTAATGATTATCCTTACTTCATAGTTGTTAATCATATTTATTAAAATAGTTATTTAAAAGGAAAACCTATATGTCAAGTTACCAGACATCAAATCCATCAAGGATGCAGGAGTTGAAACCATGATCGAAGGTTTATAATGGTTTAATTCCAACCACTTGCCTATAAATGTCTTTGTTAATAATTTTTTATAGAAATTTTTTTTAATGAATAAATATTATTGATGAAATAGTAGTAACAATTTTTAGTTTTAGATATTAAATTATTAACCATTTTGGTATTAGAAAATATTTAGAGACAAATAGTTATTTTTGTCACTCATTTATGGGCCATACATTCTGTTAAATGTTTATTTTAGTTCATTAGAAATCAAAGTAAATTTTTGTATATCTATATCTGAAGTAATGGATGAATTATAAATTGATAAAATCAAAAAAATATTATTAAAATTGTTTTTATAAAAATAATTTATGTATTTATATTGACTTATATTCGTAGGCTGTAAAAAAATTTACTCAATATTAGTAAAATGATCAAAAAATATTTTATCATAATACCATGATTTTTGTTTAACCAATGGTATTTTGAATCATCACAGATTTATGGGTTTGCGTCCCTTATCATTCCACTGATCAATAAATTGTTTTTTATTGATGAACTCAATCACTCCCTATAAATATTTATTCTTTTACTCCATGTATGTATCATCACATTCCATTAATGTTCTTCTACGTAGAGATTAAGTTTTATGTTACTCCATGTGACCTCTGTACTTATAATTATCTCTTTTCGATATGATGTTTTAAAAAACCTCCTCATGATGTAAGATTTAACAGTTTGAAATATAAAAAAAGTTATTACCATGGAAAAGTTTAAATTGAGAGGATGAAATTTAATTAATGTGGGGAGAAGGTAATGCCCAGAAATTATAAAGTGAGAACATTTTATTCAATATCATGCATGACACGCAACACCAAGAATATATGGGAATATAATATCTTGATACATTGTAAAATTTTACTATTTTAAATAAATTCAATCTTTGATATAGCTTGTAACACATGAAATTCTGTCTTAGCTAATGTGACACACAATAAAGACTTTTTCTGATAGCTTTTGTTACACACAAAACTTAGTTTTACCAGGAAATAATATATAATTAAGAATATTATTATTTATTATAAGATATAACATAACTATTAAATTAGAGGTTATGAATATTATTAATAATATTATAAAAATATATGTTTTACAAAAATATAAAATGAATTCATTGGTTACAAATTAATTATAAATTAATATATGAACCAATGAAATATGAAGGGGATATTTTTATAGAAAACTATTTTTATTCCCACACAAAACTTTTATCATACTAAATTAAATTAATTAAAAAAATTTAATGATATAAATTCAATATATATCTTATTTATTCAATCAATTATATTTTAAATTAATCTAACATATTTTATAGTTATAAGATACGAGAAACCCCAATATTTCGCATGAAAATCAATATTTTTCTAAAGGCATTTTTACCACCTTTTAATGGAGAACCTATTTTATATTTAAAATTTTAAAATTTAATAAATTATATATGTAAAAATAAACTTCATTTTTAAATATAAATAAAATAATTATATTATGGTTATTTTTTTCAGTTAGGTTTCATTTTTTGATGAACATAGAAAAATATTGAATTTTTATTTAAAAATACATTTTCAACTATTATATTTATAAGGAAAAATATAATTTAAATTATATTTAAAGTAGAATTATATAAATTTTCTAAAAATAGTCCAATTTACATTATTGGAATCAATTTTCTATTGAAATTGGATATAAACAAAACTCACTTTTTTGAAGATTTTTACTTTAAAAACAAGTATTGTCATCCCGCCTGCTGGATGCAATTTAAATTAATTTCTTCCAAAATTATGATTTGATGTTAAAAAAATGGTTTCAATATTTGGAATAAGATTAATTTATAATTTATTATATGTTCAACATATATTTTTTATAAAAAAATTACTGAATGTAATTAAAATTAATTAAATTACTAGAGAAAAAATAACTTAACAAGGGACTAAACCTTAATCATAATGTATTATATGACATATACACCTGTAAAAAAATATTGTATGGACATAATTAGACCTTATAATACCTTTTATATAATTTTTTCTATTATTGGAGCAAAATTTCATAGTAAATACATGTGTTTAATTCCCTTTTCAAAAAATTAAAAGAATTTTACTCCTCTTCCACTACAAAAAGGAATTTACACCTCCTATTTACTCATAACTTTAAATACACTTTTGATAAAAAAATATCTACCCATATAGTTTCAAAAAATAACTACCTTTATCCTTGAAGAATCTCCTTGGTCATAAATACTTCCAAGGATACTCTTTGGTGCCAACCAAAAGGAGTTACCCAAATAAGAGGTAACATCCTTCCTTAATCTCTTTTGCTTTATTTTAATTATCCACCCCTATAATATTCTTATTTCAGGGTAATATAATGAAAATTATCTCCAATATACAATTATTGCATTAATATATGTTTTATACCAACTCTTACACACACATCCATCTAAAGTATAATGAACATAATGTTTTTCTGTTTTTTGAACTACCCCCTCACAAAACGACGCCATTCATTTTTCCTTTCCCACCTCTAATGGTTGGGAAATATGATAGATACCCTATTTATATATGATATATAGGTTATATATAATTTAATTATTCTTTTGGAATTTTTATATATAAAAAACCCCTAAGATTTATATTTTTTATAATTGTGATAACTTCATTCGTTGAAGTGTGGACTACTTCCTCCTCAAAGCAATGTGATTCGTTCACAATGTATATGGAACGTATAAAAAATAGTGTTGTTAAACCTATGAAAGAAATATGATATAAATATTTTAAAGGAGTTATAATATGAATATATATATATATATCATTTAGTTTTCATTCATTTAAATACATAAAAGAAATGAATGTAGCGTACTTGCGTACGTACGACCTACCATCAATATGAACTGTGTATTTCATTTGTTATCTAAAAAATTTATGGATTACTATAAATACATATACACTGGATATATATAATAATAAAATCATGTTTTACATTCTATAAATGATGAAACTATGATAGGAAAAACATGTAACATGTCAAAACATACTTGATAAACTCAAAAATTAACATCTGAGATAGTGAAAATAATAAAGGATTACTATCAAAAGATTAATAATATATTATATCAATATAATATAGGATATCATAAATATTAATATAGTTTTATAATAAATTATTAACATTTTTAAAACCATTATACATTAACTTAGTGGATGTTTACTCGAAAGGTAACACATCCCAATGGATTTTCATCTCACTTTTTACATCTGTGAGATAGAACTCATAGTCACCAATTACATCTTCGGTCTAGTGTATATACTACCCATTCCGATATATTATATCATGAATTATTTTATTTTCATATTATTTTTATTTTCAATATTTTTTACTTCTTCTATGTTGATTTTAATTAAATGTTCGCAAGTGGTAAATAATTTTATAACCCAATTTGTTTTCATTGGGTAAATTACTTCCTCATTGTCATTAATATTCTAATATTATGTGTGTAATCGCATTGAAATTTATATTTTTGTATTTAAACATTATTCATGTATATTTACATTTGGCACACCTAATCATTTCAATAATTGATTCTTGTATCGATATTGTGGTATTTTGAAGGGTTTACTTCACAATATCATTATATTCGTGATTGTTCAGACTTGAATTTCAATTAAAGGAAATTATAAGATCATTATTTGATAAACAATTTCATTTTATTATCCTCTAGTTATCCATGAACCTTTTCACATATTAGTTCTATTTTTTCACTCTTTGGAACACAAAATGTTTTTGAAAATGTTTATAGGAAAACATAACTACATTTCTATCCTTAGTTAGAGAACCCATTTTCATCTAAAATAACCTTTTTTATAAAAATCATTTCAATTTTTAATATACTTCCCAAAAAGATTTATTAAATAAAATTTTAACCTTATTTTATTTTAAAAATATTCAATGAAATCTTCCTATTTCATTTTCAATAAGGAACTTTTCTAACTTTTTACAATGTAAAAGGAATGTTCTTTTTCCTTATACGACATATATAGATATCACCACTATATATCCTCAAAGAATCATTTTCATGATTAAATGGATTCTTTTTAATGAAAATTATATCAAAATTTATTTTCAATGAAATGTATTTTATTTTATTTTTTAGAAATAGAAATGATATTTTCCTCAGTAATGTATTTAAAATATCATTTTATAGTATTTCAATTAATCAATGAAAAAACCCCTTGTTTTTACTCCCATTGGGATATAGTTTATTAAATCTATCCTTAATCATCCACTAAATGGTTTTTGATTGATTTTTACTGAGATAATATTGATATTAACTTCCTTGATTCCCTTTATTCCCCTTGATTTAAACAAATTCCTATGCTCATTGGACATTAATTTTTTTTAATTATCCATATTAATTATCATTGATATGTTATTTTATAATCTATATATCATTATTACATTAAGTGTATAGTTTAATAGTTTTTGACTAATTGGGGAAATATTTATTAATATGTATCCTTTACTTAATAAGGATATTTGATAAAGAACTTTGTTTATTTGATATATGAGGAATACCATGGATATGCACTATATGGTTTTGGGACAAGATAATGGAATCCCTATGGGTTGGGCACCGATTAGTGAAATACCTACGATTTGGGGACCATTTAAATTAATTCCCACGATGCATCTATAGTATCATGAAATGAAATTTGTTGGAGAAATCCCCTATGAGTTTGTTTCCCAGAAGAATGGATTGGTTTATACACACAGAATTAACACATCTTGTTAAAGGTCTTCATGATAATGGTTTATGTACTAGATACATGGCTTATATTAATTTTGAATTTCCTTGATTTAGATTCAGTTATTATTTATTCATTATATTTTTTATTGACATATCTATGGATGCATTTCATTATCATCTCATAGATTAAATTAAATTTTCTTTATTTTCATACCATTAAATATTGATTATTCATTATACCACTATTATGAATTAATTTTTTTATTTATTTAACTTTAAGTATTGTTTATCCACTCTATATTTGTATTATTTCATGTGTGTTAAGTTTATACCTTTCCAAGTTGATTATGTTAATTTATTTATTACTGATTCCACCATACCTTACCCTTACCGATAATTTTAGCAAATTGTTATTTTATTTCCTTTCCCCAAGAATCCAAGAAGATTACTAAGAAAGATAATTAAAGATATAATAGATAAAATAAATTTATTATCCAAAAAATAAAAAAAATGTTCTAATTAGTGTATTTATTTATAATATAATACACATTAATGTATCTGGTTTACAAAGAATGCTAAAATCTTTAATCCTTTGGGGTTTGATTCCATGTAATCATTCCACTGTAATGGTAGTATACACTAAATCTAGGATTTTTGGGGTAGGTTCGCTACAGTTGGTATTAGAGTAATTATAATAGAATACTTGGGAACATGGTTTTTTTGAAAACATGGATTCCATAACATAGTACTAAGGTAGACTTCGAAGATATCTACCAAAGAACATCCTAGAATTTTTGTAAGGTAGATATTATGTGGTACTTATTAGAAATACATCCATGTATGGATACTGCAAGTGGACTTGGTTCTGTCACATTTTTACATAGGGGTAATAACTCTAAAAATGTTCATTGGGCTAGACTCAAGCTTAACCTATTACATGACAACATGCTTTAATGCTCACCTTATTTGAAACTCCCATGGGAAATGATTTGGATTATTTGTATTTTCAGTATAAACCATTATAAAGGATTTTAATATATAGTTATATTGAATAGCCTAGGTTAAACATTAGATAATGAAAGGACCTATGTTGAAATAAAATGGATTGAGTATTTATGTATTGAGGTTGAAATTAAAACCATTGTTAAAAGGTTATTTAGTGATAGACCATATTCCACAGAATTCAATTAAATTTATAAAAATGGTTTTTCTTAAAGTAAAACATGGATATGAGGTGACAACCCATCAAATTCAACAATGTTTTTGGACATGAACCCATTTTTTAAGGACGATAAGGGTTTCATGCCAACCACTGACCTATGCAGTTTCCTTGTTAATATTTTATTGTTTTTAGTTGATAAATTTAATGAATAAATGTTAATTATGAAATAGTAGTATAACTTTTAAATTATAGAGATTAATGTATTAACTATTTTTTATTTATATAATATTTAGATACAAATAATTATAATTTTTACTCTTTTATGCTTCTTATGATCTATTAAAATTTTATTTTTGTGCTTTAGGAATAAAAGTTAATTTTTGAATATCTGTTTATAGAAGTAATGGATGTATTATAAAATAATAAAATACAAAAGGATGAAAGCTTTGTTTATAAAAATATGTAATTTATGTATATTTAATTATATTCATGGAAAGTAAATGAATTACTCAACATTAGGAAAATAATAATAAAAATTATCCTAATCAATTATATTTTTGTTGAACTGATGATCTTTATAATCATCATGGAATTATGGCTTTGAGGCCCTCAACATTCCATTGATCATTCAGTTTTTTGTGATTGATTTATCCAATCACTCTCTATAAATATTTTTTCTTTTCCTCCATGTATTTATCGTCACTTGCCACTAATTTTTTCCCACTTAGAGACCTAATTATTTGTTAGTCTAGGCCACCTTTATAATCTCGTTCTCTCAATTCTAGAGTTAGTTTTAAAATCCATTATCATGATGTGGGATTTAAAAATAAAAAATATCAAAAAAATTATTACCACTTTTGAGTTTGAATTTTGAGGTTGCAGCTTAATTAATATGTGGTGAATGTAATTCCACCAAAGTATAAAGTAATAACATTGTATTCAATATCATGTATTACAATCAACACCATGCACGTGTGGGAATATAATATCCAATGACATTATAATATATTTTCTATTTTAAAATAAATAAATCTAAGATAAATCTTGTTATTCAAGAAATTATGTGTTATCTAGAATTACACGCAACAAAAACCTTATTTGATAGAGTGCATTACACATAAGACCGAGTTTTACCAAGCAATACTATATTATTAAAAATATTTTTATTTATAATAAGATATAATTTTAAAGACCCCAAATTTCCATGTAATTTTTTTAAATATATGGGAATTTTATGAGTCCGTGAAAATTAACGGCTCATGATTCTGAGGCCCGGAGTGCCCGAAATGAATTTCTGAACTTTTGTTCAGGTACGTTCAGTAAACAAGCAAGTGGGTTTTTCCAAATTTTGAACCAGTGATCGGAATTGAAACTTGAGGGCACCATTGAACTCGTAGCGCTGTTATTCGCTTAAGGAGACTTTTACCTCGATGGCAGTTGGTTGAGAGTGAAAGATAACTTTTGGGTTTTTCGTGAAAGAATAAAATAAAATAAAAGTTGTGTAACTTTTTATTTTATTTTTCTTCAGGATCTCTAATGTGGTTGTTGAGAGGTGGGGACCACTTGAAATAAAACCTCTCAACATAGGTTATGGTGGTGGGGACCACTCGAGCCCAACCTCCCATGTGGGTTATGGTGGTGGGGACCACCCGAGAATTAAACCTCTTGAACTCCCCTCTTAAGTGTGAGAAACCTCTTGAGCTCTCCCACTTAATTGGGCCAATCCTCCCCTTAATTTATTAATCCAACCCATCAAATAATTAATTAAACTAATTTGAATTTATGCCAACAACTTAATAGATAGCATAATCTATTATTTTGGTTATCTCTTCATTTTGGTGGGATTGGGGGGAAAGATCCTTGGGAGAAAAGCTCTCCAATGAAGAATGCCAATGAAGAAAGTTGAATTCAACTTCAACTTATTCCTTGGGACATTCATTGATGAGGAACGTCTTCAATGTCAATGAACCAACGATCAAGGAAACACTGATGTCACCGAATTCCGTCTATTCCCAATGACATCGTCTCCTTCCCCATGGGAAATCTTCAACGAATCAAACAAACGAGGTAGGGGTTGTTATTGAATTATTGTAATTTACCGATTACATTCCTTGTTCTTGGAAATCATGGAGAACATGGATCAACCAAAATGAGTCGATCCACGACTCATATGAAATTGGTGAATTTGACAATCTTCATTCTTGTTCTTGTTGAGCCACTTGCTACCGCTCTAACGCGGAGGGTGCGGTCGAAAGAAATATAGCCCAAACCCTCCACCATTCTTCTTGAATGGTTTATCCTTCATGATGAAAGAAGACAACTTTGGTGACGACGATCGGTGCTGGAGGTTGGCACCAGTGGAACTCGAGAACCGCCGATGAAGGCATGGCGCCCCCCCGCCCTGCCACCTTCGCGCCCCGCGACACTCCTTTGTCTGTGGACATCATCACCCCGCAGCCTTGCCATGCTGCCCCGTGACCTCACCGCACCACCCCAAGGCCTCACCGCACCGCTCCACTGCCTCCGCCCACCCGACCGAGCCGCTCTGGCCAGCCGCCCTTACAGCATCTACCCTCCCGACCGAGCTGCCCTGTGGCCTCACGCCCTCACGACACCCCCTCGTAGCCGATCCACCCCGCGACCTTACGTCGCCCGTGGCCGAGCTGCCCCGCAGCCGAGCCACCCTGTAGCCTTGCGCCATTCACAACCAAATCCCCGCAGCACCTCATGGCCTGCCAGACCACCCAGCACGGGTCGGGCCGAACCCAGCGGGCCGGGCCGCCCAGTAGGTTGGGTCGAACCCAACAGGCCCAACCACCCAACGGGCCGGGCCAGACCCATAGGGTCGGGCTGGGTCGACCCAGGCTGGGTCGGTCTGACCGGGTCATACCAGACCCAGACCCACTTCGACCCATTTACACTCTTTTGGTCATAACTTTGGCACTGGACGTTTGTTTGACGAACCATCAGTGGTGCTGGAAACCTTTGACTAAGAAGTTACCTTTGGTATACCCTACTAGAGATTTGGATAAAGATGGGGTATGGGCAGGTTGGATCGAGCACAAATCTAACCGGGTCCACGGGATTAAAAGGCTAATAACTCACAGAACGGGCGTCTGATTGACGCACCGTCTATTGTGTTAAGACCCCTATGACGTGGTGTTCATTTGAGATACTTTTTCATGGGACTTGGTGGTAGTTGGAGTATCAAACAATGGCTTGGGGAGAGGACTCTCCCGAAGACGAGCAATCCTAGTGCGGGAACCCAGTAGCTAGCTGTGACGAGAAGAGTGAATAGTGATCTTGTGTGGGTCAGCACCTAGCGATCCTATGTGGGTCTGCTCCTAGAGATCCTGTATAGGTCATCCCCTATGGATCATGTATTTTTCACCTCCTAGCAATCTTCTCTGGGTTAGCTCCTAGAGATCCTATGTGGGTCAGCTCCTAGAGATCCTTTGTGGGTCAGCTCCTAGCGATCCTGTGTGGGTCAGCTACTAGTGATCCTGTGTGGGTCAGCTCCTAGAGATCCTGTGTGGGTCAACTCCTAGAGATCCTATGTGGTTCAGATCCTAGAGATTTTTTGTAGGTCATAAGCAGAGCCTCTTAATGGAGTAAGATGACTCAGTAGTTATAACCAATCATCTCTACTACCGTACCTAAGTTATACCTTATGTGAGATGAGTCTGTACTTGTGTGGTACTTTCCTTCATGGTAATACCTTGGTGGTATTCTTCATTGTGGCGTACATGTGTGTCACTTTCCTTCATGGTTTTCATTCCTCTGTGGAACATTAGAGCTTTTGGATTTTGAGTTGGATTCTGTGTTTCCTCATGATTGAGATGGGTTTACTTGATAACTTAGGTATATGGATGGGCATATACCTAAGTAGAGTTATCATTTTTTTCACTCTTTTTTTTTATCCTTTGTGGATTTTGTGAGACCTTGATGATCTCGGGGTCCCTACTGAGTGTCGTTATAGTCACCCCTTCACGAGCTATGCCCGCACCTCTTTGTGTTTGGTGAAGACGACGGATAGTGCTGACTGAACACGAGAGTATCAGGACAGGAGGTAGCTCAGAGGTGGATGTTAGATGAGTCAAACCGCAGATATGGTTGTTCGTGAGATATAAATACCCTTCAGGTAGGATTCATGGTGGACGATCGAGGAGCTACTTTTCACCTATCAGTTATCTTGTACATTCTAGTTTTCCTTGTACTTTCCATTTGAGCTTGTATTCTGTCCCCTTTTACTTACTGTACTCACTCTATTTACTACAAAATTTTCTTTAGTTCTTATCTTGTTGTGTGCTTGACTGTGTGTGTTACAAGTTATAAAGGAAATGTATTCCCAGTTGTAGGGAATACACCTTCGGTGCTAGTCTCCAGCCCTTGACCTATGTAAGGTGGGCTTGGGGTAGTCACGACACGGGCCCCATGGGATGGGTCATGACAAATTGGTATCAGAGGAGTTGGTTATACTGTAGAACATAAGAATCTGATCTTTTAAAAGGAAGAATTGTTAAGTGTAGTGAGTTTGGTTATCAGTTTAGGGAATCTATTATTGGTGCGGCGGCCGATGTATCCATACACCAGGACCTTGACTTCTGATTTCTGACTCAGTGCACGAAAACACTGATTG
Organism: Viscum album; assembly: GCA_963277665.1. Lineage (NCBI taxonomy): Eukaryota > Viridiplantae > Streptophyta > Magnoliopsida > Santalales > Viscaceae > Viscum > Viscum album. The sequence continues at coordinate 2,103,153,667 of OY728156.1, forward strand.
CGTGTGTGTTTATAAGAGTTTTCTTTGTGATCTCTTGAGTCATCTCACCAGGTATAACTTATTAACTATGTAACACCTGTTTCTTTTCAGGATGCCTCCATGAAGACAACCATCTAGGGTTCCGAGAGTTGTACACACTGATAGCCCACCGAGCGATGTGGCCTCAGTGTAGGGCCCTTTTCTAGGAGAGGAACCAGTGGTACCATTACCCGTTGGGCCACCGATGCCACCATACCCAGTAGTAGAGGGTGCATACTGCTTGAGCGCATTGTATGAGTTCCAGCACCAAAGGCCCACTAGGTTTAGGGGAGAGATGGACCCACAGGTAGCTGAGGATTGGTTGGAGGCTGTAGTGAGAGTCTTCCAACTGGTAGGAATACCAGCCAATCTCATGGTGATCCTTGATGCCGACATTATACAGAAAGCAGTGGTCAGATGGTGGATCTTGATGCTCCAGGTTCATGATGAGGTGACGCTTCTTTGGGCAGACTTCGAGAACCTTTTTTAGGCAGAGTTTGTCCTAGCGACTCTTCGTGCAGTGCCCATACAGGATCTGCTTCATCTACAGCAAGGTAGCATGATTGTAGCTCAGTACTCAGTGAGGTTCACTAACCTCTCAAACTACTCTACATATATGGTGTGGGACCCATTATTCAAGGCCTAAAACTTCGACAAAGGACTCAGGTGGGAGATCAGGGCTTTGATGATCTCACTCAGCATCCCGACACAAGTGGGGGTGTTAGAGAGAACACCCTTAGTTGAGAGTTTCCTTGCAGAGAAGTCACCAGCAGCGAGACCCACCACCAAACATCACATTGAAGAGTCTTCTATAGATGGCAGTAGACAGATGTCGCAGAGGTCCAAGAGGACCAGACCTATAGGTGGACAACTGGAGGATTTAGGGTCAGTTGTGCGAGGCACCTAAGACAGAGCCATTCATGCTAGTAGCGGGCAATGTTACGCATGCAGCAGGTAGGGTCACGTGGCTCGTGACTATCTGAACCGTAGTACAGATGATCAGAAGATGTTTGAAGGACCACCCAGGTAGAGAAAAAGGTTCAATAGAGGTGGTCCACAGGGAGTAGGCAGATGTGGCAGAGGAGCTAGCCGTGTATCTAGAAGTGGGAAACGATTCGAGATGTTACTTCCACCAACAGTAGGAGGTCCACCCCGACTATAGGGAGTAGGTGGATAGGGGTGAGCTCAAATCTAGGGAGCTGAGGCCTATGATCATTGGGCTTTGGATATGATACGAGGTACGATCTGTGTCTACTCCACCTTAGCTGTAGTACTCATAGACACAGGTTCTAGTCATTCTTTTATTTCCACTGCCCTTGTTCGGAGTTTGGAGATTCCAACGGAGCTGTTGGCTTGATCTTTATGGCTAGAGACTCCTATGGGAGTGGATTTGACAATTACACATTGGTTCTGGCAGTGTGAGCTTACTTTAGGAGGCAAGATCTTCAGCTAGGATCTCCTAGTAGCAGTGTCGAGGCCTTACAACGTCATCTTGGGTATCGAATGGTTATCAACATTCCATGCTCAGATAGACTGTATTATGCACAAAGTGCAATGTGTCTACATGGATAGGACCAGGTTTACCTTCACCGGTGAGAAGGGATCCTTTTCAGCATAGCATGGACTTACCTGGAAAAGAGTCTAGCCGATCACTCATCATTTGGCTAGCCTTACCCTCGAAGCAGTTGATGTGGAGAGTCCAATCTATCCTGTAGTGGTGGACCAGTATAGGGATGTTTTCCCTGATGATGTTTCGGGTCAACCTCCTCGCAGATAGGTGGAATTTTACATTGACTTATACCCCCGGACGATACCGATATCTACACCAGCGTATCGTATGGCTCCCACAGAGCTTCGTGGGATACGGGTACAGCTAGAGGACTTACAGGGGAAAGGGTTTATTCAGCCCAATTTTTCTCCTTGGGCAGCCCCAATTTTGTTTTCCAAGAAGGCAGATGGGAGCTTGAGACTTTGTGTCATCTATCGGCGCTTGAACTAGGTGAAAATGAAGAACAAGTACCCACATTCTATGATTGAAGACCTATTTGATCAGCTTAAGGGAGCACGGTGGTTCTTGAAGATAGACCTCATATCAGGCTATCACCAGCTCAGAGTGCAATATGAGGGTGTGCAGAAGATGACTTTCAGATGTTGGTATGACCACTTAAAGTTCTTAGTTATGCCATTCCTCATGAACAATGCTCCAATAATGTTCATGGGACTCATGAACAGGATATTTCAGCCATACCTTGATCTCTTTGTAGTATTCTTCATCAACGACATTATGATCTACTCGACTACTGAGGAGGAGTATGTCTATCATTTGCGGGTAGTATTGGACACACTCTGAGAGCACCAGCTTAATGGTAAGCTCTCGAAGTTCCAGTTCCAGATCCGAGAGGTCCACTTTCTGGGACATGTTATATCGGAGGCTGTAGTTGCAGTGGATACAGCGAAGATTGAGGCAGTACTTGTTATGGATCCACCTAGGAGTGTGAAGGAGGTACGAATTTTCCTGGGTTTGGAAGGATACTACAGGAGATTTGTAACAGATTTCTCTAGAGTTGCAGCACCCCTATTAGCCTTGAAGAAGAAGGGCAACCCTTCGTGTGGTCAGAGAGATTCCAGTAGAGTTTTCAGGAGCTGAGGAAGAGGCTGAATAGTGCCCCCATCTTGAGGATTCTAGAGGAGGGCATAGGGTACGTAGGCTACTGCAATGCATCAGGGACCAGGCTCAGATGTGTCCTAATGTAGGAGAAAGTAGTGATTGCATATGGTTCTCGACAGCTGATACATCATGAGTAAAACTATGCTACCCATGACTTGGAGTTAGTAGTAGTGGTCTTTTCCTTGAAGATGTGGCGACATTATTTGATGGAGGAGCATTTCACAATATACTCGGATCATAAGAGTCTCATGTATATCTTTTCTGAGAAGGACTTGAACCTAAGACAGTGACTTTGGATTAAGTTATTCTAGGACTATGACTTCGAGATATTCTATACTTTTGGGAAGGGGAATGTTGTAGCAGATGCACTCAATAGGAGATCCAGTATACAACTGCTAGGAGAGGCGACAGAGCACCTAGCCACTTTGAAGATATCCTTTGTGGATAGAGATGGAGCAGCTTTTCTTCAGTATATTATAGTCACTTCCACACTTCTTCAGCGAGTCAGGGAGGCACAGCGTCGGGATGCTAACTGCAAGACACGATGTGCTCAGATATCTACAGGACATGCACCTGATGGATTTTCTGAAGGTGGGGAGCACATCATCCTCTTTAGAGGACGTACCATGGTACTAGTGTTGCTTCGGGAGGAAGTGTTGAGGGAGTTCCAAACATCCCCTATAGTTGTACATCCAGGAGTGGAAAAGAAGTATCAGGATCTCCGACGGTAGCACTAGTGGCCGGGAATGAAGAAAATAGTATAAGATTTTGTCTCTCGATGCCTAACTTTTCAGCAAGTGAAGGCAGAGAATTAGGTACCAGCAGGCTTAGTTCAGCCTTTAGAGGTCCCAGAGTGGAAGTGGGATGGGATATCCATGGACTTAGTGACATGACTTCCATGTATGTCTAGAGGTCATGACTTGATCTGGGTGATCGTTGACCAACTCACCAAGTCGGCCCACTTCTTACCAATCAGAGATCAGGGTTCAGTAGAGAGCTTAGGACGCCTCTATGTGCAGGAGATTGTGTAGATACATGAAGTACCCTCGATGATTATATCTAATCATGATGCGTGTTTTACTTCCCGGCTATGGAAGGGGTTTCATGAGGCTTTTAGGACGCAGCTTTGTTTGAGCACTGCCTTTCATCCTCAGACGGATGGCCAGACTGAATGGACCATTTAGACCCTCGAGGACATTTTATGTGTATGCATACTCGACTTAGGTCCTAGCTGGGAGGATCACATACCTTTGGTAGAGTTTGCATACAATAATAGATATCACTCCACCATTGGGATGGAACCTTTCGAGGTATTGTATGAGCGACCTTACAGATCACCTTTGTGCTGGACTGACCTAGGGGAGTCAACACTAGTGGGACCAGAGATGGTACGGGCTACCATTGAGAAAGAGCATATCATCTCGGAGCGGATGAAGACTGTACAAAGTAGGAAAAATTCTTATTCCGACAAGAGATGGAGACCTCTAGAGTTCAAGGATGGAGACCACATATTTCTACGGGTCTCACCTCGATGAGGTTTGTGGAGAATTGTCCGAGGTGGTAAGTTATCTCTGAGGTTCATCAGGCCTTTTCAAGTTCTTATCAGAGTTGGCTAGGTGGATTACCACTTAGCTCTTCCACGTCAGTTGCACCATGTGCATGACGTCTTCCACGTATCCTAGCTGAGGAGATACGTGCACGACCTTTCTCACATCATCAACCATGGCGAGCTAGATGTCGACGATGGGGGGAATTTTATGGAGGTTCTAGTTGAGATTGAGGATTGACAAGAGCAGGTACTTTGTAGGCATTCGATACCTCTAGTGCGCGTTCGTTGGCTGCACGGGAACCTCCAGGAGAGCACATGGGAGCGGGAGGCTCAGATGCGTGCTCAGTACCCCCACTTGTTTACCTAGTTTGAGTTGTGGTTTACGGGGAAACAAAGCCCTGAGGTGGGGAGAATGTAAAGACCCAGAATTTCCAAGTAATTTTTTTTAAATATATGGAAATTTTAAGAGTCCGTAAAAATTGACGGCGCATGATTCCAAGGCCCGAAGTGCCCGTAATGAATTTCTGAACTTTTGTTCAGGTACATTCAGTAAACGTGCGAGCTATTTTTTCTAACCTTTGAACCGGTGCTTGGATTTGAAATCTGATGGCACTGTTGAACTCGCATTTCCATTATTCTCTTAAGGAGGCTTTCACCTCAATGGTAGTTGGTCAAGAGTGAAAGTTAATTTTTGGATTTTTTCGTGAAAGAATAAAATAAAATAAAAGTTGTGTAACTTTTTATTTTATTTTTTCTTTAGGATCTCCCATGTGGATGTTGGGAGGTGGGGACCACCAGAACTAAAAACTCTCAACATAGGTTATGGTGGTGGGGACCACCTGAGACTTAAACCACTTGAACTCCCCTCTTAAGTGTGAGAAACCTCTTGAGCTCCCCCACTTAATTGTGCCAACCCTCCCCTTAATTTATTAATCCAACCCATCAAATAATTAATTATAATAATTTGAATTTATTTCAACAAATTAATAGATAACATAATATATTATTTTGGATATCTATTCATTTTGGTTGGATTGGGAGGAAGGTGCATTGGGAGAAAAGCTCTCTAATGAAGAACACTAATGAAGAACGTCGACTTCGACTCTGACTTTTTTCTCGAGACATTCGTTGATGCGGAACGTCTTCAACATCAATGAACTAATGATTAAGGAAATGATAACATCACAAACTTCTGTCTATTACCAATGACATCATCTCCTTCCTCGCGGATAATCTTCAACGAATCAAACGAACGAGTTAGGGGTTGTTATTGAATTCTTGTAATTTATTGATTAAATTCTTCATTCTTGGAAATCATGGATAAAGTGGATCAAACAAAATGAGTTGATCCATGATTTGTATGAATTTGTTGAATTTGATGTTCTTCATTCTTGTTCTTGCTGAGCCACTTGCTACCGCTCTAACGTGGAGGTTGCAGGCCAGACAAACATGGCACGACCCGTCTGTTGTTCTTATTGAATGGTGTATCCTTTGCGATGAAATAAGATGACTTTGGTGATGGAGACCAGTGCTAGTGGTTGGAACTGGTGGAACTCAAGAACCACCAATGAAGGTACGACACCCTGTCGCCCCACGACCTCCACACCCCGCAGCCATTGCCACCCCACGGCCTCGTTGTGCCACCCTGTGGCCTTGTCGTGCCGCTCCGTGGCCTCCACCCACCCCGCTGAGCCGATCTAGCCAAGAATCCATTGTGGCATCCGCCCTCCCAATAGAGCCACCCCAGATGATCTACCATGCATCCTCGCCCCCTCGTGGCACCCCCCCCCCACAGCCGAGCTGCCCCGCGGCCTCGTGCCGTCTGCGGCCGAATCCTCGCGGCCCCTCATGGCCTCTCGGGCTGAACCCAATGGGTCAGGCCACTTATCGGGATGGGCCAGACCAAGCGGGTTGTTCTGGGTCGACCCAGTTCAGGTCGGGCCTGGTCGGCCTGACCGGGTCAGACCAGACCCGGACCCACTTCGAACCATTTACGCTCTTTTGGCCATAACATTGTCACCGGACGTCCATTTGACGAACCGCCAGCCGCGCTGGAAACCTTGGAGAGAGACAGTCCCTTTGGTATACCCCACTAGGGATTTGGATAAATATGGGGTATGATCGGGTAGGATCGGGCACGAATCCAACCAGGCCCTTAGGACTAAAAGGTTAATAACTCACAGACCGGGCATCCGATTGACGCACCGTCTGTTGCGTAGAGACCCCTATGACCTGGCGGTCCTTTGGGACACTTCTTCAGGGGACTTCATGGTAGTTGGAGTATTGACCATTGGCTTAGGGAGAAGACTCTCCCAGAAACGAGAAATCCTAGTGTGGGAACCCAGTAGCTGGCTGTGACGAGAAGAGTGAATAGCGATCCTATATGGGTCAGCACCTAGCGATCCTGTGTGGGTCAGATCCTAGAGATCATGTGTGGGTCAGCTCTTAGCGATCCTGTGTGGGTCAACTCCTAGTGAACTTGTGTGGGTTATCTCCTAGAGATCTTGTGTGGCTCAGCTCATAGTGATCCTATGTGGGTCATCTCTTAGAGATCATGTGTGGGTCAGCTCCTAGCGATCCAGTGTGGGTCAGCTCCTAGTGATCCTATGTGGGTCATCTCCTAGTGATCCTATGTGGGTCATATCTTAATGATCCTATGTGGGTCAGCTCCTAGATATTATGGGTAGATCAACAGAAGACCCTCTTAACGGAGTAAGATGATTCAGTAGTTATAACTAATCATCTCTACTACCGTACCTATGTAATACTTGGTGTGAGTTAAGTCTATACCTGTGTGGTACTTTCCTTTTTGGTAATACCTTGGTGGTGTTATTTAGTGTGGCATACCTGTGTGGTTCTTTCCTTCATGGTTTTCATTCCTTTGTGGAATAGTAGAGCTTTGGGCTTTTGAGTTGGACTCTGTGTTTCCTCATGATTGAGATGGATTTACTTGATAACTTAGGTATATGTATGGGCATATACCTAAGTAGATTTATCAGTTGTTTTCACACTTTGTGGTTTATCCTTTGTGGATTTTGTGAGACCTTGAGGGTCTCAGGGTCCCTATTGAGTGTCTTTATACTCACCCCTACACGGGGTATGCCCGCACCTCATTGTGTTTGGTGCAGATGACAGATAATGCTGACTAAGGACAAGAGTACCAGGATAGGAGGTATCTCGGAGGTGGACGTTAGATGAGTTGAACCATAGAGATGGTCGTTCGTGAGTTGTACCTACCTTTCAGGTAAGATTCGTGGTGGATGATCCAGAAGCTTCTTTTCACCTATTAGTTGTCCTGTACTTTCCATTTTTCCTTATACTTTCTAGTTGAGCTTGTATCCTGGCCCCTTTTACTATTTGTACTCACTCTATTTACTATACAGATTTCTTTAGTTCGTATCTTGTTGTGTGCTTGGTTGTGTGTGTTATAGGTTATAAAGGAAATGCCTTCCCAATTTTAGGGAATATGCCTTCATCAACATATTGATGGATTTATTTCTTTCACATCTCATTGAATAAATGGAATATGTTTCAATTTATTACCTTTTCACGTTGATTATTCTTTATCCAGTTACATTGAATGGAATATTTTTTCATTTATTTACCTTTACATATTGTTTATCCACTTAGTATTAATTTTATGGAATGTATGTCCAGTATTTACCTTTCCATATTGATTATTCTAATTTATTCATTATTATTTTTTCTATACATTTCACTTACTAAGAATTTAATCTTAACCTTATTTTATCTCATTTCCAAAAAATTATAATAAGTTTACTATGAAAAGTATGAAAGCATTTTTTTATGGGAAAAAGTTATTTTGAAATGAAGAAAAAAATATGTTGTAATTAGTGTATTTATATATAATACGAGTATTATGTATGTGACTAGTTTACCAAGAATACTAAATTTTTCAGTCCTTAAGGATTTGATTACCTAAATTCATTCCAATGTAATGGTATAAGACATCAGCATCAAGATTTCTATGGTAGGTTTCTATATTTTCCACTTGATCAAATTTTACTATTTTCATGAATATTATAAATAATTCATCTTACTTTCAATGTTTCAAGGTTGTTTAACAGAGAATCGTATTTTTTTATGTGAAATACTCACATTAAATATTTACCAAAATAAAATGACATTTATTACTATTTTTAATACATTTCTTTTTCCTTGATTAATGTATCTTTCATTTATGTCAATATAATATTAGTATTTTTTTTATTGGTGATATTATATAATGATATCATCAATCTTTTTCTATAGTATATCATTTGATGATGTTTTTGAAGAAATTATTTTGAAACCCATATCTTTTCATGTGGTTAGTAATTATATGAATAAATAATCACTCCTATAATGATCATGTGGAATACATAAGTATGGTTTATAATTATATTATGGATGGGTTCATATATATTCTAAAAATGCACTATTTATTTATTTATATCTCATAATTTTTCTACGGGATACTGGTAGAGATGAATGATCCCCTCTAACAAGTGGTGTTGGTAGTGACACCTGATCCATTGCACTAATGAATACTAGTTATTATACCAAATAAATTTTACTATGGGATTTTTTAGTTATTATAAATCAAAATTCTTTTGATCCATGTCATTATATTTGTGACACACAGTCACATTATGTGTCAAAATCCTTAGTATATATTTCTATGACATTCTTTTTTTGATTCTATAATCTCATACAATGATCTGAGATGATCTATCACTGTTATTAATTATCACATAAAAATATAGAAATCTTTTAATTATAAATTTCTCATATGGTTTTGTTATCTCACATTATTAAGATATATTCTAGTATGTATACTAGAAAATTTTACCATTACTATGAATTTGAGCATATTACATTTTTATTTTCACCACCCTGGGAAATAATAAGAATGATTATGAAAATAGGGAGGATTCATGTGGAGAATTTTTTGGGACATGTTCGATAACATTTGTGATATTATAAATTCTTTTTATGATATGAAAATTTTCCATTAGATGAGAAATATATGGGTTCATTTAGCTAAATTTTTTCTTAATTATATAAAACACTAAAAATAAAATCTATTGGGTATATAAGTGTATAAAAATTTTGTTTTTGATATAGTAATAATGGAAGGATAATTTTTTTCACCTTAGTTAGTATAAAATAGAGTATAAGATGAATATGTTTCTTAAACATGATTTAGGATTATAGTTCTATGGAATTTTAATTGGTGTCAGAGCGTGGATTAGAAAACTTTATAGGTTAGGATATTATTAGATAAAGATAATATGATACTTTTTAAAACTATCATCGGTTAATATGTTAAAGGTTGATCATTACTTAAAATTACTAGATTCCTTTTGAGTAATTATGTGATGGGATTTTTTTTATTAATGAAATTTTAATATTTTTAATGGGTTATATGATGAATACTTGTATTAGGTGTATGTGGACATTAGGTATAGTATGTGATTTATTATTGATGTAATTATGACTAATTGAAAAAATGGGTTAATTTATTTTAGAAATATATGTTGATCAATATAGATAGCCATGGGGATTAAAAGGTAACATAATGTTAATGAAATTATTATTATTTTTGAAATATTATGTTTATTTAGGAGTAAATATGAATATGTTATATATTTAATGGTATGTTATTTTTTTTGGTGGGAAATTTTTTAAGGATCAAGGTTATGTTTAAATTTAGGAACATAGATTTCCCAAATGTATGGTTTTATGATACAATACAAATTATTTATAATGATCATGGATCATTAATAATTTTCTAGATAAAATATAAGTTAATTTTCAGAGGAAAATGTGATCTAATATTTTTGATTTTTGGGTTTTAATATGGTCAATGATATTTTTTAGATTTGTTAGAATGATTTATGTTGAAATTTGTGTGTTATTATAAAATTATTTGGAGAATAATATATTACTTCGTAACATAAATTTTTATTCAGATTGAGTATTATTTAACTTTTTCTAACCATTTTGGATTAATTATATTGCTAGTGGTTAGAGGAATAACCTATCATCCTTTTTATCTCTTCTGATCTAGAAAAAGTCGTTTTTTTATTATTTATGCATGAAAAAATCATCATGATTATTAAATATTTAGAATATGATATGTATCAAATGAGACAACATGGACCCACACATATAGATATGGAAATAAAAAACCTCTATTTCAATACATCAAATCAATCACAACTGACTAATAAGATCAAAAGTTCTATATATTTGTAATCTTGGTATATATCCAACTAAACTCATATTAAAACAAATTTCTTCCATAAAAATTCTTCCCATATTCAATAATCCTATATGTATTCATTCATAACAATTCTGAGAGAAATGGGAAAAGTAAGGGAAGGGGTGATTTGAAAAACATAGTAAGGGGTTAAACAAGTATAAAAACTCAACATTTCATGATCCATGAAAAAAATGATAATGTGACAAAATGGGATGACTAAATGATGAACACATAGGAATTTGTGAAAGAATCATGAGATCATATTCTTAATTCATGGCATAAATTTTTTTATATTTCATCAAAGTCAATAAACATATCATGGAAACAATAATAGAAACATTGAATAATATATATGTTTAGGAAATAGATATTTAAAATGCTAGAGGGTTATGGTGAATTCACCTTTAACAAATTAAATGAAAACAAACTATGTTTAAAAACACCTCTTAAAATGAATAAAAACAAAATAATCAAATTTTAAGAGTAAAAATAATTTAAATATAATCATAAAAGAGGAATAATAAAACAAATAGATAATTGATAAAAAAATGACTTAGTGATAAATAATTGAAAATATGGAATGTAAATGAGACATGTTATTTAGTAAGGATGTTCAAAAATAGAACCCAAATATACCATTATATCTACCACCTTAATTATTTGAGTATTTAATGTATTAGTACCATTTATTTAATGGTATATATGATACCAAAACCAATCTTTGTTTTTGAGGTTATAAAGAAATAAGATACATTAGACAAAAGAACATTAATGGTGAATATAGAAATGCCCTAAAGAAATCGTCCCTTTCAATATTAAAGGAAAATTTAAGGAAACCATGGTTCCTTAATTTAGTTTTAGTAAGAACAAAAATAGAAGAAAGCGGAAGAATGGATTTTTTTATATTATTCTCTAAACACTAAAGATAATATAAATAATCATTAATAAATATTTATAAAATAAATAGAGTGATAAGGATATAATATTTTGGAATACAATCTAGAAATGAGAGAGATATAGAGTTAAGAAAAATAAATATCTGAGAGAATTTGATCAATTTAGCACATTGCCGATTGGATGAGAATGTTGTTATAGATTTATAAAGCCTACAATTTTCTCTATATATAACATTCAAATACTTTAAAAGTTTTCTATAATCCCTCAAAGGTTTTAATTTGTTGATTTCTAAGTTCAATGAATCCTAACTATAATTTTTTCAAACTTGGTCATTCCCTTTAAGTAGAATTAACTCCACATAGTAAAATAAATTATTAGTCAATTCAAATTCATAATGTTAATAATATTATACTATAATTATTTTTTAGATAGAAAAAATTATATATAATACATAATTTAAAAGTAATCCAATTTGAGTACTAAAAAATAAATTAAAACACTCGTTAGAATGTTTCAAATAATTATATGACAATAGGTCAAAGGTAACACACAAATCTCACATAGATTAAAAATAAAATATTCTAAATTTTATTTTTCATATATATTTCCATATTTATACAGTCTATAATATCATAAATTAATTATAATAAATTTAAAACTAAAAAATAATATTGAATAACTTCATCATATTTTAACCTTATTTTAGAAATAATAAAATTAAAGAAAACCAATCAAAATAATAAAAAAGATATTTTAAAATTTTACTACATGTCCTTGTGTAAATAAAAAAATTAATGATCAAAAACTATTTTAAAATAATATAAAAATAATTTTCATAATTTATATATAATTAATAAGAATTAATAAAATTAATAGAATAATTTAAACATGTGTTATTGTCATGAAGCAATTCAATATATTAAAAAATTAAAATCATATATTAAACGTGACTTTATATATTACAAATACTATAAAATAGTATATCTACATGCATGTTTATAGCTAATAATGAGATCTCATACCCTGTGTAAGGGTAAAACAGAGTTTTCTTACTATTCATAATGGTAATCAATGTTTTTTAAAAGTTATGTAAAGGTATGAATGAATATTAAATATGATGTGTAAGGGTATAAAAAGGCCTATGTAATGAAATTGTATAGAAAATTATTTTCTTAGAATAAATAATAATAAAAATTTATAGAAAAATAATAATATTACCAATAAATGACGAATAACTAAAAATCAATTAAACAAAAAATAATAAAATTTTATAAATAATAAGATAATAATTATCCAAAAGTTTAAATTATTAAATATATAATGTTATAATTATCAAAACATGAAATAATTAATGTGGCAAGAAACTTGTAAAAAAATATCCCCATTTTAATTATTAAAAAAATATCAATTTAAAAATTTCTCCCCATTTTTCGGAAAATATTGAAAAGTTGTTATACTTGGTGTGCGATAATAAGGAGATAAAAATTTAAATTGACATTAATCAACATTAATTTGCATTCGAGAGAATCTATATTCTTGTTTTAAAAAATGGAAAACATTTAATTATTTTAAATGTAATAATTTATATAAATCATAATTTAATAGAAAATAAAATTTTCATATAAAATTATATTTAAATGTTATAAAATAAAATAAAAAATATTTTTTTAAAAATATAACTGTTATTTTTTTTAAATAAAAACAAAACTTTTATTTTGGAAATTGATTTTTTTGATAAAAAAATAGATTTTAGGATCATTTTGGTACTAAAAAGATTAACTCCCCCATAATTAATGAATCGAGGGAGTCAAATAGACCATATCCATCAAAAAAGTCTAAAAAATTAATAAAATACTTAAAAAATTAGTAAAAATATTATTAATGTTTAGAAAATATTTTAATACATAATAATAGAAAATTACATATGAGTATAAAACCAAGATGTACTATGTCCCACTCATTGTGCTAGGGAAGGGGAAAGGGTTAGAAAACCCAGTCAACTATTTTTAGAAAAAATACCAAGGATCATATGTGCCAAAATTAAACCCACTTATTTATATCAAGATATGATTTTTTCATTATTTTATTATTAACTCAAAAAATTTCCAAAATTATAAATGTTTGAAATAACATAAAATATTTTTTCAAATATTTTTTTGAAAAAAATATTATAAAAAATATTTTTAATATTAAAAAAAATCCTCATGAATTTCTTTGATTTTTTCAATATAATTGTAACCAAATAAAATTTGAATAATTCAGTGAGATAAGGAGGAATATTTTTAGTGAGGATATCATATATTTGATGTTTCATGAAAAAAAATTCATGAATAATATCACATTTTTTAAGGTTATCTCATAGAAAATTACCTTAGGAAAATTTACATGGTTCTAGAGTGTGTAATAATGTTTTTATGAATACTAATAACACTAGTATGTGGACATTGGATAGGGTTGGAAGAATATGTTATCCACAATTCTATAAGATTTTGTTTCATCTGTATAACTTTGGTGCAACAACTCCCATTTTTAATGTATTATACTTCAATTATCGAAAAGGAATATAGTATTACATATAACTACAAAAATAGATGATAGATTTTACATTTATATGTCATTTTCCATGAATTATTATCTAATCTATTTGGAATCCTCCGAAATCTGCTTCAGAAAAAAATGTTCAAAAGTGGATTCCTTAGGATAAAATTATCTGTGTTTTTTAGTCCCATATAAAAAATATAGAATTATTTTAAGGGATTTCAAATAAAATTCCCTTGTATTTGATTAAAAATCATCCAAAATTCTTACACTAAACATGATGTTTGGAAGGGTCATAGTAAGTAAATGTAGACTACCAATCACAAATCGATAATTCTTTTTATCGACCGATTGATAGACTTCATCATGATTTATCTTACAATTTATACCAATTAAGAATTGTAATTTCCTTATCACAGTACACTTTAAAATTATTTATATTTTCATTAGGGTAGTTACATATGGTTTAGAAAGGTTCAATCAAGATTTTAGGAAATTTGACAACCATGCAATAATTTATGTTCTCCCATAAAACTATTTTCAAAATATTTATTCATTAAATCACAAAATTCATTGAAAATAGATTTATTATTTGTGCCAAAAATATCATCATAAAAATTAATTTAAATTATTAATAAATAATTAAAATCAAATTTAGAAAAATATGGAATCATCACTTAATATTTTAAATTCATTTTATAAAATAAATTTAGTTAACCACGCATTCTGAACCCGAGCGACTTGTTTTAAATAGTAAATATATTTGGTGAACATAAAAATTAAATTTGGAACTTCTTAATTTTCAAAAATATGTGGTTGGACTATAAAAATATATTCATAAATTAAACCCCTCAAAAAATTACTTTTGACATCTATTTTAAAAATATTAAAATTAAAATGAGAGATGAAAGAAAAAACTATTATACTAGATTCGAGTTAGGAAATGGGGGAAAGGGATTTTCCATTATCAATAAATTCATGTTAATTTTATCAATTATAAATAAGATAATCCATGTTATGGATAAAATTCTCTTATTTATAAATATTTTCTTGAAATTCCATATTGGTGCTAATAATAGGAATATTTTTTGTACATACCATGATAGTCCAAAGTTTTTTCAATTGAAATTGATTCAACTCCTCTTTAATTGAAGGTATCCAATTATAATTATTAATATAATTATGAAGGTATTATTGTTTAATTTTAGAGTAAAATAATAATGTTTAACCTCATTTAATATCAAATTTTTAGTACATGTTTCATATGTTTACTCTCAAAGAACAGTATGAATATGATATTATATTGATTGATCCCAAGACTTGGGTAAATGATAGGATGGTTTATCTGAAGAATCTTCAATAATTTTAGAATATTTAGTATGAGGAACTATAAAACTATGTTGGTTGACAACATCATTATATTTTTAATGTGATTTCATAAAATTCACATTGAATTTAATGTGAATTGTCTCTTCTAGGGTGATAGTACTCTTAATGATTACTTAAAAGAAATTACTTGACATAGAGTATGAAAGAAAAATTTATTTCATCAGATTTATGGTTAATAATTTAAAATTATAGTTGTTATTAAGCATAAAACATTTAAAAATGAAGACTCTAGAAAACAACCTTTTCTAAATTTTCCATTGAAAATTTCATAGGGTGTTTTTCCAAAGTTAGTTATTAAAAGGACTAAGTTACCGAAAAAACATATGGTGTTTAAAACCTTTTACCATATGTATTTAGAAATTAAATAAATCATTAACAATAGTCCACGACATTTCATAGTGGTTCATATTTCATATTTTAACAACCCCATTATGATGTGGTGTTTAAAGATAGAAAAAAGAGTTATGATAACCCTAAGATGAAAAAAACTCATCAATGTATTTATTATTTAATTATCCATCATGGAAACTTATATGCGAAAATAGGTTATCCTTTTTCTTTGTCAACATTCCATGAAAATTTTATAATTAAATTACAAGCCTCATTTTTATGAGATAAAAAAACCCCTTTAAATCTAGATTTTTCTTCAATAATTAGAATGGAGTCATTTTTACCTATGATATCAGCAACATGAGTTGGTCCAAATTGGTTAATGTTGAATTGTTCTAGGAATTTATGAGTGGAAATATTTTTTTATATTTTATGTAAGAATTGTGTTATTTTACATTTTTTCAAAATTCAGAAACAAAGTGTTCATTAAAATAAAATTTCAATAAATCTCATACTATTCAGTTATGGTTCATTTTGAAAAAAAATAATGAATGTTACCAGGGCCAAAATGGTGATTCCATTGAAAATAATCATTATCTTGTGCAATTAAATGGTTAAAATATTTAAATAATAGATATTTTAAATCTAATATATAATAATTTTTAAAATGGGATGTGGTAATTAAAGGTTTTCTATTTTATCTAAAAACATTAACAAATAATTTTTATGAGTAATTTTAAAACCTCTATCAAATAATTAAAAATATATAGTAAATAATTTTTCAAAAAATTAAAAAAAATAAAAAAAATTTAGAAATATGATAGTTAGGGAAACCAATAATACATATACTCAAAAATTTTCATTTTGAATTATCCCTTAAAGTGACATGACCTCTATCCAAAACATTGAGATGATTGAATTTCGAAGGATCACAAAAAATGTTTCTTGAAAACCAAATATCCATATAACTTGTAGATTCTCATGTTTTTATATTTTTATATAAAATATTAAGAAAATATTCATTTTGAGGATCATCCTTTTAGATTATGAGATTCTCCCCATGATTTCATTGATAATGTTGGAAGATGTCCCTTTACTTCTTTCTCCTCAAAGTGATATAGGTTTCAACCACTATTCCAAAGCTTCTAAAATGACATCTCATATATACTTATCATCACCATCCTATTCCTTTCAGTCTCAATTACTTTGATTGATCCTAGATCTTATGACATGGACCCACTCATATCTAAATATTATTTAAATATTTTCCCCCATTTGGTTTTCAGAGTTCATATGATGCTTCACGACAACGATGTTTTTTGGTTTTATTTCAGGAGAAGTTCAAGACATATAATCTAGGAATTACCATCATGGATGGTGATAGACTGTATTGGATACAATTGGTTTGTTGTGTATTGATATAGTGAGTATGATGGTTTCAATTGGGGATTAGGGTGGTTGAATGATAATTCAGTTCTAGTGTTCTAGTCGTCGATGACTTTAGTGGGTGATGGATCAGGCATCTGTCGTTGAAAGGAGGGACCATCTATTTAGATAGTGTCTTGTTCAGACTTCTGATAGTTATTTATATCTAGTTATATTTTGATTTCTGGAAACATGGTGTGGACATGGGAACACCTTTATATTGGTGTCAGTATTGCATTGTTGTTTCAGGGTATCATCTTGATTCAGAATTGAATTTATTGGATTATATATTGATTCCTTGTACTTTTATTTTCATTAAGTGGTGGAATTCATGATTGGAAGTGGTTTTTTCATGTTCCATTAGGTTTGGTTTATTATTTTTTAGGTGTATCTAGGGTTAATCCCCAAAAGGTGGATGAGTGTTCTAACACTCATCATTCACTTATCAATTATTTGCTGGATGGAGAGGCACATGGACTTGTAATTATATACAGAGTATTTGATTTGATGTTGTGTGAATCATGTTTTCATTTTGATCTTCTTTGTTGTATTATTGGTTAGGAATCTAGAAAGAGAGTTAGGTGTTTTGGAACTTATTGTTTGTCCATCCCTCTAAAATTTTTTCGGTGTGATGGGTTCTCTTCCATGTTGTGTCTTTGATTTTGGATTCGTGAATCAATTCATTGAAGATCTATCAATATTTTTCATTATGATTCACATCAAGGCTACATCAGGGTTATTTGGATCTGGGATGCACTTCATTGATTATCTAGTGTTATTTTACACTATGATATGCTTTCGGGATACTCTAGTGTGAATTAGCTCCATGATGTGCTTCACAGTTTCTCCAATGCGATTTGAAAGATGTAGCTTCTTGGCAGGGGAGACACTTCATCATCATTATTTACTCTATTGAATCAATTGGTGGGGTGGATTTCACTTATTCTTTCAATGAAATTTTCTTCCCTTTTGACATTCAGGACCTTTTTTGGATTTCCAGTTCATTTCTCTTAAGTCTTTGTTCATGTCATGTTTTGGGTTCCCACTTCACCATTTGCTATTAAAAGTTTTTCCATGTTTTCATTCAATAAATAAGGATTTACCCTCAACCATTTATAATAAAACACTTATATTGGATTTAATTAATTTATCTAATAATCATTGATAGGGTGAAAAAAATCATGGATCCACTATGATAGGATAATATGTATTTTGGAAACCATGATTATTTTGTATGATACGTTTTTTCATAAAAATGGGAATAAAGAAATATTAATTATGGTCTACACATTCATCACTTTTTATAATTGAATTTAAAAAATAGATGAGAAATATTATTCAAATAATTAAAAAAAATATTTCTGAGAAATTTTTTTCATAAAGGTCTTCTTTTTATTATTGTTGGAAAAAAAAGTTTGAATAGAAAAACCAAAACCATAGAAATTTTTAAATGGGTTTCTAGAACCTAAAATTTTATATAAATTTTCATCACCTTGGATAAAATTACATGGATATTTTTTTATAGTACTGATTTAAAATTCTATATTTTCACTATTTTTTTCATTTAATTCAAAAAGTAAATCCTCATTCTCTTTTTAAAAGTCTATTTTCTTTGAGAAACACCAAAGTTCTTTTTTATTTTTAAAATATTTAAATTTAGAAATAATATCAAAAAAAAAATTATGTTCATATTTATCATTTAGAATATCTTTATATATTAACTAAGAGGTATAAAAAGTGGAATAATAAGAATATGACTGAGGATGAAGATAAATTTTATAACTAACCTCAATTTCATCCTTGAAAAGTGTCATGAGATAGTTGGGACATCCATTTCTGAATAATTATGTATTAATTGAGCCTTATATATTTAACTAATTTGATACCTTTAGAAATTTATTACTATGAATATTTTCCTTTTACATTTTCATGCTCAAGTAACAGTTGGGTTTTATGTGGCCATTTTTTCTACAGAATCACATTACCTTGATTACCTAATTTTTCTTTTAGAATTTTTGAGTGTATCTCTTAATTATTTTGTTTTTTTCTCTCATACTAGTAATTTTGGTAATTTTATACTAAATATTGGATGATGAATCATGTTTTTATTTTATAGAAATATTTATTTAATTTTTTGTGACCTCCTTAGCCTCATTTTTAGCATATCTCAACATGGTTGTCTAATTTTTTATTTACAAAACCTATGAGTTCATTCAATGTAATGTTTCAATAATCCATAAAGTTTTGAATTGTGGGGAATTTTTTACCCTAAAGCTTTGGTATAACCCCAAATAATTTCCCTAAAAAATTCTTATTCAGAAAGAGAGTTCTTACTAACTTTTCATCCATTATGAAATCTAGTAAATATAGTAAAAGTAATAATGAAAAACATTTTAGATTCCATAGAGAAACATTCAAAATATATCATATACATATCGAGGATTGTATTTTTAACATTACATGTACATTCACACATAACATCTAATGATTTCAATATTCATATGTGGTTTTCCCTAAACAAACTCTTAAAATAATTTACATAAAACCCAAAATTTAATGCAGTCATAGATTTACGATTTTTATCCAAAATAGATATATCATTAAAGTTTTATTATTTATTAATTATATTAAAGCTAATATCCATGCATAATAATTTTACAAACAATATAACCAATATATCTAAGAGAATTAGATATTATAGATTTCTAATAACCGTAATTCATACAATGAAAAAAAACAATGAGCTAATGATATTCTTTTGGGACCACCATGGGTGTTTGTAAAATTCATTTTTAAAAGAGTTAATCATTTAAATAAAAGTAAACAATTATTTTTAAATTAAGATATTTTGAAATAATTTTCAAATGATGAAATTAATCCAATAAAAATATACATTGATACTAAATGTTGGTTGGAGATAGGTAAAAAATGAGGGGGTGAATTTCCTGTTATGAAATTTAATGAAAAAATCAAAGATTAAAACCATAATTAAAATTGAATAAAATCAAAATAATCATTTTAAAGAACAAAAATAAATTTAAATAAATTTTTAAAAATGGATGAATAAAACAAAGGGAAATCAATAATAAAATGATTAAGAAATAACTAATTAAATTTTTTTAAAATAAAATGAGAGAAGATATTAATTAAGGATGTTTGTAAATAGTAAATGAATGTAACCCTATTTCTACCACCACAATAAATTGA
Organism: Viscum album; assembly: GCA_963277665.1. NCBI lineage: Eukaryota > Viridiplantae > Streptophyta > Magnoliopsida > Santalales > Viscaceae > Viscum > Viscum album. The sequence continues at coordinate 2,103,173,956 of OY728156.1, forward strand.
GGATTTAATATGTTAGTCCATTGGATTTAATTGTAGACATGATACAAAAACTATCCCTTTCATTTTTTGATTTAGAATGAAATTGAATAAAATAGAGAGTATCTTATTAACAGTTTATCTAAAAAACTCAATAGGAAATATTCCATTTCTATTTTAAATAAAATTTATAGAAACACATAGTCCCTTAAATTATTTTTATTATGAACCAAAAATATAATAAAACATAATAAAGGATTTTTAAATCTTAGTATCTGATATATTTATAGAGTATTAAAAAAATATGGATATATGAAAAAAATAAAGGGAGTGAAAAATCTATAAAATTTTTAACACTCTATAAATGAGAAACAGAGAGTGTGTGTTATGGATAAGAAATCATTGAGAGAAATTATGGAATTGAGAATATTAGTGATTAGAATAAAAGGTTGTTATTGATTTTCAAGACCTTTCGATGTCTCTATTTATATACTTAAAATACTTTTAATTTGTTTAATATTCCTTTTTTGGATAAGAGTCATTTATTTCCAATATTTATAAATATTGACCATAATTTATTCAAGCCTAAAAGTTCCCTTCAAATAGAATAAACATAACAAATCCAATGAAATGGTTAGGAAACTAAAATACAAATTTGTAAACATATTATATTACAATAACTAAGGAGAGAAAACCAAATTATCAACAAAACATCATTTGAACTTAAAACTATTATGTGAATAAAAACTAAAAAAGACTCATTACAAAGTTAAAAAATCCCATAATAGTAGGTCAAAGATAACAGAAAAATCTCATATATATTAAAGATGAAATATTCAAATTTTAAACTTTGAATATCATTCCAAATTTATTTATGAAATAATATAACACTTTAAAGATACTACATAATAAAATAATAAATTGATTTAAATAACTTAATTAGACAATTTAATGAATTTATAATATATAAAATAATATAAAAAAACTCAAAATAATAAAATCAAAATATATTAAACTATTACTGAAAGATCATGAGTAAATGATTGAAAATATATTAATCTTAAAAAAGTGTTTAAAACCATGTAAATAACCTAAAATATATTCTATATCAAATATATTAATTTATAATATGATTATAACAATTTAAAAACTTATTATAATTCAACAAATCAATTTACCAAAAAAAACATGAAACAGAGAAAACTGAATTTCCCAAATTCTCAAACCTACATTACATTATGCTTGAATTAATTTGTATAGGTAATAAAGAGACATCATAAATTCTATAATGGTAAAACAAACCTATAATAATGTTTATATGTTTAAAATGAATTTTTTTCAAGTTATGTGAAGTGAAGGATGAATTTTTATAAACTACATAAGGGTAAGTGATATGCCTACATAAAGGTAAAAATAATATAATACTTGATGGGTATGGTAAGAAATAATGATTATGTAAGGCTATAAAATGTTCATAGAAAAAACAATGTTTATAAGATTGAATAAAATATAATTTTACAGAATACTAGTAATAATAAATGTAAATGATGAATAATTAAAAACATTAAAAAATATTAAAATTCATTAAACAATAAAAATAATTATCCAAAAAATGAAATAATAAAATGTGGAATGTTGTAATTATAAAAATAATTAAATATTAAGAAAAAATCCCCAAAATATGTTTTAATATGATAATTGTTATCTTTAGTGTCATAGAAATTTAGAAAAAAAAATATATTTCAAGGAATCATAAACATAAGTCAAGGAACACATCGAAGATAATTGAAAAATGTGGAAAAAATCATATTGGATTGAGTTTAATCACTAGTTCTATACATATATTCTCCTGAGAGACAAATAAATTTTCAATGCATTAGAGGTTTGAATAATTATATTCCCACCCATCACATCAAAATATGTACAAGAATATGTGTTTCTCATAAAAAAAATAAACAAATATTAATTAATTTTCATAACATGATAAACCTATTGAAATTAAATAGTAGTCCATTGAAATTATGTAACAAAATAGATAAAAACCCATCAATTAAGATAAATATGTAAATTATAATTACATTTTATATGTAAAATGGTATATGGTTTATTAAATAAATTCCCCATATGATCGATGTCTGTGTATCTAGGTGAATATCCCAAAATTAACATTAATCCAATTGAATATTCACAACTTAATAGAAGGTAACCTTACAAAAGAAATGATAACAATGTATTATGTAAGTATAATTTCAGGTTGTAGGTATTTCAATATGAAATAATCCTTCATTTTGGTTTTTATAGAGAATTTTAATCATACAATTCATATCCCCTAGGATTATCAAAAAACATTGTGCAATTTGGAGAAATTTTTGTGCACCAAGTGATGATCAAGTAAATACACAAACATCATTTTTAGGTGTGTTTTCCCCATGTGAACCTATGCAATAACCTTTAACACATTTTTTATCTAGGAATTTATGTTAATGATATGAATTTAAACCATTTTTCATTAGAAAATTTATTAGGTATTTATGGGTTATGAGATTGATTGAAGATTAAAATTTCCTGTGAAGGTAGTATACTGAAAAGTAATAGTAATATTTCATAAAAAATATAATATTTAGATTATATAAAGGATTTATTATAACAATTCACAATTAAATGAAAAAAAACTGTAAATAATAACACAATTAATAAAATTTAAGAGGATATGAACCCAAACATAGGAATTATAACAGTTTAGGAATGTATTATAATGGTATGGTATAGGTAATCTCTATTTACCATTATCTTAAATTTATGATAATAACATGGAATAGGGTGAATTTCTGTTTTTGAAAAAAAAAATTACATTATAAAAAATATTATAATTAAAAAGGAAATAGGAGGAGTGGTAACCCTTACCTTATAATATTGCTTCTTACAACATTAGATAAACTCCATAGAACCCAAAAACACATTATAGATACTATTAGAAGAATAATAAGAGTCAATTAAGGTCTAATGTTTTTAGACAGGATATTAATGTGATAATTGGCGGGTATCAACAAAAAAATAGGGGAGATTTTTCATTAATTTCTAAACAAAGGCCTTATGAATCGAGTTTATAAAAAATGAAAAATCGCTGGCCTTACCATTGTTTTTTACTATGATATTTTCCATGGGGTTGTTTTGAATAATTTAATAACTAAATGGATAAAATTATATAATTAATAATATTTTTAGGTTAAAGGTATAGCTTTTCATAAATAATTTTTTTTAAAGGCGTCTACATATACTTTAGGATTTGAAAGATACATCATAGATTTTTTTTAAAAAAATACAATCATGTTAAAATAAATTATTTTAATAAATATTTACATTTTTGGTCTATAAAGGCATGTATTGTATTATTTACATCCATTTGAATTTATTATAATGTCCTAAAACTTATTGAATTTTACTTTTTACCCCCAAAATTGTCCACTAAAAAAAATTAAAAATTCATCATTAGTGTCACGACCCATCCCCTGGGTCCTGTATCATGACTACCCCAAGCCCGCCTTCCATAGACCAGGGGCTGGCGATTAGAACCAAAGGTGTAAATCCCTAAGCTGGGAAGACATTTCCTTTATAACTATAAACAAACACATCAGATTATACAACTGGAAGCAAAACCCTAAGTAAAATTGTATATAAAAGAAGTTTTGGAAAGTAAAAGGGGCCAGAAATACAAGCCCAATAGGAAAGTACAAGTACAACTGAAAAGAAAGTAAAACAAAATAAAAGTAAAGCAGCTACTGGGTCGTCCTCTGGGGTTCCTACCTGAAGGGTAGGTACCGATGACCTCCTCAGAACTCCACGTCCATCCATATCCTCTATGTACCATCACACCGAGTGGTCCACCTTCGGGTACCGTCTAGTCCTGCTACTCTCTGGCTTAGTCAGTGCTGTCTATCATCTACAACCAACACAACGAGGTGTGGTCATAGCCCGTGTAGGGGTGAGTATAATGATACTCAGTAGGGACCCCGAGACCCTCAAGGTCTCACAAAATCTAACAAGGATAAACCACAAAGAATGAAATCAACGGATAACCATTACTTAGGTATATGCCTATACATATACCTAAGTTATCTAGTAACCCATCTTAATCATGAGGAAAACACAAAAGTCAATGACTCAGTTCAAACTATGATTTTTATTATCAAAACCACGGTTGGTGGCATACTCCTCCTCTATCGAGTATAGTGGGCCTACCGCATCACACAGAGGCACTTCCCACTATCCTTGGACTGTTAAGGTACTCCTCCTGTTGAGTACCATGGGTCTTCCATGTCACACAGAGGCTCTCCCCACCACGGGTCTGCTGTGCTCATACAGAGGCGGTCCCCCTCGTAGCCTGCTGAGGTACTTCTCCTGTCGAATATCATGGGTCTACCACGCTCACACAGAGGCACTCCCCAGCCTGGGTCTGCTGCGTCACACAGAGGTGCTCCCCACTGAGCTAGTCGAGTCACTCTGAGTCGAATCAATCAAGCAGTCATCAGGTCTCAGCTAGCTACTAGGTTTCCGTACTCTATCCGCTCACCTTTGGAAAGATCCGCTCCACGGGCTACTGGTCGATACTCCAACTATCACGAAGTGCCACAAAGAAGTATCTCAAACTTTTTCCACGTCATAGGGGTCTCAATGCAACAGATGACGCGTCATTCGAATGCCCAGACTGTTAGTTATTCGCTATTTTTGTCCCGAGGGCTCGGTTGGATTCATGTACGATCCAACTTGACCGTATCTCAACTATACCCCAAACTCCAGTGGGGTATTCTCAAAGGGATGGCTTCACTCCAAGAATACTGACGCCATTGACGGTTCGTCAAACGGACGTCTGGTGCCAAAGATATTTCCCAAGAAGGTAAAGGTGTCGGTAATGGGCCTAGGCCCGGTCCGACCCGGTTGGACCGACTCGGCTCAACCCATTCTGGGCCGACTCGGTCTGGGTCGACCCGGTCAGCCCATTATGTTCGGCCGAGTCTGCCAGGCCCGGCCCAGCAGACTGGGAAAGCGGTTCGGCCCAGATGTCGCCATGTAGGCAGCTCGGCCCGAAGACCAGGGCCAGTTCGGCCAGCAACGCGAGGGGCACAGCTCGGGCGACTAGGCCCGGGATGCCGGTTGGTCGGGAGGCCAGCGGGCAGTCCGCGCATGGCGTGGGTTGGCAGTGGGCAGAACGTATGGGGTGCGGGCATGCCGGCTGGATGACGAGAAGGTCACGGGTGCGCCGGGTAGGGTGCGGCAAGGGCCGGGTAGGCCGCGGGGGCACCGGGCAGGGTGCGGCAGGGCGCCAGGAGGCCGTGGCAGGGCGCCGGGAGGCTACAGGGGTGCCAGGCAGGGTGCGGTAGGGGCCGATCAGGGCACGGGGGAATCAGGCAGGGCACTGGGAGGCCGCGGGCAGGTGGGTCGTGCACTGGGCAGGGCGTCGGGAGTCCGTGGGTTTGCGGTGTTCGGCCGGGAGCATCGGTACGTTGCAGGGGTGGCGCGATTCACAGAGGTTGTGGGTAGCGTAGCTGTCATCGCTGCATTCATCGTTCTGTTGCCTCATCGCCATACCGAGTTTTATCATAAACAAGATCGGTGGAGGGGTTAGGCCATGTTGGTTTGGCCCGCACCCTCCGCGTTTAGGTTGGTAACAATTGGCTAATCAATAAGTAAGAATATGATTTTAAATTGTTATTTTCAATATTCGCAACATTTCCATTCCAACTGAAGGTGAGAAAAATAAAAGGGATAATACTCAAAGTAAACCCCCTACCTTTGATTCGTCGGTCGTCGTTCGTTGACGTCGTGGTAAGATGGTCCTCAATCCATGGTAGACGAACACGTCCCGCATTGAAGGAGTCTGAGGAAGAAGGTCAAAGGGGGTTGTTCTTCGTAGTCAAAGTCATACCTTGTTGGCATTCTTCATCAGGAGAGCGTTCTTCACCGGAAGATCCTTCTTCATTGAAGAGTGGTCTTCATTGGAGAGAGTTCTCTCTTCTCCCAAGCTCCACCGAAATTCCAAGGAAAAAATAATAGAAGAAAGCGTTGTCTATTATTTATTGGCACAACTATTCAAAATGGAGAAATAAATGAAAGGATCTTCCTAATTAATTATTGAGATTGGCACATTTAATTAAAAAGTGAAGGTGGAAAGGCTCTCCCCCATTAATGGGGGAGATTTGAGAGGTTATGGCCTCGGGGGGCCTCCACGTCGTATCCTCTCACGGGAGGTTATGTTCGGGTGTGCCCCACCACCATAACCACTCATTGGATGTTAGGGTGTGGCGGTCCCATCTCCAACTCCCAAGCGGAGGTTTTAACCAACAGTCACTCACATGGCAGCTTCAAATAAAATAAAGTGTTGCGCACTTTATTTTATTATTATTTTTATAAGAATCCAAAAAACTAACTTTTATTCCCAACCAACTGCCGTCGAGGTGAAAGTCTCCTTAAGAGAATACCGACTCTGTGAGTTCAACGGTGCCCTCGGATTTCAATTCCGAGCACCGATTCAAAAGTTATAAAAACCCACTCATACGTTTACTGAACTTAACTGAACAAAACTTCAGAAATTGATTTTGGGAGCACCAGGCCTCGGAATCATGTGCCTTCAATTTTCAAAGACTCGTAAAAATGACATGCATTTAAGAAAAAAAATCACAGAATTTCCATGTCTACATTCTCCCCACCTCAGGGATTTACGCCCCCGTAAGCTACAATTAGAACTAAGGTAAAAAATGAGGGTACTTAGCATGCATCTAAGCCTCCTACTCCCATGTTCTCTCTTGGAGGTTCTCATGCTGCCAGCAAATGTGCACTAGAGGTATTGACCGTCCACAAATGACATGCTCCTTTCGATCCTCAATATCCACTGGAACCTCTATGAAAGTATCCCCATCGTCGACATTCATCTCCCCATGGTCGATGATGTTAGAAGGGTCGTGCAAATATTTCCTCAGCTGAGATACGTGGAAGACATCATGTACCCAGTGCAACTGAGGTGGAAGAGTTAAGTAGTAAGCCACCTCGCCCACTCTACTGAGGACCTGGAAAGGTCCGATGAATCACAGAGATAACTTGCCGCCTTGGCCAAATCTCTCTAGACCTCTTTGAGGTGAGACCCGTAGAAAGACATAGTCTCCATCCTCAAACTCTAGAGGTCTCCATCTTCTGTCAGCATACGAATTTTGTCTGCTCGGTGCAGTCTTCATCCGCTCCTGGATGATCTGCACCTTCTTTGTGGTAGCTCACACCATATCCAGTCCCACTAGTGATGACTCCCCAAGGTCTGTCCAGCACAAGGGTAATCTTCAAGGTCACCCGTACAAGGCCTCAAAAGGTGCCATCCCTATGGTGGAGTGATAACTGTTGTTATAGGCACACTCCACCAAAGGTAAGTGATCCTCCCAGCTACGACCGAAGTCAAGGACACAGGCACGTATCATAACCTTGAGGGTCTGAATGGTCCGATCAGTCTGAACATCTGTCTGAGGATGGAAGGCAGTGCTCAAACGAAGATGCGTCCTGAAAGCCTCCTGCAACCCCTTCCATAGTCGGGAACTAAAGTATGTGTCACGATCAAAGACAATAGAAGAAGGTACTCCATGTAAATGCACAATCTACTGCACATAAAGGCGTCTCAAGCTCTATACTAAACCTTTCTCTCTAATCAGTAGGAAGTGGGCCGACTTGGTGAGTCAGTTGACGATCACCCAAATCGAGTCATGACCCTTGTATTTGCGTGGAAGACCCATCACTATGTTTATGGATATCCCATCCCACTTCCACTCTGGGACCTCTAATGGCTGGACCAAGCCTGCTGGAACCTGGTGATCTTCCTTCACTTGCTGATAAGTGAGGCACCGTGAGACAAACTCTGCTACTTCCTTCTTCATACTTGGCCACCAGTGTTGTCATCAAAGTTCCTGGTACATCTTCACCACTCCTGTATATACCGCTAGAGGGGATGTGTGGAACTCCCTCAACACTTCCTCCTGAAGTGCCACTGGTACCAAGGTACGTCCTCTGAAGAGGATGACGTGCTCCCCACCTTCAGAAAATTCATTAGGTGCCTGCCCTATGGATATATGAGCACGTCATGTCTCGCAGTCAGTGTCTCCATGTTGTGCCTCCCTAACTTGCTGAAGAAGTGGGGGAGTGACTGTAAGAGACTATAGAAAGGCTGCTCTGTCTCTATCCACAAAGGATATCTGTAAAGCTGCCAGTTGCTCTGTCACTTCGCCTAGCAGCTGTATACCAGTCCTCTTGCGGAGCACATCTACTACAACGTTACCCTTCCTTGGAGTATAGACTATCTCAAAGTCATAGTCCTGGAGGAACTCAAGCTATCACCGTTGTCTTAGGTTCAGGTCTTTCTGAGAGAATATATACCTAAGACTCTTGTCATCAGAGTATACAGTAAAACGTTTTCCCATCAGATAGTGCTACCACATATTCAAGGTGAAGACCAGTGCTGCTAACTCCAGGTCATGGGTAGCTTAGTTTTACTCATGCTATCTCAGCTGCCGAGAACCATAATCGATCACTGCTCACTCCTGCATCAGGACACACCCATGTTCGGTCCTTGATGTGTTGCAGTAAACTACGTACCCTACTCCCTCCTCTGGAAGCCTCAAAATGGGGGCACTAGTCAGCCTTTGCCTCAGATCTTGAAATCTCTGCTAGCATCTATCTGACCACAAAAAGTTTTTCCCCTTCTTCGTCAAGGCTGATAGTGGTTATGCAACTCTGGAGAAGTCTGGAATGAACCTCCAATAGTACCCATCCAAACCCAAAAAACTCCTTACCTCCATCAAACTCTTGGGTGGATCCCAAGAAAGTACTGCCTCAATCATCACTGGATCCACTGAAACTCCAGCCTTCGAGATGACGTGTCCCAAGAAGTGAACCTCTCAAATCCAGAACTGGCACTTCGAGAGCTTACCATAAAGTTGGTACTCTTGTAGTGTGTCTAGTACTACCCGCAAATGGTAGGCATGTTCCTCCTCAATATTTGAGTAGATTAGAATGTCGCCGATGAATACTACGACAAAGAGATCGAGGAATGGATGGAAGATACTGTTAATGAGTCCCATGAACACTACTGGAGTGTTGGTTACGCCTAAAGGCATAACCAAGAACTATTAGTGGCCATAACAACACCTGAAGGTTGTCTTCGACACATCCTCATCTTGAAATATGAGCTGGTGATATCCTGATCTAAGGTCTATCTTCGAGAACCATAGAGATCCCTTTAGCTAATCAAAGAGATCGTTAATCCTCGAGAGTGGGTACTTGTTCTTCACGGTCACCTGGTTCAGGCGACGGTAATCAACATAAAGCCTCAAGCTCCCATCCTCCTTCTTGACAAACAGAATTAGGGCTGCCTAGGGAGAAACACTGGGCCGGATGAATCCCTTCCACTGCAAGTCCTCCAGCTGTACCTACAGCTCACGAAGCTCAGCGGTATCCATCTGATATGATGGTGTAGATATCAGTTCCATATCGGGGTATATGTAAATGTAGAAGTCCACCTCTCTGTGAGGATGTAGTCCTGGGACATTGTCAAGGAAAACATCCGCGTACTGGTCCACCACTACACGATAAGTCGGACTCTCCACATCAACTACTCCGATGGTAATGCAATCCAACTGGTGAGTGATTGACTACACCCTCCTCTGAGTAAGTCTATCATGTGATGAAAAGGTTCCCTTATAGCCGGTGAAGGTAAAATTGGTCCCATCCGTACGGACACACCACACTTTTTTCCAAATACAGTCAATCTGAGCATAGATTATAGATAACCAGTCCATACACAAGATGACGTCGTAAGGCCTCGACGCCGCTACTAAGAGATCCCAGCTGAATCTCTCTCCTCCTAGAGTAATCTCGCACTGCTGAAACCAGTACGTAATCATTGAATCAGCTCCCGTATGAGTCTCTAGCTGTAAGGATAGAACTAACGACTCCTTTGGAATCTCCGAGCTTCGAACGAGGGCAGTAGAAATGAAAGAGTGACTGGAACTTGTGTCTATAAGAACTGCAACTAAGGTGAAGTAGACATAGATCGTACCTCGAATAATCTCTAGAGAACTGTGATTGTAGGTCTCAACTTCCTGAAGCTGAGATCTCCCTTATCCACCCGCTCCTTGCGGTTGGGGTGGACCTCCTGGTGGTGGTGGTGGTAACACCTCGTAACATCGTCCACTGCCAGCTACACGTCTAGCTCCACTTCCATGTTCGCCTCTTCTATACGAACCGCCTCATTCGAACCTCTGCCTCTACCTAGAAGGTCCCTCAACTGTCTGGTGATCATATGAATGGCGGGTCGAACAGTCACGAGCCATGTGACCCTACCCGATGCATGAGTAACACTGCCTGCTATTGATATGTGTGTATCTACTCGGTGTACCCCGCACAACCGATCTTGAGTCATGCAGTCGACCACCTGTAGGTCTGGTCCTCTTGGACCTCTATGACATCTGTCTACTGCCAGCTGCAGAATACTCCACTACGTGTCGGTTAGTGGTGGGTCTCGCTACTAGAGACTGCTCAGCAAAGAAACTCTACACCAAGAGGGCTCTCTCTAGCACCCCTTCCTACGTCGGGATACTGAGGGAGATCATCAGAGATCTGATCTCTCGCCTAAGCCCCTGCTCGAAGGTTTGAGTCCTGAAGAATGGGTCTCATACCATATCAGTGGAGTAGCTCGAGAGGTCAGTGAACCTCGCTGATTATTGTGCTACTGTCATGTTTCCCTACTGTAGATGTAGTAACTCCTATATCCACACTGCACGGAGAGTCACTGGAACAAACTCTGCCTGAAACAGGCTCTTGAAGTCTTCCCAAAGTAGTGTAAACTCGTTGTGCACCTGGAGCATCAGGATCCACCATCTACCTGCTGCTGCCTAAAGGAGTCTCGCGGTAAGGATCACCATGTAGTCTGCTGGTGTCCCTACCAGTATGAAGACTCTCACCACAGCCTCCAGCCAATCCTCAGCCGCCTATGGGTCTGTCTCTCCCCTGAACCTGGGTGGCCTCTGGCACTGGAACTCGTGCAACGCGCTCAAGCAGTGTGCATCATCTTTTGCTGGGGCTAGTGGCATTGGTGGCCCAATGTGGAGTAGTACCGCTAGTGCCTCCACCAGAAAAGGGCCCCTGCACCGAGGTCTCATCGCTCGGTGCACTGTCAGTACATGCGACTCTCGGGGCTCTAACTGGTCGTCCACAGAGAGGTATCCTAAAATAAATAGATGCAACATGGTCAAATGATTATACTAGGTGAGCTGATCTGGTTGAGTTAAATTAAAGAAAACTTTTGAAAACACACAGACAATTAGTGTTTTCATGCACTAAGTCGGAAATTAGAAGTCATGGTCCTAGTGTATGGATACGTCGATTGCCCGCACCAACACTGGACTCCCTGAACTAAAAACCACACTAAGTACCCTTAACATTATTGCTTCACAGAAAATAAATATCATAGTTCTAAGTTCTGCGGTAGAACTGACACCTTTGATACCAATTTGTCACGACTCTTCCCCCGAGGCCCGTATCATGACTACCCCAAGCCCGCCTTCCATAGGCCAGGGGCTAGCGACTAGAACCAGAGGCGTAAATCCCTAAGCTGGGAAGGAATTGCATTTATAACTATAAACACACACATCAGAGTACACAACTGGAAGCAAAACCCTAAGTAAAACTGTATAGAAAATAAGTACGGGAAAGTAAAAGGGGCCAGAAATACAATCCCAATAGGAAAGTACAAGTACAACTGAAAAGTAAGTACTACAGAAGAAAAGTAAAGCAGTTATTGGGTCATCCTTTGGGGTTCCTACCTGAAGGGTAGGTACAAATGGCATCCTCAACACTCCATGTCGGTCTGTCTCCTCCGTGTACCGTCACACCGAGTGTTCCACCTCCGGGTACCATCCAGTCCTGCTACTCTCTATCTCAGTCAGCGTTGTCCATCATCTACAACCAACACAACGAGGTGTGGGCTTAAATCGTGTAGGGGTGAGTATAACGATACTCAGTAGGGACCCTGAGACCCTCAAGGTCTCACAAAATCCAACAAGGATAAACCAAAAAGAATGAAATCAACGGATAACCATTACTTAGGTATATACCCATACATATACCTAAGTTATCTAGTAACTTATCTCAATCATGAGGAAATCACAAAAGTCAATGAATCAGCTCAAACCAGGATTTTTATTATCGAAACCACAACTGGTGGCGTACTCCTCCTCTATCAAGTACAGTGGGCTTGCCGCATCACACAGAGGCACATCCCACTATCCTTGGATTGTTGAGGTACTCATCCTATCAAGTACCATGGGTCTATCATGTCACATATAGGCACTCCCCACCACGGGACTGCCACGCTCAAATAGATGTGCTCCCCCTCATAGCCTGCCGAGGTACTCCTCCTGTCGAATACCGTGGGTCTGCCGTGCTCACATAGAGGCACTCCCCACCGTGGGTCTGCCACATCACACAGAGGCGCTCCCCATTGGTCTAGTTGAGTCACTCTGAGTCGAATCAGTCAAGCAGTCTTCAGGTCTCTGTACTCTGTCCGCTCAACTTTGGAAGGATCCGCTTCACGAGCTACTGGTCGATACTCCAACTATCACTAAGTGCCAATAAGAAGTATCTCAAAGGTCCTCCACATCATAGGGGTCTCAACGCAACAAACGTCACATCAATCAAATGCCTGGTCTGTTAGTTATTATCCTTTTTTGTTCCGAGGGCCTGGTTGGATTCGTGTACGATCCAACCTGACCATATCTCAACTATACCCTGAACTCCAGTGGGGTATTCTAAAAGGGATGACTTCACTCCAAGAATATAGACGCTACTGATGGTTCATCAAATAGATGTCTGGTGCCAAAGATATGGCCCAAGAAGGTAAAGGGGTCGGTAATGGGCCAGGGCCCAGTCCGACCCGGTCGGACCGACTCAGCCCAACCCAGTCTAGGCCGACCTGGTATGGGAGGACCCGGTCAGCCCGTTAAGTTAATCCCAGTCCGCTGGGCTCGGTCCATCGGACTGCGAGGGCGGTTTGGCCCGGATGCCGCCACGTAGGTGGCTCAGCCCGAAGGTCGGGGCTAGTTCGGCCAGCGTCGTGAGGGGTGCAGCTTGGGCTACTCGACTTGGGAGTTCAGTCGGCTAGGAGGTCAGCGATCAGGCTGCGTGGGGTGCGGGCTGGCCATGGACAAAGCGCGCGGGGTGTGGGCAGGCCGACTGGAAGCCGGGTAGGCCGTAGGTGTGCTGGAGAGGGCACAGTAGGGGTTGGGCTGGCCGCTCGGGCGCCGGGTAGGCCTCAGGGGCACCGGGCAGGGCGCGACAGGGGCTGAATAGGCCGCGGGGGCACTGGGCAGGGCGTGACAGGGCGTCGGGAGGCCGCGGGGGCGCCGGGCAGTGCACCCGAAGGCTGCAGGGTGCCAGGCAGGGTGCTGGGAGGCCGCGGGCAGGCAGGCCGCGCACCGGGTAGGGTACCAGGAGCCCGCGGTCAGGCGGGCCGCGTGCCGAACAGGGCGTCGGGAGGCCGCGGGTAGTTAGTGTTCGGTCGGGAGCATCGGTGCGCTGCGAGGGTAGCGCGATTCGCAGAGGTCGCGGGTAGCACGGTCTTCGTCGCTACCTTCGTCGTTCCGTCGCCTCATCACCATGCCAAGTTTCATCATAAACAAGATCGACAAAGGGGTCGGGCCATGTTGGTTTGGCCCACACCCTCTGTGTTTAAGATGGTAACAATCGGCTAATCAAGAAGTATGAAGATGATTTTCAATTGTTATTTTCAATCTCCGCAACGTTTCCATTCCAACCAAATGCGAGAAAAAGAAAAGGTATAATAATCGAAGTAAACCCCCTACCTTTTATTTGCCGGTCATTGTTCATTGACGTCACAGAAAGATGGTCGTCGATCTGTGGTAGACGAACATGTCCCACATCAAAGGAGTCCAAGGAAGAAGGTCGGAGGGGGTCGTTATTCGTAGTCAAATGCATCCCTCTTCGGCATTATTCGTCAGGAGAGCGTTCTTCATCAGAAGAACGTTCTTCGTTGAAGAGCGTTCTTCATTGGAGATAGTTCTCTCTTCTCCCAAGCTCCACCAAAATCTCAAGGAAAAAATAATAGAAGAAATGGTTGTTTATTATTTTTTGGCACAACTATTCAAAATGGAGTAATAAATGAGAAGGTTCCGCCTAATTAATTTTTGAGGTTGACACATTTAATTAAAAAGGGAAGGTGGAAAGGCTCTCCCTCATTAATGATGGAGAGTTGAGAGGTTATGGTCTCGGGCAGCCCCTACATCGTAACCTCTCGCAGGAGGTTATGTTCGTGTGGGCTCCACCACCATAACCTCTCATGGGAGGTTAGGGTGTTGCGGTCCCACCTCCAACTCCCAAGTGGAGGTTTTAACCAACAATCACTCACATGGAAGCTTAAAATAAAATAAAGTGTTGTACACTTTATTTTATTATTATTTTTTATAAAAATCCAAAAACTAACTTTTATTCCTGACCAACTGTTGTCGAGGTGAAAGTCTCCTTAAGCGAATATCGACACTGCGAGTTCAACGGTGCCCTCAGATTTCAATTCCGAGCATTGGTTCAAAATATATAAAAACTCTCTCGTACGTTTACTGAACGTGCCCGAACAAAACTTCAGAAATTGATTCTGGGAACATCGGGCCTCGGAATCATGCGCCATCAATTTTCACAGACTCGTAAAAATCATGTGTATTTAAGAAAAAAAATTTCACGAATTTCTATGTCTTTACAATTAGATACTTTCAAAATGTTGATTTAAAAAGTGAAAACCATTTTATAAAATAAAAAATATATAATTTTAAATTTATCATTTAAATAAAATCATATAATTTAAAGAAAATAATATTTTTATAAAAAAATATTTCTTCTCTTATGGGTGATTACATTTATATATTTTTTATCAATGATTTATGAAACGATTCAAACTTTTTTTCTTATAGTTATAAATAATATAAATTTTATGAAATAATTCTTTTAAATAAGTGTAATTTATCTTATAAATGCATAATTGGTAAAAACTGGTTTGCTATAATAAATTTGACACATTTTAATAATAATTATATAACAAAGACTATTTCAACATTATAAAAAATACATATGAAAACATTATAAAAATATTTTGACAATGAAATACTATAAAATATATGAATCAAATTCTAAAAACTAATAACCATTTCATAATGATTTCTTATAAAACATGATACTTATTGTTTGAGAACTATGTTTTTACCGGTAAAACATGTACATAGAATACGATAATGAAATTTCATAAATCAAATGAGCTATAATATTATTAAAATTCATGATAATTTATTATATTAGTGAAAAAATAATATTTAACCTTTTAACATAGGTTTCATATAAAATTTTATATAAAATTATTTTTTTAACTGTTATATATTATGAATTTGTGACTACAAAAACATGTATTCTATTTTGATTACATTAAATTATAATGAACTATTTACAAATAAAATTATTTATCAAATTAATTTAGTTATATAATTAAATAATTTTTGTAAAGTAATCTTGAATATAGAAATATTATTTATTACATCTATTTTAATAAAATTACATAATTCATGAAAAAATATTTAAAGGAAACAACTTCGCTCACAAATATTTATATAAATTTATGGTTAATATTAAATATAACAAAACCTAGTAAATGTAATTCAAATTTACATATCTAATTTAAGATCTTGTATTCATTAAAATATTCATCAGGAATACGAGATGTTACAATAGAGGGAGACAACATATTGAAACACAATTTAATGATGAAATTATGTTTATAGAATTTAATGAAATAGAGTAAGTTTATTTTTTAATATTCACTATCTCAGTGGTAATGAAAATAATTATACTAAAGTAAAACGAATATAAATCTATAGATTCCAATATAGAAAATATCTCTCAAGTATAATGGTATAATTTTTTAATCATATTTACAATTATGAATCTTGTTATTATATATAAATTGTTATAGAAACATTAAACTACAAAATACTATGAT
Source organism: Viscum album (assembly GCA_963277665.1). Classification (NCBI taxonomy): domain Eukaryota; kingdom Viridiplantae; phylum Streptophyta; class Magnoliopsida; order Santalales; family Viscaceae; genus Viscum; species Viscum album. The sequence continues at coordinate 2,103,190,016 of OY728156.1, forward strand.
TCCTAGTATAAAAAATGAAATTACTTATCCAGATAAATTATCAATTTGATATTATTTCAATGTCAAGATATGTTCAATCCGGTGAGAATAAATTAAAATAGAGAGGATTCAATTTTTTATAAGGGATATGGAATATAGTATCCTGATATTTTAGTATGTAATTCTTTACAAATAAATACATACTTATATAGATTATTTGAAATTTAACATCAAAATAAAACAAGTTGAGACATATTAGATTAATAATTTTAAGAAAAATATAAGAACAATAATACCACTAGAAAATAAAATATTAATAAAATAAAAAATCAAACATTTAGAGGATAAATATTTAATATGATTTAATATTTAAAAGGGGTGTTTATCACATAACTATTTTTTTAATGTATTGTGTATTATATTTTAATAAATTAAATTAATCAATTTCAAAAGAAGATTATGATAATATGTAATAATTATATGTATGCACTAAAATGTTAACATTCATTTTATTAGTACTTGATATGAAATAATATTAAGAACCCTTATAGCATAATGTTATTTTTTCTAGAAAAGTAGTTATTTATATATTTTATTTTCATTTAAAAGGTTATTTTTCATAATCAAAAAAATTATATACAATATGGTCCTATCATAATGAATCATTATTTATAAGTATCATAATCAAAAGATTTATAAGTATCATAATCAAAAGATTTTATATCATGATATAAATATCGGATTAGAAGGCCAATTGATTTACATGATATAATAATAAGCAATGATATAACAACATAGATCATGATATAAAATCTTTTGATAATTATATAAAATCTCTTCATTTAAAAGGTTATTTACTGAATCATTATTTATAAGTATCATAATTTTATGATTTTATTATGATAGGACCATTGTATAAAATCTTCTGTTTGGTTTATTTTTATGTATATTTCCACAAGTTAAATAAATTTATTTGTGTAAAATTTAATCATTCTACTAAATAATAATATGTAATATTAGGTACTCTTATAAACATTATTTTTTCATATTTAATTAAAAAATTTAAATATATGTTATTGTAGTTCAGTTTAAAACATCGTTACTAGGGTAAAACTAATGTGATAAGGGTTAATGTGACCTGAAAGAAATTTTATGTACTATTTTGTGTTAATATTTCAACCATATCCCATATGATATTCATAAGTGGTCTATTTTGGGGACATTTTGTTTGAGTAATACATTAATATATTTTAATGAATTTAAAAAACCAATTAGGTTTTCTCCCCCACTTATAAAATGAAATCCACTATCAAGAATGATTCTAATTATTTATTAAATATATTTATTTGATATAAATTAAATAATTATACTTATATAAATATTAAATTCCATCTATTATTTACCATCCCTTCTAAAGAAAAATTGCAACATTGTTCGTGCATTCGTGTGGATTACTACGTCCATGAAACGATGTGATTTTTTCACAATGTATCACATTGATGGTATATATAAGTTCAATTAATATATTTTATTAAAATTATGATATGATAATAATTCTATAAAATCAAAAATAATACTTACATTCTTTCCTTCTTGTTCGTTGAAAGATTAAAACGTTACTCATGCATACACACGACCTACCATCTCCATGTTTGAAACATAATTAATTTTTCATAACCATATATTACTATTGGTTTTAAAATAATAATTAATGTATATAAATGATATTTATTTCAGGATATTTATTTTAAATATGATGTAATAATTACATATTTTCCCATATTCAACTTAATAATGTAATTTTTGTATGTATGTGTTGAATATAATTTTTGTCGAAACCCAAATATCATGTACCTTTATCATTTTTATTAATAAAATTTCATGTTAATTGTATATATTTCTATGATTATCACCATTATTATTATATTATATTTATATTTAATAAATTCCATTTATTGCATAATTTACACTACATGCAACACCGAGTCTAAAAACATAGAGATCCTCTATTAAAATTATATTTAATTATAATTTAAATGATGTTGGGTTGGTGGGTATGAATAAGAATAACTAAATTATATAAATATATGTTTTACACATTTAAAAAATAAATTCATTGGATACCAATTAATTATAAATGAAAATATAAAAATAGTTTAAAATAAAGTAGATGTCTTTCTAAAAAAATACTATTTATACATAAAAAATGTATTTATCTTAATTAATTATTTTAATTACTATAAGTCAATAATTATAATTATATTTATTTATTATATAATTATTAAATTGTTTTAAAATTCATCCAATATTTTTACAATTCATGTAATAAGAATAAATCTATTTTTAGGATTAATTACTGTATTTTTTAAAACCATCTTACATTGTGTTTTGGGAACTTTTATTAAACTTTATTTCTGCCTCTTATAGAGATTTAATTTTTTAAAATGGATACCATATTTTGAATCAGTAGGTAAAAATTTGGTAAATAATTCCCTTTTATTTTTAGACATTACAAATAGTAACTATGGTAAAATTTATCATGATGATAAATGGTAAATCTTGTAAATCATGGTGAAAAAAAATAATGAAATATTTTCCATCTTAATAATAAATTCATTAATTATATTAGACCCTTAATACCTTCTGATCAATATTAAATTGTTTAAGTGACACTTAGTAATAAAAATGACTAATATAATATTTAGAGAAAAGAATAATATAAAATATAACTCTATCACATTAAAAAATGTCATATGGTTTCATATAAGGAAAAAATAGGTTATGGATGATTCTAAACTTCTTTTATTTTGAATAATGAAATTATATTAATGATTTATTTCTTTAATTTTACTAATTATTTAACATCTTTATGTTCTTATACAACACCAATGTAGAATTCCTTGAGTAAATAGAAAAAGTAAAAGAAATGTTTTTAAAAATTTTAAAAGTTATATAATTTTAATGAGTTAAAATGTTTCAAATATTATATTTATGATTATGACATATTAGTGTTTTTTAAAGCATTATACCTAAATTCCTACTTTTTATTTGTGTCTTTTAAGTCAAATTAAATGAATAGTTTTGAAATTAAAACTAGGTATATATTTTTAAAATATTATATTATTGAATTATTTAAAAATCAGTAAAATATTTAATGAGAAAAATTGGGAATATATATTGTCAAAAATATAATCTATATTACATTTATGATCCAATATATACATTATATGTAAAATTATAACCTTTTAAGAGTGAAAAAGTAATTTCCATTGTTAATCTTAAAATGGGATTACTATGGGGTTAAATCAAAATAAATGATTTAAAAAACCTCACAAACCTATCATTTTTTTAATTTCATTACAAGATATTACTATCCGAAATTCTCACCACTTAACATTTGAAATAATATTTTATTTATAATTACTTGGTTATATTTTATTCCTTTAGGAAATTTCATGTGTGTCATGTCCCCCAATTATAAAAGGACTCCTCTTATTTCTCATCTTTACACCAAGTTGAGACTTATATCTCGATCCACCCTACCAATTTATCCTCCCAATATCCCTATTCACCTTTTAGAGATTTTGGTATTCCCATAAAACCAACCATATTGTCCTTTAGAGTAGATCCAAACATGTTAGTCCAAAGAAGATGTAATTTGATTAACCAATCACCTTAATTTTACTTATTTCTTTTCTTCCTATAATTAATTTTATTTATCAAAAAAATTTTAATTTTATATAATAAATTTATTTTATTTCTATAATGATTATTAATACACTATTTCCCATTTTTGTTCCCATCAAATGGGATGTGAAAGCATCCCTCATGTGTACGTATGGCTTACCACATCTATATAGAGATACAATTCATTTTTTATCACAATTTTTTATGGATGATAATTATGATGGATTTAAATTAAAAATATGATATTTATGGAATATTTTTAATTCAATAATGATAATATGATATATACCTTATTATATTTCAAACTGTTGGAAAATTATAACATCGCTCGTGCATACGTGTAGACTACCACCTTAATGAAAAATCTGATTAATTTTCCACTTCTATTTTACATGGATAGTAATGAGAATGGATTTAATGAATAATAATTATTTTTATTATATAATAATAATTCTTAAACATTGAATAATTTTTTACCATTCATTTATTTCATCTGTTCAAATGTGAAAACATCATTCATATATACATACTCTATATTGTCTCCATTAATGGTGAAATTCATTATTTCAATATCTATATTTTATGGATTACCATAAATAAATATATAATGAATATATTTTATATTTTTACCAAAATTATATTTTTAGAGTTGATGTAACCTCTATCAATGTACAAATACTGAAATTTCCAAACCAAAAATTACTTGAAAAAAAATTCATTATTACCTAAAATGGAGATTTTAAAAAATAATTGTTAATAAACTATTAATAAAATATTATAAGAAAGTAATATATTGTATAATATAATTTATTATGGTTTAATATTATATTTATAATAAATATGTATTTATTATGTAGGAGTTTTAGACACATATGGAGGATTTCTAATAAGAGGTAGTGATTTATTTTACAATCACATCATTATTTGTGATTGTTTACTTTCAAGTATCTATAAGGGGTATTTTAATAATTATATATTAACAGTAATATATTTTCATATACAATTTTTATTTCTAGAGAATAAATTTCTTCCTTTCATTCCCCTCTCTTTCAGTACTGAATATACTGAAAATATGTTTTATGGAAAATCAACATTATTTCTCTCTTTGGTCAAAAATCTTGTCCCTTTTAGGTCCATGATTTCTAAAAATGTTTTCAATTATTGTTTTTTGTATAATATAATTAATTTTAAATTAATTATTATCCATTTATTAATCGTGGTTATATTTTGAAAAATGATTCTTCATTATGTTAATTAAATGAGAATCTTTTTTGCTATTTTACAAAAGTGTGAACATATTTTTTTAATCTTATCTAAAATGAATAGAATTTCCCATCATCATTAATTACTATTGTCACGAAGCTTCAATTACATGATTATAAGTTAATTTTAAAATAAAAACCTATCCTTAATATTTGAGGAACTTTTTATATTTTATATATGTGTTTTAAATGTGAAAAAGAATATTTTTCGTTAGATATTTTCTAGTGATCTATTGAATGTATATTCATATATGGAAATTTTATTTGTTAAATCTTCTGATTTTGTGTCGCTATAGTCATATGATACCATCAAAAATATTTTTAAATATTTTTTTCACCATTTTGACTAGGGTATTTATTGATTGTTTGTAATGTTTTTTCTTATAATTATGATAGTTATATATTAATAAGGCATGATGATGAGGTTATGTTGGTCATTAATATAATGAACACATTAGACTTATTTAGTGATGGGTGGGCCCAAAATTACCTAGAACCTTGATAAATCAGTATGTTCTAGGAGACAAACTAGATTAGGTATTTTTATAAGTCCTCACTCTTTTATATATATGTCTTTCCCTGAGGACTTTGTGGTATTTTTAGATGTCTTGGCACAATGCCTCAATAGTATGTTATATTTCCATCATTATGAATTCCATATTTATGTAATCATTTATTAATAGACAAGTGACTATTTAAATATTTATGATATCCATGGACATGTTTCAAGCTCATGTCATTATTTATATGGAATTATTTGATCATCATTTATTCCTCCCATATTATTATTCATGTTCAAATTGTGAATTATTTGGAATGTGTTTAAAGTTATTTATCTTTAAATGTTATTTATGGACTAGTTATTCATGTTTGATATCACTGTATACATACCATTACTAATAATTTGAGCTCACAACTTTGATATGTTTTCTTTCATTAGGATTCTCGGAAGGGTTTTATGATTAGTATATAGAGATATGTTAAAGGTATAAATAGTGTTACCATAGAAAATACTATGTTGTGACTTTTATACATGTAATGTAAAATTAAATTATGTGTCTAGTTTTACAAGACTACTTATATCATCCCATGATTAACATACAAGTACATTACACCATTTTATATGAATATATCCCATGAAGATCAACCCCTTCAGTACTATTCATAAGAATACCATAATTATATCCTTTTATCATGAACTGGGGAAAGAAAACATAAGAAAGGGTGAGAAAAAAATACTCAGTAAGGGTAAACAAGTAAGATATATAATCATGACATATGTATGAGGGTGTGATAAATGATCATAAAATTTTTAGATCATACCCTTCATATCAAATATCATACACATGAGTCAATTTATAAATATTATCATATCAAAAGACATGAATCATAAGGGACTTAGGAGCATAAGACATGAGATCATGACATTATAAAAAGACATAGATTTTCAGCATACACATCAAATTATAACCTTTTGAACTTGAATAAATAGAGACAAGTTCTCCCATTAAGTTAATGACATGAAATATATCCCTCAAATAAACTTATTAACATGAAACCAGGTCCAAACATAACATTGTGATCATGAAATTATGGTTATGAATAAATTTATAGACATGTAATCACATCCATAAATCAAATTATTTACATAAAAGAATTTGCATCCATAACATATTAATAGTCAAAGTTCACTCCCAATACAGTCTTAGTAGTCATGTCTCACTACCAAGGATATATTAGTGGAATGGGTTCACACCCTAAACTATCTATGTAACTAATTTTCAATGCCAAGACCATCTCAGTGGATGATTTCCCATATTGAAATAGGTTCACTTCCCATTCCATTCATGCCTATCTCATGATATATAAATATTTTCACAATGAATTGGATGGGGATATAGGTCCCACCAATCACATAGTGAAAAACGTATTTATGTGTCCCAAAAAATCATAAAACGTTAATAAAATAATTACCCTTGAAACGAAAAGTGTGCTACAAACATTTCATAATATCATAACCTGTTGACAAGAGGCATTTTTTATAATCATTTCATCATAGAATAACCTATGTTTAGTGCTGGGTTTTATCATGGTATAACCATCGAAATAAAAATGGGTTTTATAAAAAACGATTTCTCTTAAACATAAACCATTTAATGAAATAATAATAATGTCATACAACGATAATATATGTATTAAATAATAATCAAAATCAAATAATGTCATCATATATGGAGGATTATTTTGAAAGATAACTTAGATCATTTCCTAAGTAAAATAACCATTCCTTGAAAAAATATTTTTAAAACATAAAAAAATTTAAAATTCATTTTCATTGAAAAACATTTTGAAATGTTATAATTTTATATTTCAAAATAATTTAAAAAAAATTCTTTAGTAAAATAACACTTTTTCTTTAAAAAATTCTATTTAAAATATAATTTTTTTTAAAAACGTTTTTCTTTGAAAATAAATTTGAAAGCTTATAAAGGAATCAATGAAAATTATTTAAAAAAAATATTAATGTATGAAAAAAATAAAATAATTTTCCTTAAAATTTTTCTTCAAATTTCATTAAACAAAATTTTTTAAAATATTTTTAGAAAAAAATTGTTTCTTTTAATAAAAAATATTTCAACCGAATAGAAAAAGAAGGTCTGATTTTATTAAAAACATTTTATAAATTATGTTGACTACCAAATAATGTAAAAATGAAATAATTATATAAATATACCATTAATAGATATATTATTATTAAATTTATTATAATTATGGAAAAATTGATCATAATATTTCATCATAGGAATCATAATCATAAAAAATCCTAAAAAAGGATGACATTTTAGAAATAAACTCTTACGAAATTGGTAACATTGAATCAAAATAAACATTAATTAGTAACATTACATGAATCTTAACATATAATGACAAGTATAATATTAATTATATAACATGTAAAAGGGTAAATATATATACCTTGTAAAATAATATAGGTGCACAACATAACATGTGTCTCAAAAAAGGAAAATTGAGACAAGATTCAATTACCTCATTGGTAAATTTTAAACTATAATTTCATGAAAGGGAGATCCTGAAATTTATGTATAAAGAAAAAAACATTTATTTATAAAAAACATAAATTACATTCATGAGAAATATATACACCACACAGATGAAATATGTGGTGAATATAAGATGTGTCTCACAAAAGTAAAAGGTGAGACACGAATCCATTATTACTTGAGTAGCATTGAATAAAGATATCCATGAAATAATAACATCAATTAAAAAATTTAATATCATTAGAAAATAAAATTCAGGATATAACATTTCATAGGGTATTATATACACTACACAAAAGAAATAGGTAGTGAATATGGAATAGGTCTCGCAAAAATGAAAGTGGAACTAGAAATCCCTTTATGGTAAGTATATACATTTTTTGTACTCATTATAATTAAAATAAGATTATTATAAGTATTTTTAATAACAAAATTCATTTATAAAATATAATGTATGATTTTTTTATGACCTTTTATTACTGATTTATTAATAATTCTATGTTAAAGTTACGTTTCAGATAATAACTGCATTGTTTGTCATAAAATATTTGAATTGTTATTCCTAGTCCACTTTATTACATCATGATTTTATTATTTGAAGAATTTAAAACATTATATAAATATAATATATATTCACTATATATGTATTTTTAATAATATATAAATTATATAAATATGAAATGAAATACACCGTTCATGGAGACGGTAGGTCATACGTATGTATGAATTTTATTTCCATTTTCATATCGTATTGAAAGAAATTAAAGTAAATGATATATATATATATATATATTATAATTATATTATAATTATTATCTTATATATAATAAATATGTTATTAGTCCAATCATTAAAATATTTCATGTAAATCATTAATGAATCACATCTCTTCGTGGGGCAGTAGTCTGTCGCACACAAGAACGACGTTATCATAATGCCACAAAAAGAAATGAATGAAGTTATATTTTATATAATAATTCAGGAACAATAAATATATCATAAATATAACATATATATATTAAATAAAATACAAATCCATCATTATTTTGAAACATTGAAAAGTGGTAAGTTTTGAATGAATGACATCTATTTGTGAAGCGGTAGTCCTCTGTACACACGATCTATGATTATGTATCACATTTGATGGAAGTGTGTGATGTTATATGTTGTTCCATTAAAATTGAAAAATATATTTATATTTAATAAACTTATTTTATTATATAATTATGATATAATAATAATTTAGGTGAGTGTGGAAGGAAACTAAAAAAAAGAAAGTTGATGAACATTACCTCTTCTTCGGTTATCTCCGTTTTGTATTCACCAAAATACACCCTTGGTTGGATTTATGAAAATTTTTTGTCTTCTATGATGAATTTGGGGATGTTTTTAGATTATTTTTATATGTTATATATGATCCAAAGTTCTTTATTGGTGTGAATATATGTGAAGAGTTGGTGACATTTTATAAGGAACGTTAGTGAAAAACGTGTAAATACAAAAAAGGTAAACACTATTGGGAGGTCTCCCTTACATAATATTCCTACAATAACGTTTTTTTTTTGACAAAAATAAGTTATAAGGTCGAAATATTTCTATAAAATGTTTTTTGGAAAATATTATTATTCATTTTTTCCCTTAAGATAAAATTTAGTCCCTCAATAAACTCGATTTTCTCTTAATCATTGCAATTATTTTTAGTAATTTTCACTAATCATTTTAGTCAAAAATTATGTTTCCATTATTATAAATTCGAAATTGTTCTGATTAAAATATGGAATCTATTTTCCAAATTCTATCTATATTGTTTTTATAATTTAATTTGAATTTTATCTCACATATGTGATAAGAAAACGAGGTTTAAAAGAGGAAACATTAAAAGATAGAAATGTTTTGATATCACCTACCATTGTGAAATTTATTCCAATGACATAAATTAGAATAATTTACATATAATTTATCTAACTATAATTTAAAACCAATTTAAAATATAATTTATCTATATAAATAAACTGAGCAAAAAGGTAGATTCCATGTAAAATTCAATATTTTAATTATTCATCAAAAAATAAAAATTCTCAAACAAATAACCATAATTTAATGTCGATGGACTTATTTTAAAAATAAAATTTATTATTTCAAATATTATTTATCAAAGATTCTAAATTTATTTTTAAAATAAGTTCATCGTTAATAGGTGATAAAACAACCATTTAGAAAAATATATCTTTTCGATGCATAAAATTAGAGTGATTCATATCTCGTATCTAGATAAAAATAAGATGAATGGTAAATAATTTATTTATTATATAATATATAAATTTCATTAAAATCATTCATCAAATGTTGTTTGATTAATTTATTGAGATAAAATGTGTTTGTGCATAGAAAAAAAGTTTTCCAACAAATTAATTTCATTATTTTGAAATAGTTCATTATTTCATTTTAATTTAAGTGGTTAACAAAGAATTAATTTCATAAAAAGGGATAAATATTATTTTTATAATTTAGTTGATCATTTTAATACCCTTCATTCCATAGGCTAAGTGATAACTATCATATTAAATAATAATATTAATTGTATACTATAGTTCGGTAAAACTCGTTCTTGTGTGTACTGAATGCTATCGAAGGAACATTTTATTGTATGAAATACAATCCAAACATATTTTTTGGTTTATGAAAATATAATATCATTGTTGAGTTTATATTAATCTTAACATGTTTTTGTGTATAAATTCAGCTTAACTTGGTGTAGTTGGCAATACAAACCATCAAATAAATTTAATTTATTCAAAAAATAATAATTCATAAAAAAATAGGTTGTTACATTATACCCCCCTTATGATTATTTTTTCCATCAAAATTCATCTATATCAACACAATTTTAATACTTTATTATTCTTTTCATTCAAATATAATTCAAAAAAATAATGATTTTACTTCCTTTAAAAAATAAATATTTGGAAACATAATGGTCACCCAAATTAACCCATAACATGGTTTCCACAAAGAAGAACATAAGTGAGAAATAAAGATTTGGACATGGAAGAAAATATTAAATAATTTTAGAGTGGGATAAATATCACTAATCACAGTAAATTGGTGGATCTAAGGAAAGTTAGAAACTACAATAAAAATAACCTAAATAGGAGTGAAAAGGTTATTGATATCATACAAAATGATGATAACATGACAATATTTTATTTAAAGATATTTTTTGTAGAGACCCAAACTTGAAGTACATGGAAATTACATTAATTTTGTGGAATACTTAATACATAACAAAAACTGACATCCAAGGACCATAATAGTTTAGTGTCTTTGGAAACTTGTAACATAAACTTCTAATCATGTTGAAAGATCATCAAAATCTCCCATAAAGAACTTCCCCTTTTGTTTTCTTACCTAAAACCTTTATTTATATCCTGGGGAAAACAAAATATAAAAAGGGTGAGCTCAAATGCTCAGTAAGGGTAAACATTGAGAACATATAAACAATCCATAAACATTTGAACCTAAAAACATGAACATAATACATCAAAATCTTGAGCAATGACATGAATCTTGGCAGTAAATATGGCATAGATTATAATGGAACATCAATAATGATAAAATAGCATGTTAATAAAACATGTAATTGTGGAAAACCATTAAGAACATGATATGATTTCCATAGCAGCCAAGGCATTGCCGCCAAGACCATCATAGTGGATAAAGTCCATTACTGAATCGAGTTTACCTTCCATTCCAGCCCTGTATTACTGTACCAGATTTACTTTCCATTATAGCCATGTCTATCTCATAAGATATAAATCTTTACCCAATGCATTGGATGGAGATATAGGTCCCACCCATCTCATAATGAAATAATTCTTACGTGTTCCACAATATAAACATAAATCGTTCATCATAACCCAAAGAATAAAATGGGTTTCATAAACATCATCCCATCATAACATAATCCATATAAAACAAATGGATATCATTTCATCATAAGAAAAGTGAAAACATGTAAATAATAGAGACATTATACTTTAAACATACACATATGAAATAATTTTATCTTAGATGGAAAATGGTTTTGATAAAACACTTGAAATGAATTCTTGAGGAAACTATCCTTTCTTCTTCAAAATCATTTTCTTTTCACAAAATGAAATGCAATTTTAAAAGAAAAGGTTTTTGTTGAAGATAATAATGAAATATTGTAGATTAAGATTCATAAAAATTAGGCATTATGAAACCGTAAAAATCCATTCATGCCGTATAAGTTAAAAAAACATTCTTATCGTACTTTTTTCAAAAAAGTCAAAAAGTACCTAGTATGGTAAACAAAAGAAAGATTCCTTCCATAAGATGTGGTAAAAGTCAAAAAAAGGGTAAAAATGACTTTAAACATACATGGAAGAAAATTAAAAAATTTATGAAATCATTTTGAGAACATATGGACATGGATGATAAACATAACCCCAGTAAATACTTACGAATAAACAATCTCGGATAAGAATGATATTGGAATAAGTATCTCTTACCTTATGTCCAATTTCTTCTATATGTGTCTGAGACTCCTGTATAGTGGATTTAAACATATTATTATCTTGTAACATAATCAAAATAATATTTATGATATCATATATGATTCACTTATGACTTTATATTAAACGTTTATTTGTCAATTCCATGTTAAAGAAGTGTTTTGGGTAAAATCGTTTCATTTATCGTACGTGTTTGGACTTTTTGTTCTTGATATTATTATTACATATATCATGATTTACTTACTTTCAGAATTTAAATCATGATTTATATATCATATATATTCATTGTATATATATATAATATATAGATAAATGAAATGAAATACACTGTTCATGGAGATGGTAGGTCGTACGTACGCGTGAACGATGTTTTCCTTTCCTTATTGACTTGAATGGAAGTAAGTAGATGAAATATATATATACATATATCTAGTAGCTTTATTATGCCATATATTTCATTATTATTTATTATATATACTTTATAATCATTTTTGAATGGTTAACATGGAGAATGAATCTCATCGCGTCGTGGAGACGGTAATCTGTGTGTATGCACGAGCGATGATATCATTCCCATAATTATTGAATGGAATTGTAGTGGATGATATAATATCTAATAATTAGTATCATGTTATAATAATCATATATAGTTATTCTTTACACCATTATACCCATCCAAGTAAGGTGGTGGTAGAAAAACATATTACACCATGGCGTGGAGACAGGATTTCGTACGTACGCACGCTCGGTGATTTCATTTTTCATAGGATGGATAGAAGGTGAAATAGGTTTGTTTAATATTTATAATAACATATCAGTATATAATTAATACTTATGTTATTACTTTATAATGAAACAACTAAATAAGAGGAAGTTGAAGAAGAAAGAAACTTGAAAGAATCAGTAGAAGAGATTACCTCTTCTTCGATGTGCCTCTTTTAAACTTCTTCTTAGGGAACTAGAGTTGGTCTTTTTAGAAGTCCAGAACCTCTATGATATAACTAGAGAGGTTGATAATATAAATTTTCAGGGTTTTTTCAAGCTTGAAGGCTCAAATTGAGTAAAGAGGAGAGGGAGGAGGTGCCCATTTATAAGGGAGGAGAGGGACACCTTAGGAAAAACATAAAATATTATTTTATAATAAATTTATATTCAGTTTATAATGGCTCAAAAGTGACTTATTTTGAGGATATTGTGGGTATGGGTCTAAATAATCTCAACCAATAGGTTTTATACAAGTTTAGGTTACCATTTTAACCTTATCATTCAGATTTAACTCAAAGTTAAATAATTTAACTTTTACCGTGTCTTCTTGTATTCTTACACTATATGGTTAATAAACTTACTATAAACTTCTAATAAAACCTCACTTGGTTCATTAATGTCATATATATTATTATATAAGTCTTTTTGCCAAACCTTAGATTTTGAGGAATATAATATCAATTAATAATTTAATATTTATTTTAAAAACTCTTTTATGTCAATTATGACACTATTTGGTATTTTGTTTTTTCTAAATGCATAACAACATTATTACTTCGAAAATAAATTCATATAACCAATCCTAATATGTTATATTAACCAAGAAAATTAGTTTAATTCATAAAAAGTCTCAAATTACATCTATTTGGGTATTTATAATATCAATTATGTTAATATTTCATTAATAAGGTAATTACTGCATCATCATTGTGTCATAAATAAATTAAATTATTTAATGTCTAAAAATTATAAATAAAATACAATTATGTAGGAAATATTTTTATATTTCTAAGGAATATTTATATTCAAATTTATCTTATGTATAACCTTATATTAAAAATGTTTTAATTATTAAACTTTGATTTTAATTATTTTAACTCTTCTTTGAATTAAATAATAATAAATGTCCTAATCTAATAAAAGTGGACCTAAATTGTCATATTTTATTCCTAAGGTTGTTTTGAGTCGAATTACACTTATCCAATAGAATTAGTACATGTTTTAGTGTAATGATAATATCACTTTTACCCTTAATTACCCTGTTTACTTTTAACCGTGGTAATTAAAAGTAAAAAGTTACTATTCACCAAAAATTATTTTTATCTTATTGAACCACATTTTACTCCTTTATATTAACCATGTCTCTCGAATTTTCGAAATTCGACTCACAGAAGCGGTAAAATTAAGTTTTATGTAAATTCGCCAAATCTACTATGAGGTGGGTAAAAGACGGTGAAAAGTTCTATAAAATTTGTATATATCTAAAATTATTATAAATTGACTCCAATGAATTACATTAAAATTATATAGGTATTATGTGTCTATTTTTACCTAAAATAAATTTAAATAAAATAAATAATTATTTAAATAAAAATTCAGTTTTAAACTATAACTTAGTCTTTTTTCACTATTCATCAAAAATTGAAAGTTTTCAGAAAAATACCAAAAATTCACCCAAGGCTAATTTCAATATTCCAAATCCAAAAATGAAGTCCATTTTGAAAGATAAAATTTATAAAATTTCAAAAAAAGTGGGTATTACTATTCATAACGGCTAGTTTATATAATATTTTAATAACATATCATTGTTTAGTGAAACTCGGTATTGCATATAACGCAAGATATCGAGGAAGGTTGCTCTTGTGTGTAACGCAAGCCAAGAATAGTGTTTCATATACTAAAATCTAATACGGTGTTGTGTATAGCACAAGATAATCTTATTGTACAACACAAGACATCAAAGAAGTTAAAAATAATATTTCTCAAAAAATCTCAGAGTGTTACATTCTACCCCCCTTAAAATGAATTTCGCCCTTGAAATTCATCGGGGTTATAAATAGTTTTCTACTTGAAAGTTTCTTTCATAGAAACCCACATCGTAAAAAGTAATACTAAAACATCATTTTAAAATGGAACGTTAGAAACATAACGGATACGCAAAGTAACTCATCACTGGGTTTCCACATAGGAGAGTATAGGTGAAAATATGGATATGGAAGAGAAATCTAACCATCATGTTATGATAGAGAGTGGTAGAGAACATGGCTATGAAAAATCCAAAAATCAAAAAGCTATAAATTTGTGATGATCTAAGGTTCCATATGATTCATCAGATATGAGGGTACTAGGACAACGTTTTTGGTTTTCAATATCATTTCCCTAAAGTTGAAAATTTTGAATTAGAAGAAATACTTACTTGATTTTGGTACAATCTCACTATTGTTTGTGCCTTGAACAATTTCCACTTCATCTATTAAAGAAATGAAGTTGAATTTGTCTTCTGTGAAGTGTTAGCAGATCATGCGATAGAATGATAGGTCATTTCATATGTCTCAAACATAAGGTTAGAAAAAGTTATATACATAAGTCCATCTATGGTGAGATTAATCGTATATGGTTCCTAAAATGGACTTATACTTCATCTATCATACCGCTTAATAAAATAAAACTAGTTTCTACTAACCAGGGACTTCCTGTAGGCCAGAGGTAGGAGATAAAGGCCTGTCGCACTGCAGTTGTGGGTTTGATTCCCACAACTTTGTCTGACGCGATGGGTTGTCACTCGTCCTGCAAGTTGTCCCGTTTTCTAAAACTACATTATTATAACATTCCTGCAATAATATCGAAAAAAGTTCTAGCCTTAAACAATACTATCATATGTCTAACTTAATTCATTTCAATCTTTAGCCTTATCCAAAATACTTTCGTCCAAGCTCATAGTATAAAGAAAATGATTACTTGAAAGGTCACATGACAAGCATGTGAATACCATCATTTATCCCCCATATATCATAAGATATATCTTGTTGGTCACATTCCAAACATGTGAATACCTTAATCTTGTATTCTTTTGAAACATGAATTACCATAGAACCTTAGTGAAAACATAAATGTTGTCAAATGTTAACTCTTTCCACATACCAAAGTCCCAAAATTTCTATATACTAACACCATGATATCACTTTGTCCTTATATCAGTCATGAGCTCATGAATACTATAAAAAATTTCATTTTCTTTTTATCCCTTCATTATGCGCATATCATCTGCTTTCCAAAAATATTTCAATCAATTTTCATGGTTACTGGTACCATATAATTATTGAAAACCATAATTAACCAACACATAGATATTCAAATATTCCATAATACTATTAATGAGATTCCATGATACTATTTTGAAATCTCATTACGTAAACACTTAATCATTCCACAACATCATTGTCATACTCAACATCACAAATAGTGATCACATGTGACTTCCCTTTGTCCTTTTCCATAAGAGGTTTCTCACATCAATCATTATTAACCCTTGGATTAGGACATTGATTAGAATAATGACACATTTCCTTGCACTTGAAGCATTGAAGTGTTGGTGGTGCGTTCTCTGTAGTCTTTTCTCTATTCACATCATTAGAATCATTTTTACCATTACTTCAGTACTCAGCTGTTCGATAACCTTCTTTTCAACACTTAAACATTTTATATTACCTTTTATACAATCTCCACTATGCTTCTTTCCACACTTTGAGCATAAAGAAACATTCACATTCTTTTCACCATTGTTCTGAGATTTTTCCTTGAACTCCATCTTTTTTTTCTTGTCAAAACCATGAGATGGATATGTAACACCAACTTCAAGTTCTACCTTGATAGTACAATGCAAAATTTCTTCATAGCTACTAAAGTCTCTTATTGCTAATTCCCTTCCAAGACTTGGTTTTAATCCACTGAAGAATCAATCAACTTTACTTTCAGGTTAGATGATAAAGCCAGATGCATACCTTGCAAGCCTTATAAAATTCACCTCGAATATACCAACAGATCCATTATCCTTTTGCATAAGATCAAGGAACTCCTTTTCCATATTTGTTTGAAGAATAAAAGGGAAGTACTTATTGAAAAATAAGTTCTTGAACTCATCCCATTCCATGGATCAATTTCACCTTGGTGCCTTTTATTCTTAATTAGAGTCCACCACTGGTTTTCATCACCTTCTAAATAGTAAACAGCCAGAATGAATTTTTCATGTTCCAAACATCGAAGTTTGGAAAATATCTTTTCAATGGTACTGATCCATTGTTCAGCAACAAGTGGATTAGAAGACCCACTGAAAGAAGGTGGACCTTGCCTCATGAAGGACTCAATAGAATATTGTTCCCTTCTCTGCTCATTCAGAAGTCCAGAATGATTCATAGCTTGTGTAAGTATAAAAATAATATTTTTCACTCTATATCCCATAACATTGGTTTGTTCAGAAGTATAATCATTGAATTTCCCATTACATTGATCAACACGGTTCATTCGGGTTCTATCCATCGTCTTATGTCCAAAAAGAATAGTGTAAGAGGCAAAAATCGTGCTAGGAAAAAAACATAATAAAGGGGGAGTACCTTTAATATATAACATCTTAGGTTTAATTCTAAGATTGTTACTATAATTCTAGGACTATAACCTATACTTATACTTAACCTTAGGGACATCCATAGACATACCTTAGAAATATCTCTAGGTATATCACTAAATTTTTCGCATCCTAGTTTCCAAAGGTTGACTAAACCTTTCCTCAGATACCAATTGTAGAGACCCAAACTTCAAGTACATGGAAAATACATTAATATTGCGGAATACTTAATATATAACAAAAAAATACATCCAAGGACATTAATAGTTAGGTGTCTTTGGAAACATGGAACATAAACTTCTAATCATGTTGAAAGATCTTCAACATCTCCCATAAAGATCTTCCCCTTTTGTTTTCTTACCTAAAACCATTCTTTATATCCTGGGGGAAAGAAAACATAAAAAGGGTGAGCTCAAATTCTCAGTAAGGGTAAAAATTGAGAACATATAAACAATCCATAAACATTTGAACGTAAAAAAATGAACATAATACATCAAAATCCTGAGCAATGACATGAATCTTGGCAGTACATAAGGCATAGATCATAATGGAACATCAATAATGATAAAATAGCATGGGAATAAAACATGTAATTGTGGAAAACCATTAATCACATGATATTATTTCCATAGTAGCCAAGGAATTGCAGCCAAGACCATCATAGTGGACAAATTCCATTACTGAATCAGGTTTACCTATCGTTCTCGCCCTGTATTACTGTACCGGATTTACTTGTCATTACAGCCATGTCTATCTCATGAGATATAAATCTTTACCCAATACATTTGAGAGATATATAGGTCCCACCCATCTCATAATGAAATCATTCTTACATGTGCCACAAAATAAACATAAATCATTCATTATAACCCAAAGAATAAAATGGGTTTTATAAACATCATCCCATCATAACATAATCCATATAAAAAAATGGATATCATTTCATCATAAGAAAAGTGAAACCATGTAAATAATAGAGACATTATAATTGAAACATACACATATGAAATAATGTCATCTTAGATGGAAAATGGTTTTGATAAAACACTTGAAATGAATTTTTGAGGAAAATATCCTTTCTTCTTCAAAATCATTTTCTTTTCACAAAATGACTTGCAATTTTAAAAGAAAAGGTTTTTGTTGAAAATAGTTATTAAATCTTGTAGAGGAAGCTTCATGAAAATTATGTGTTAGGAAACCGTAAAAATCTGTTCATACCGTATAAGTTAAAAAACATTCTTCTGGTACTTTTTTCGAAAAAGTCAAAAAGTACCTCGTATGGTAAACAAAAGAAATATTCCTTCCATACGATGTGGTAAAAGTCAAAAAAAAAGGGTAAAAATTAATTTAAACATACATGGAAGAAAAGTAAACATTTTAGGAAAACATTTTGAGAATATATGGACATGGATTATAAACATAACCCCAGTAAATACTTACAAATAAACAATCTCAGATAAGAATGAGATTGGAATAATTATCTCGTACCTTATATCCAATTTCTTCCGTATGTGTCAAAGACTCTTGTATAGTGAGTTTCAACATATTATTATCTTGTAAAATAATCATAATAATATTTATGATATCATATATGATTCACTTATGACTTTATATTAACCGTTCATTTGTCAATTCCATGTTAAATAAGTGTTTTGGGTAAAATTGTTTCATTTATCGTACGTGTTTGGACTTGTTGTTCTTGATATTATTATTACTTATATCATGATATAATTACTTCCAGAATTAAAATCATGATTTATATATCATATATATTCAGTATATATATAATAGATAGATAAATGAAATGAAATACACCGTTCATGGAGACGGTAGGTTGTACGTACGCATGAACGTTGTTTTTATTTCCTTATTGACTTGAATGGAAGTAAGTAGATGACATATATATATATACATAAATCTAGTAACTTTATTATGTCATATATTTAATTATTATTCATTATATATAATTTATAATCATTCTTGAATGGTTAACATGGAGAATGAATCTCATCACGTCGTGGAGACTGTAATCCGTGCGTAAGCACGAGCGATGATATTATTCCCATAATTATTGAATGGAATTGGAGTGGATGATATAATATCTCAGAATTAGTATCATGTTATAATAATCATATATAGTTATTCTTTACACCATTATACCCATCCAAGTAAGGTGGTGGTAGAAAAACATACTACATCACGGCGTGGAGACAGTATTTCGTACGTACGCACATGAGGTGATTTCATTTTTCGTAGGATGGATAGAAGGTGAAATAGGGTTGTTTTATATTTATAATAATATATAATTATATAATTAATACTGATGTTATTACATTATAATGAAACAACTGAAGAAGAGGAAGTAGAAGAAGAAAGAAACATGAAAGAATTGGTAGAAGAAATTAACTCTTCTTCGACGTGTCTCTTTTAAAATTCCTCTTAAGGAACTATAGTTGGTCTTTTGAGAATACCAAAACCTCTATGATATAACAAGAAATGTTGAGAAGAGAAATTGTTAGGGGTTGTCCAAGCTTGAAGGCTCAAAATTGTGTAAAGAGGAGAGGGAGGAGGTGCCATTTTCTAAGGGAGGAGAGGGGAACCTTAGAAAAAACTTAAAATATTATTTTATAATAAATTCACATTTGGTTTATAATGGCTCGAAAGTGACTTATTTCGAGGAGGTGGGTAAAAGACGGTGAAAAGTTCTATAAAATTTTTATATATCTAAAATTATTAGAAATTGACTCCAATGAATTACATTAAAATTATATAGGTATTATGTGTCTATTTTGACCTAAAATAAATTTAAATAAAATAAATAATTATTTAAATAAAAATTCGGTTTTAAACTATAACTTAGTCTTTTTTCACTATTCATCAAAAATTGAAAGTTTTCAGAAAAATACCAAAAATTCACCCAAGGCTAATTTCGATATTTCGAATCCAAAAATGAAGTCCATTTTGAAAGATAAAATTTATAAAATTTCAAAAAGTGGGTATTAATATTCATAATGGCTAGTTTATATAATATTTTAATAACATATCGTTGTTTAGTGAAACTCGATATTGTGTACAACACAAGCTATCGAGGAAGTTTTCTCTTGCGTGTAATGAAAACCAAAAATAGTGTTGCATATACTACAAGATAATACGGTGTTGCGTATAGCGCAATATAATCTTGGTGTACAACACAAGACATCAAAGAAATTAAAAATAATATTTCTCATAAAATCTCGGGGTGTTACATTTTTCCTCTGACGTTGAATAATTTTTATAAGAAGATATATGTATATGACTTCATTCCATTTTACATGAACAATCTAACCCTTTGGGTGTTACTTGATCAATTTCCACTTCATCTCTTACTCTAGGGAAAGAAAGTGTATTTTTCACTACTGAAACACTAATTTGTCATGAGATCTATAAATAAGATGATAATGAATTTAATCTGTCATTAAATATAATCACAAAAAAATTATTTTCATATTCTATCCAATATGAATATAACATTATATAGTGAGAAAATACCTTAATATCCAAAATCTCATTAAATATATAACCTAAACCATTCTACATGTATTTAACCTTGTTACCCTTATGAAGATTAAAATAAAAAAATAGAAATAATGTCAGTAAATTTCTTAAAATAATCTTAGTATTGATCTTTAATATATCAAAAAAATAGCTCTTGGTTTCCATACAACAAACACATGAATACCTTCATCTTTCATTATTCTGAGTCATGGTAATAACATGAATTACAATAAATCCATATTTAAAACAAAAATGCATGATAACATATTATTGGATCTATTCCATATATCCATAAATTTTGTAAACTCCATAATTGATAGAATAAACCACATTGTCAACAAATCCACAATCAATTCCATGGTAATTAGTACTGTCTAATTTATATTATTCTTACTCAATATCAATTTGTCCAAATTAATAACAATTAATCAACATTAAGAACGTATTAAGGGTTACCTTCCATTAATCAATTATTTTCCATAAATCATAATCATTCCATTAAATTAATTTTCTTTGTCATAAGTAACATTAACCACACTCTTTCGTATCATTAACGAAAAAATCATTATGAACAATACTTATATATTTCATAATTATTAATTCTTAAATCCAAATACATAAACACTTTGATTATTACACCACATATTTAATCCAATTATAAGGACTCATCATCTTACTCCTTAATACCACTTTCCTTTCATATTCCATTTGTAGTCCCTTCATCATCTACAATATAACCTTTATCATTTGACTTTACTGACTATATTTTTGATCCATTCAATTAGATCATGGATTTTAATAATATACATAATTTAAAAATATAAATCACTAAAATTTAGATAATATATTAGAGATTCCATTTTTATCATCCATTTAATTAACTAAATATTTCAATATACATTTCTAGTTAATTTCTTTTTTTCCTTCTTTTTTGATGTCAAAACATTTTACTATTCCTTTAATACATCCACCCAGGTGTTTCTTCCTACATTATCTTCTAAAATGAAACAAAATATTCTTTCCTCTATGGTATATATTATATTAATTATCATTGAAAAATATTGGTCTCTTATATTTTGAGTCTGGTTCTTGATTAATGTAAATATTGTAAATCATGTTCCCAGAAAACTGATTAGGAATGACAAAAACATCCTTTACTCCAGTGATCATCCCACTTTAATTCCCATTAAAAAAATTCTATCACATTCAATGATATCACATATCCTTCTGCATTCAACCCTGGCCAAATCCAAAAAGTGTATTTTTGGAAATGTTTTCTATAGAAGAAAACAACATAATCACGAAAAATCACTTATCAATTATCTAAATCATGACATCTTATATTAAATCAAAAACACCCTTATTTTATCTTAGACAATTCATGGTCATATTATATATAAATACTTCATGATGGAACATAATGAGTTTTTTAATTTCCAAGGCATATCTCATAGGATTGTAAAATAAGGTGTGTAGAAAGGAAAATTGTTGTACACCTTTTCTTTATTGACTCCAGCTCAATACAGTTTTACTGGGGTTGTTACCCCTCAGTAAATTAGTGTCATATCCAAATCCACTTAAATTAACCAAATATAGATGTATTTATAGGAAACCACTCACTCAATCCTTTACCAAAATTCCACAATATTTTCTTATTTTGTGACGGATCCTTAGGCTTATCCTTAGAGATATCCCTAGATATATTCTTCAAAATATCCCTAGTCATGTCACTAATTTTTTATGAACCTCAATCTCCAAATATTGACTAAAAATTCATTTTATACCAATTATAGTGACCCAAGATTAACATAAATGGATATTAAATATTTTTACCTAAATATTCAATACATTACATAAACACATGCTTGGGGACCATAAAATTTTAGTTCCTCTGGATACTTTGAAACATAATATTCTTATTTGGTGAAAGTTATTAAACATATTCCCAGAAGATAATCTTCTTATGTAATATTAAACGCATTCCCTACTTAAAACCATTTTTCATAAACATGGGAAAGGAAGTATAATAAATGGTGATAAAAAATGCTAAGGGTAAATATGGAAGATATGTAAGCATGATATAATCATGAGGGTATGAGGACATGATATTATCATTTTAAGAACATACCATACATATCAAAAATTATACATATGAGTCATGGAATATGGATTAACATATAATAATACATGAATCACAAGGTAATCATGAGTGTAATCCATGAGATTATTACATAAGAATAAGACATAGATTTGTGTCATACACATAAACTTATTAACTTATGAACATATATAAATATAAGTAGGTTCACCCATTATTTTAAGTACTTGAAATAAGGACCAAAAATAAACATATGGGCATGAAACCAGGTCCAATAATAACATTGAGAAGAAGAAATAATGTTCATGTATAAGATTATGGATAGGAAATAAGTTCCACACAATACATTATAGACATTAAATTAATTCTATAAATAACATATTAATATTCATGTTTTACTCCCTAGACCATCTTAGTAGTCAGGACTCACTTCCAAGGCTATATTAGTGGAATGATATTACTCCCCAAACCATCTTTTTCTTGAAAGTTCACTCTCAATACAATAATTTTTTGACAAAGTCGATTACTTAATATTTTTTACTTCCTATTCCGTCCATTTATAGCTCATGAGATATAAATCTTTTTCTAGATGAATTGGAGTGGTATATAGGTCCCACCCATAAAATAATTAAAATAATATTTATGTGCTCCATAAGATCATACAATATTTATCATATCATAACCCATGAAATAAAATGGGTATTAAATTTTTTTCACAATATCATAACATGTTGAAAATGGGAAGGTTTCATAATAATTTCTCATATCATGACCCATGAAAATATGTTGGTTTCATCATGGTATACCCCATGGAAGAGAAAAAAGTTTCATAAACAACTTGGTATCCTAAACATAAACCATTAAAATAAAGAATAATAATGGTTTCCTTGGATACTATATTTAATAAATCATAAAATATATCAAAGGTTGTCATCTTACATGGATGATAATTTTGAGACAACGCATGAAGCATTTCTTAAGGAAAACAACCTTCTTTGAAAATCACTTTTTAGGGCATAGAGCATTTTCAAAATAATTTTCTTTGAAACCCACTTTTAAAATATATAAAGTACGATTTAAGAATAATTTAAAACATTTCTTGAGAAAAATATCATTTATTAATTAAAAATCGATCATTAAAACATTAAACATTTTGAAATCCTTTTTCATTGACAATATAATTTAAATCAAATAAAGTGTAATTTGAGAACCATTTTACACACTTTTTAAAAAAAATAAACAAATTAAAATAAATTTACATGAAAATGAGAATAAAATATAATTTAAAAACATTTTAAAACCATTTTTTAGAAAAACATGTTTTTTTGAATAAAACAAATTTCCAATCGAAGAGATAAATAAGGTTGGATTTTTATAAAAGCATTTTTTTAATTATATTAATTTTCAAATAATGGATAAATGAGAAAATTAAAAAAATATATATATTATGAATAAATAGAGGAGAATAAATATCATTATAATTCTTGAGAAATAGATCATGATATTCCATCAATGGTAGAATAATTATAAATAATTCCCAAAAAACGATGAGATTATAACAATAAATATTACAACTTTTGTAACAATGAATCCCAATACTCAGGAAATAACAACATTACATGAAGCTTAAAATATCATTAAAATAAATATATTCATGAAATAAAATTTCATAGGAGTAGTATATACACATCATAAAATAATACATGTTCATAACATAACATGTGTCTCAAAGAATCCAAATTGAGATAGAATTTCTTATCACTTTGGTAATATTGAAAACATAAACCCATGAAAGATTGATCCTAAAATGGATGTTTAAATACCTAAAAATTTACATTTAATAATCATAATTTACCATCATTTTATGTATATACACCATAAAGAATAATGAGGAGGTGGATATAGAAAGTGTCGCAAAAATTTAAAAAGTTAGAGAATGGCAAGTCAAAACATATAAAAGAAAGATGTTATTACTATAAACATTAAATTAACATAGAATTTTTAATAAATGGGTTAAAAAGGTTATAAGAAAATAATATATTATATGATATAAATTAATGTGGTTATTTAATATATTTATAATAAACTTATATTTTATATAAATGAGTATTTAATATGTAAAATGGAATTAAATATTTAAGGTAAGAGGATTTATAGTCTCACTTTTATTTCCACATGAAGTATACCATATTCAACACTAATAAATTTGGTTTGGTGTATATACATACCTTTAACACCTTGGTTAGGGTTTGAATGATTTATATTTATTTATAGGACCGAATAGAGGGGGATAGGTGGTGACCATTTATAAGGGAGCTGACTGGAAAACTTATAAATACCAAAAATCAAAACACTATTTGATTGTCTCCCTTAGATAATGTGCCTAAAATAATTAAACATTTAATTAAAATATGTTATATTATTGAAATATTTTGATACAATGTTTTTTATATGTGTATAGGTCATTTGGTGCCTTTAGTTTAAGTATATTCCTTTGATACACTCATTTTTCGCTTAATCACTATAATTAATTTGATATTTTTCACTAATCATTGTATTAAAAAATTAAGTTTGAATAATTAGAAATTAGAAATTATTATTATTAAAAATATCTGATCCATAATTAAATTTTCACATCTCATAATATCTAAGATTTAATATAAAACTAATCTCTCAGACACGATGAGATATAACCCTTTTAAATAGACAAGATGAAAAGTTTGAAATGTTTTACTATACAATATCAAGGTTCAATTGATTATAATTAACTAAATTGGATTAATATGTGTATAATTTTTATAATTATAAATTAATATAAATTTAAAATGTAATTTTACTATATAAATAATTCGAACAATAAGGCATATGTCAGTTAAAATTCAGTATCTTTCCCCACTAATCAAAAAATTAAACCTCTGAAAAAATTAAAAATTAACTATAACCTAATTTTTAAATTTTTTTCATAAAATAAAGATGTTTATTTTTTAGAATATAATATATAAAAATTTAAAAATTTAATTTTAATATCATTTCAGCCTTAAGTGGTGGTAAACTTTCCTTTTATAAAAATAAATATTTTTATACATAAAATTGGATACATTCTTATCAGTTATCTAGAAAAAAATATGATTAAGGTTAGATAGTTTATTGATTGTATAATATATAAATTTTATTAAAATAATTCATAAAAATTGATTTATTTAATTTATTGAGATAAAAAATTATGAATTGAAAAATAGTTTTTCAGAGAAGAAAAATATTTATTTTTTAGAAGTTCATAATTTAGTTTCTAATTAATTGGTTACAAAATAATTATTTTTATAAGAATCAAAAAAATATATTTTCATAATTTATTTTATCCTTTTCATACCCTATATTTCAACTTATATGTGAAAAATATCATATTAAATAATAATATTAATTGTATATTGTAGTTTCGCAAAACTTGGTCTTCAGTGTAATGCAAGATATCGACGAAACTTGATATTGTTTTCAATACAAGGAAAACATAGTGTTGTGTATACCACAAAATTATCTCAGTTTTTTGTTTACCAAAATATTAAATTGTTGTTTCATATAATGAAATCTTAAATAGTTTTGTCGTGCAACACACATAATCAAAGTAATTTATTTTATTCAAATAATAAAAATTCACAAAAACTCACGGTGTTACACTACTAAACTATTCAGTATATTTGGATTTTATTCCTTCAATATAGTAAAAATGTAATAATTTAACCACTGAATATGGTCTACTATGGTTAGGTTATATATATTGGGTATTAGGTTTGGTTTTCAATAAACCATGTGAACTAGATTTAGGAAAACATAGAGTAGAGAATATAACCCTATGACTAAATTTGATGGTAAATCTAAGTATCATATAACATCATAATATTGGGTAAGGTAGAGAAGATGTGGATTTCCTTGAAATAAATCCATATTTGTATAATAAAAGTTAAATTGATTTGTGAAAACATGTACCTTATGGTAAGAATATCTAAAAGTGCTCATTGGGCTTTAACTCAGTCATTGCCTGGTGAACAAAAAAGGGGCATTATTGCACCACTAGTTTGTCAGTCCCGATGGATATTCATGGTCAAATGAACATTTTATTTTCAAACCATTAATAAGGATTTGACAATATTTAGGATTTGAAAACATTCCTAAAGAACAAATTTTTTGGATCTATTGATTAACTATACATAAATTTTAAAATTTATGTTATTCATTTAAATAATTTTAAAATTATACATGATGATTAATAATTTTATGATCTAATACAGTCTAGTACATTTTTTTGGAATGAAACTTACTGGAAAAAATGAAAACAGTATAAATTCATGTTATACAAGTAGGGATTTCTCTTATTTTCACATTAATGATGTTGGATCTCTAGTTAGAGCTTAGAAAATTATAGATATTTTTGGATAGATGACTCTTATAGTGAAAAATAACCTTGCCCATATAGATAATTTTACTGAGATAAAACTTCGGGTAACATTGCTATACCCTTTCATGAATGATCAACCTACATCATTCAGGGGGCCTACATTCCATTTTTTAGTGGTTCAATTGATATGTTCCTTAGGGTAGACATTTAATTATTTGGAAAGAAATTAAATAGAGAAGGATTTAATGGATGTTTATTGCATCTTATGAGATATAGATGAATGGTGATTACCGGTTCAAAACACTTAGGATGGAATCAAAATATCGAGCATGGACTAGAATTATTTTAATATACATTCCATGGAAATAAATATTACCCATGAAAAATGATCAAATATGAAGATATGACCACTATGTATAGGATAGAAGGAAGAATAATGCATTCATAAGTATGATGGTGGCTTTACAAGGTTAACAATGCATACAAAATATTATTTACCTAATCCAAAGAGAAATATTGACCTTTTCTTTATTAGGATTGGGCCAATAATTTGAAGGGAAGTATTCTCGTAGACATTTTAATAATATGAGTATATAGTATAATGTACTATCTATATAGATATTGAATTCTAAAATACTTATGGATATAATGAAAATAATGAGATTAAGTGTACAACGTTTGAGGTGGATTATTGAAGAGGGGTTGGTCAATTTTTGGAGTGATAACTAGTATTGGAGTATCCATGGTTTTCTAGGTTTCCTAATTCATAATACTTCCATCCATCATGTCACCTTTTACCCTGTCTTCACCCAAGAGGTTATGAGCCCTTCTCTTATTGATTTATTTCATAGTGTCCTGATTTCTAATGAACCAGATCGACTAGTTTTCATAGGATCTCAATATAGCTATCTCTTGTTTAATGTTTATCATAGTGTTTTACTATATAATAAAGGTCATGATACATTTGGATGGACTCTTTGGTGCGAAGAAAATCAAGAAAATATGAACTATCTTATCTAGTGGATTCACAATACTGATCTCCCCATCGATGAATAGGTACGTAAGAAAGGGGTTATATTGTCTTCAAATGATATTATTGGCAGAGGACAAAAAAGGAATCATCCAATCATATTTTCATAGATAGTAACTAGGCTAGATATATATAAAATTTATTCAGTAATGAAATGGGGTGGGAGGTTCAAGGGATTTATAGTGTTTCCTTTCTTCGATATTGGTTCCTTGGGATGATGGAATATTTCCACAAATAGAAGGAACGAGCTTTGATTTTTACAACGAGTTGATAGATTTTGTTGAATGCTCACAATAAATCCCATAATGAGGGTATTTTAAAATCTTGTATGGCCTTAAAGACTAGGGATAGGGTTCTTGTGATATATCTCACATCATTTCTAAAGTAGGGTTCTCTTTTTCCTTTACTACGACGACTTACGGTTAACAGCGACCTCTCCCTCATGGCCCCAA
This sequence comes from Viscum album, assembly GCA_963277665.1. Taxonomy (NCBI): domain Eukaryota; kingdom Viridiplantae; phylum Streptophyta; class Magnoliopsida; order Santalales; family Viscaceae; genus Viscum; species Viscum album. The sequence continues at coordinate 2,103,219,437 of OY728156.1, forward strand.
GGGTGATGTCTCTCGGTAAATGGGTTTGCTGAAACCCCCTGCAGACTGGATTACACTGAACATCGATGGTTCATGTATCAATGGTTTATTGAAGGGAAAGGTAAATGTATATGAAAGGCAACGTTTATTAGTCTTTGTATTCAACTTATGTTTAGGACAGGGCGACTCCATCATGCATGAGGCTTCTACGATGCTCAAGAGTTTGGAATTTTTTTGTTCCCATGGCTTCACTCTCCATCTAGTGGAAACTGATTCCATGGTTCTTCTCCAGTCAATTCAAGGTTCATCCAGTTCTCCCTAGGCTATTACATATTTAATACGCAACGGTGAACGTCTTATTCTTGATAATATTATTCTAAAACATACATGAATGTAAGGAAAAAAGTCATAGAATTCTTGAAATCATGGGTTATGCCTACCAATCCTTGTATTGTTTTTAGTTTTACTGGCTCCCTTCTTTCCCGAGTGTGTTAGTCTGGTTCACACCGATGCCTTTGGTTTAACACAAATTTAGACCTCCTTGACTTGTTTTGGGCTACAACCCACTTTTTCTAGTAATAAAATTTTTTCAGTTTTGGATGGAGAAGTCATAAAATTACAGTTCATTAACTACAATGAGATGGGGAACTATTCTAACCAATACCCCAAATGACAGAGAAATATACTACAAAATAATCCAATGGGAGTTGGCCAATACTATGAAATTACTACAACTGATGTAGAATATCCTAGTACATGGTGAAAGGTTCACCTATTATCCACTCTAGGATTTCAAATTTTGTATTTGATTATAGTTTTACCCACTCATTTATATCTGATGAGTTATTTTATCGTATCATATCACTACTACAACGATTAGATATTGAGTTTGTAACACCCTGAGATTTTAAAATATAAACATCATGAAACAAAAATACAATTGTATAATAGAATTAAACAACCAAATAATTTATAATATATTTATTTTTAAATAAATTTATATCTCTAATAGCATGTAATGCACACAACACCAGGTTTGAACAAAACACGATACTCTATTAAAATATAATTACTTAAACATCAAAATTATAACCTACCAATTAAATTTGGGTATATAAATATTAATAAATAAATTCTGTAAATAATTTATTTTAAACATGCAAAAAATAAATAATATGGATATCAATTAATTAGATATAAAATTAGAACCATTTGAGAGACAATGAAATTCCATCTGAAAAACAGTATTTTTCTATATTGTGGTTTAGTTGTACTTTGCATGTATAATTTATAAATAATTCTTAAAAAATTTAAAACTATAATTGAATAAAATAAAAAAACATATTTGGAATATACATGTAAAAACTAACTTGGGGTGATTTTTTGTGATTTTTTTGAAATGTTTTATTTTTTGATGAATAGTGAAAACAACAAAATTTTATTTGAAAACTACTTTATATTCAAATTATTTATAATGTTATATTGTATTTTAAATTTGTTTTAAGGTAAATTTAGTTTAATTATATATATATATTGATATAATTTATATCATTTAAATCATTTTCATATTGAATTTTGGTATAAAAATAATTTAATCTTTTTGACATTTTCTCACAGAAAACTAGATTTCTTATCGTAACTGTGGGATTAATTTAAAATTAAAAATTTCTATTCTATTAATTGAATTTTTTAAAATGTATTAGATATTTGGAATAAGAATAATTGATATTATCCAATATGTTTATATTAATTTCATAACATAATGAATAATAAAAACAATAAAAATTATTAATCATAGGTAAGGTAAAAACTAATTTACCAGGGGTTATTCTAAAATCAATAGGAATAAAATGAATAAAAAATTTATAAAATAAAATTTGTAGACATATTTATACCATATAATGTATATTTTTTTACAATACTCCATTTTCAACCCTTTATTATGTTAAGAACATTGTTACACATTTATCTATTGAAAAATATCAACTATGCCACTCACATGACATATAAAATCCCACCCCTATCCACTATTATTCACACATTAAAAAAAATATTTTTTGTTCATTGCCTATTGAAATAAGTTTAAAAATAATTCCTCTCTTCTTTTATCCCTTATTATGGTCATAAATCTATCCTTGGAAATATTTTGGTGCATACTAAAGGATGTTACCTGAATAATATGTAATGTTATTCAACAATCATTTTTATTTCATTTTTCCTCTACCTCACCCAATTAATATTAAAACATGATGATATAATAACCTAATTATCATACATATTATGATATTTTTATGGGTTTTTGTAATTACTTACAACCACCCCCACTTCTATCAAAATGGGTTATGAAATCAGTATTCATGTGTATGACAGACTACATTCTTGTGGACCAATGTCATTTATTTTTTAATTAAAACCTATCATGGTATTATATGATGACATATATAAAGTATATATATATATGATATTTATAAAAAAATTATATGTAAGGAGTCATTATATAATATTTATATCTATATTAATTTCCATTCCATATGAGATATACCAATGTCATTCGTGTGTACGATAGACTACCACCTCATGAACCGATGTGATTATTCTTTCATTAATGTTTTAATTGGATGTCAACAAGGATAAATATAATAATTATATGTGTTATAAATTCCATTCAATAAATATTTATCATTATAAAAAGACAATATATCATTTTATTTTTTACCTTTTCACAAATTTTAATATGGTAATGTCATTCATGCACAAGTGGACCACCGCACTCACGAAGTGAATTGAATCTATTTACATTTAACACACCACATTGATGATATATATAATAATTTTTAAATAAATAATATTCTATACATGATATAATGATAATTAATTAATGATAAATTATTACATATCTTCTTTCAATAATGATCATTATAAAATGTAAATGTTACTAGTGTGTACGTACAACCTTACATCTGAAAGATTGTAATGCAGATCATTTTTCATAATAATAATTCATGATTGGTTTTAAAAGTATAATTTATATATAAATATAATAATTATGTCATTTTTTTATTCTTTAAATGTTTAAATAATGACTTATTTGATCAAAGTAAACCTACCAAGGTCGTTTTTGATACATAATAAAAAATCATCAAAACTTATAATGTATATATAATTGATTAAGTAATCATTTATAAAATCATAATAAGTGACATAAGAAGAATAATAAACATTAATAATTTTATTACTAATGAAAATAATAAACATAATTTCATAATTCAAATTAATAATGAATGTATTTGATGATTTGGACCCAAGGAAAGGGTTTCCCATCTCACTTGTAATTTAGTGAGACACAATCCATATTCACCACTAATTTCTCTTGTGTGGTGTATATAATACCCTTTTTATATGTTATATCATTAATTAATTTATATCCATGATATTTAAAATTTTATTTCATTTTAGTTATTTCATGTGGCTTTGGATTCAAAAGTTACCAACAGTTGTAGGTATTTATTTCACAATGTCATCATTATTTGGGATTTTTTTGGTTAATCATCATTTGGAAGAATTATTTGATAAATATATCTTCATATAATTATATTTTTTATGACATGGATATTCATGAAATTTATCAATTTATAGTTATAGTTTTAATCTTTTTGGTACTTGATTTTGGTCAGATTAAGACACTTAAGAGGGGTACAATTGAGTTCCTATAAAAAATTTTGTCAAAAATATTATTTAAAAGAATCTCCCAATTTAAAATAAAACTGTCCAATTAACCAAGGTAGTAAAATTATAATATCTTATTTGTTCAAATAGTTTCTCAGAATATTGATTAATTCTCAGTTACAACAATGTGAGATATTGAAACAACTTTGGAAACTACTTTACTAAGGGGAAATAGTTATAACTACTATCTATGACTAACTATCAATGTAAAATTTAGTTTTCTAAAATATGATTTAAAACGGAGAAGTAATAAATTGAAAACACAATGGATATAAAAGAAGAGGTTCAGTATCAATAAGAGACTTAGTCCTCTCCACTTGTTGATCACTTACCACCAAGGAATCTATATAGATAAAAATATTTGATGCACACCCTAGATCAGGTTTAATAAGTGTAAAATAGACAGTCCAAGTTAGAATACCTCAACCATAGTTCATAGTGGGAACAAAAACAAGTAGGCCACATATGACCTCTTCCAAAGTTCTTCATGGGATGAACAAGTGTAAATAGATAGTTATTTAAGGATATCTAGTATCCTCTAGTTTAGTGTCATAGACAATTTGTGTTTTACAGATAGATGCACACACTGATCGAAAATTTAATTAAAATGTACACAACAAAGAAATAAGAAATAGAGAGAGTTTAGAAGTCTCTGTGTGTAATGGGGTTCATCTCTTGATTCTTTGACGTATCAGGTTTGAAGCTCAAGTCCCCTTCTGGAAATAGACACTAAAAATAGAGTGTTTTGGAGAACTTTTTTCTATCATCATAGATGGTGAAATGTTCTTCTCCTTCAGTTTAGTTAGTTGTTATAGATATAATAGAACATCGATGAACATTGGTTCTCTAGTTCACAAAAAATAGTAATGAAGAATTCCTCATGTGTTCTTATTTTCTGTATGCTTCTCATGGGATTCTTCTTGTATCTTCTTATGTATGTATGCTTATACCTTAATACATCTTTCATGCACTCTTATTTGTATATATATTCATGCAGCCTAAAAATTGGCATGTTTGAGGTACATATTGTACCTCTTATTTCTGACATCCTAATTTAAGATGTCTAAAAAAAGGAATTAAATTAATCAATCACATTAAAACACTCAAAATATAACTGTTAGAAGTAATTTTAAATAAACAAAATTTTAAACATTCTATAGGTGAGTCCTCAGTTGGTAACTTCTTATATGAGTGACTCATTTCATTGGTTTGTCATTTTTTTGGTCTTTCCATGCGTTAGTGACACATCTAAACTAACAGTGATTAATTGCATATGTATCACCATTTGTCAGTAGTTCAGTTTCATTAGTATGTCATTGCATCGGTAGGTCAATTGCACTACTAGTGAGATTTTCTGTTTATCCGTGTGTTGATTGCACTGCTAGTGAGTCATTAAATTGGTATCTCCATGAATCGGTAGAAACATGTGTTGGTAGAACCATATATCAGTAGCACCAAGTGTCTATAGGTTAATTGAGCTGTCAGTGACTCAATTGAACTATTGGTGTCTCATTATTTCTATTTGTGTCAGTATGTCATACATATAAAATATTTCTATTTAGACTAGCTTACAACATAAATATTAACATAATTTTTTAAACGTATATGTGATCATAGATAATCATAATATCACATATTGAAAAATAAATAATCATGATTGAAATGTTTAGACATGATTAATAGGAATTAAAATGATTTATGATGATTAAATCCATTATTACTATATATGGTGGCCAACAATCTCTTATGGGACAACAATATCTCCCCTTTTGATAATCACAAATCATGGAATTATTTAGTACAATCATTTGATGTGGAATGAAATCATTCTACTTATAATATCCTATTATTGATGATGGTTCATAATATATAGAAAAGGAGAAGAGAAAAAATAAATAGTAATGGTATAAAATAAAAATAAAATATATATAAGAGTGATATAAAAGGTAAAGTAAATAAGGATAATGCCAAATATTTCTCCCCCTTTAGAGTATAATAAAGAAAGAAACATGTAGTAAAGAAATAAAAAGTATCATAGAATAATAGATTGAATAGAAATAGTATAATGAAAAGAACACGAAATTCCATTACTCAATAAAGTTCAATGTGTTATAAATCATCAATAAAAAATAACAAAAGTAAACTAAATATCCCTATCATATAATGATCCACACTATGGTTCATGATGATGAGGTTCCTTCCCTATCACAGAGGGATCAATAGAGTTTCTAGTTAGTGGTGGATGAGAAGATAAAGGGTGTGAAGAAATTATCAGAGGAGTTTGGGATCACTCTTTTTGGAAAATTAGTAACAAGTATGGGTTTTTTTAACAACACAAGAAGATGAATATATTATTAGATCACTATGCAAATCAAATTTAAGTCTTTAGCAACAGACATTTGAGGAGGATGCATTGATCTAGTAGGTCTAAAAGGTGAAGCAGAAAGCACTACAATCTCTTCACTTTGTACATGATGGTAAGGATTTAACAACTTGATGAAGTCCAAATGATCTCACCACCATACGTTATTTCATTCTTGAAATCATCATTATTCTCCATGAATTTTTCCAAGATAGGGGTAATGTACTTCAATTTCTTCAAATTTCCTTTGAATTATCTTGTAACTGGGGGTAAAGTCAAATTCTCTTCTAAATACATAATGTGACTTGTCAACTGGTTCTTGGTGTAAATTATTGAGAAATATTAACTAATCAACTTTTTAAGCTCTTCATGAGTGGCAGATGATTCCTTGGTATAAAATATGACCATATCATGCACACAATCAGTGTTCTTCTCAATTTTATAAAAAATTTCAAATCCATAGGCACCAAATAGAGCCTGAATCTCTTCCTTAACAATACTTCAAACTGGATCAATGTCCAATGTCTAAGAAGTCTAATAAGTGGTAGAATTAATATTAGTAGGAACTGAGGTGCGAGACTTCAAAGCATTAAGAATAGTATCAAAGAAAACTTTATACTCTGAGGTCAAATTATTTATTGCAGAAGCAAGCCCAATCATTTTTTTCTCAAGATGAAATTCTTGCAACAAATGTCTCAATAGTTGTAATTAAGTTGGGTTGAATCTCTTATATCACTTTTGTTGAATCATTAGCTTCATCATCCTCACTTATACCCAATTTCTAACTTGGAATAGAAAGTACTTTCCCAAACTACCTCATTTCTGCTATTGAAGATCTGAGAGAGTTTAATTCGTCATTCAGCTAAGTGTTTTCTCTTCCATCTATTTTAATCTCATTCACCATCTAAGACTGAACTGATATACTTACTACTAAAAAAATTCTTCATTAAACCTTTCAAAATATTCTTTTGTGATATAGTCACTAGAATAGGTTTCATCAACTTATTCTATTGCAACATGTTCAAAAACTTCATCATCCGATTCTTCATAATCTAAACCCACTGCTACATATCCAGGATTCCTTTCCCATTCAATCATTACATCATCATATAAAGGATAGAGAGTGGAACATATTACTCTTCCAATTTGACGCTATTCATCAGCTTGATCTCCCCTTTCTTGAGGCTCCCCCAAAATCTGATCTCTCCTTACTAGTTTATCCCCTTTACCATGAGGTATCCTTCATTTATAAACTAACTGAGGTACAAGAATTTCCTGAGATTCCACTTCATAATGATCATCAGCATTTTCTCTTACTTCAAAAACAACTTCAAGATATTCTTCTAACCATGCCATATTCATATCATCAACCATTTCAACATCTGCACCTTGATCATCTTTATGAAGTTCATTATCACTTTCACTACATTCATCATCATCATGTATAGATGCATTCTCTTCATTTCCATTTCTGTCATCATTTTCTCCACATTCTTCCTCTTCACTACCTCTACCTCTACAACATCCACTTTCAACTTTTTCACTTCATTTTTCTTGTTCCTTAGATTCACTAGATCTTCTTTCATATTACCCACTACCTGAGACTTCAGTCTCCTCATCTTAATTGCCTTTAAGTGTGGGATCATCAGAGGGTAATTCAAGTGGAGGAATAGGAGGTCCAGAAAACCTTTTTTAGCTTAAATGGTGTTAGGATCACTCTTATGAAAAATTGGTGACCCTTGAACTCTAACAGGAGTGGATGGCTATTTTTCCTCTTCTTAAGAGTAATAAACTTCATCATATAGTCCAATACCAGGATCATTCATATTCTTAGGCCTATTTGGATAGACCACTAGATTGAACATATCATAATTCTTCTATTAAACTCTATCCCATTCTCTCTTCCATTGGTTCAAATTGATTTTCATCCTTTTATAGATCTCTTTTCTAAGGCAGATCCCAATGCACTCAGAAACAACATATTCTAACTCATCTACACAACCTTTCTATTTTAACATAGCTAAGATTAACCTTGGATAAAATAGGCAATTGGATTTGCAATATGTCTTGAACAATTCATTTATATGCACAACAAGATATCTACACAAATTTACTTTAATACCTTTTCTCAAAATATAAACCAAGTAGACATCTTGATACTTCATGGATGAAAATTCACCTTTATTGGGAGAGATCTTATGCTGAATAAATTTGAACAATATTCTACACTCTCCAATGAACTCTGTTGCAATAGGTCTTCTATGCTCATCAATATTTGTAAGCTCCTTCAGAGCTATTTCAAAGAAGAAAATATCACTCTCAGGAGAATAACTACCCAGATAATCATCAAACACACCCACATGAGGTATTTTAATACCTTCATCCAATTTTATTAATGAGAATGAAATTCTCTTTCCTTTCACTATGTACATAATACACATAACATCACTTACTTCCATAAATAACTCCACATTCATATAAAATTCATGAACTATTTTTTGGTAGAAGAGTCTTTCATTATATGAGAACTACACAAGCCATACTTAATCCTATAGTACTCTGAGCAGTAATGACTTTTTTTCCAACATCCATACCTAAATAACCTCTTTTTTTGGAGTTACTACAGGGTTCTCCAGTGCAGGATTCACTGGCCCAAAATATTTTCTCGATTCCCATTTCTGTTTCCTAGTTTAATGAGACTCGCCACCATCAGGATCACACATCACATGCACCAATCCAACAGTTCAGTTTGATGGTCGGAAGGTGAATTTTCATGGGTATAGAGATAAACGACTGAGTGAGTTTATGGGAAAAGGAGTAGATTCGATCAACTAAAATTTATATCAATTAGGGCTTTTGCAATAAAAAAATCATGAAATCATGAATTGGGTTTAACAAAATCAATGAAATAGTGTCATTTTGTTTAAACATAAAACAGATAAAAATAGTGATTTATCAGTGTCGGAATGACATATTTTTCATATAACTAATAGTTTCGGTATGATAAGGTATCAGTGGAGGCATAAAAATATGTCGGTATGACACAACGTCAATATGAAAAAGTTATCAATGTCGGAATGATATTGCTAGCTTCATACTATCAGTTTCGGCATGAAACTATATGTATGGCGTTTCCAGTGTCCCTGTAATAACTTCACTTAAAATTATCAAAGTAATAACAACATAAGGTCCTATAGATTTATCATTCCTAAATTAGTTATGATGTAGTTCATTCTTTTAGTATTCAATGGATTAGTGATAATGTCAGCAAGCTCATGTCTAGTTCCAATGAACTATAGAGTTATATCATCTTTTTGATAATGGTATCTAAAAAAGTGAATCCTTACATCAATTATTTCTTTCCAAGAATGTGAAACATTATTATTAGAAATATTAATAGCACTTGTTTTATCATAATTTAGAGGAAAATGTCTGAACTGATATCCATAGTCTAGTACTATGTGTTTCATCCACAAAATTTGTGCACAAAAACTACCAGCAGCTATATATTCATCTTCAGTAATAGATAATGTAATAGAATTTTGATTTTTACTACACTAAGAAACCAGAGACTTGTCCAAAAAAGTGACATGTTCTAGAGGTTCATTTTCTCTCTAATTTACAGCCACCAAAATCAGAATCTCAATAACTCACTAAATAAAAAGTTTTTCCTCTAGGATAGAATAGTCCTAGGTTGGTAGTACGTTTGAGGTATTTAAAAATACTTTTAATATCCTGAATATGTTATTATTTTGTGATTTCTTGAAAATGTGCACACATTCACACACTAAATATAATATATGTCCTACTCGTACCGAAGTAGAGTAAACTTCCAATCATGCCTCTGTAAGTGGTTTGATTAATAAATTTACCATCTTCATCAAGGTCCAGCATACAATTGGTACTTACCGAAGTGTCACTACACATAGTTCATTCAAACAAAATCTTTTCAAAAGATAATAAGTATATCTACATTGATTTAAAACAACACCTTTTTTTTGAAATATTTGAAATCAAATAAAGAATTTGGGTTCACCCATTAAACTCATTTTAAATTCACTTTGCATCATCTTTAAAAAATCAACTCATAATTTTTTTAGAATATCCAAAAACAATATAATCTATATAAATTTGTACTACTAAAACATATTTCGAACTTCTTTTTGTAAAAAGAGTAGGATTAGCTATAAATTTTGTAAAACCATTAGAAATAAGAAAATTGTTGATCCTATCATACCAATCTATTGGAGATTGAATTAAACCAAATAAATATTTAGTTAATTAAAAAAATTATTTGGAAAGTTATGGTTTCTAAAATGAGGGGGTTGTTCAAGAAAACAACCTCAACAATATACCTATTTAGGAATTCACTCTTGACATCCATTTGATAGTGTTTGAAATCTAGATGTGATTCATAGGAAAGTAGGATTCTGATGGCCTCAACTCTAGCTATTGGTAAAAAGGTTTCCTCATATTCAATTCCTTCTTCATGATTATAACCTTGTGCAACCAATCTATCTTTGTTTCTAACTATGTTACCAGCTTCATATAATTTATTCATAAACACCCATTTAGTTCCTATGGTCAAGATGTCTTTAGGTCTATCAACAAGTTTGTAGAATTTATTTCTTTCAAAGAGATTTAATTCTTCTTGCATAGCTATCACCCAAAATTCATCATTTATAGCATCATTGATGTTCTTAAGTTCATGCTATGACATAAAAGCTTGATGTTCAACATGATTTTTTAGAGAAGCTCTAGCCTGAGTTCCTTTGTCTGAATCTCTTAATATAGAATCTAAAGGATGGTTCACAAGATTTCTGAAAGGTTAAGAAAATGAAGGGAAAGTCTCTTCAGGATCTTCAATAGGTTTGGGTACATCATGACTAGGATATAGAGATTTTCCAAAACTGGATGTTTTAACAGATTTCATCACAAGATGTTTAGAAGATTTAGTATTGATGTCCAGGTTTGATGTATCATCCTTAAGATATTCTATATAATTTTTTTGGCTCATGTTGATCTATCTCATAAAACTTGACATGTAAAGATTCTTCCACACATTTGGTTCTCTTATTGAAGACTCTATAGGCTTTACTAGAAATCAAATAACATAAGAAAATTCCTTCACCACTCTGAGAGTCAAATTTTTCTACATTATTTTTAGTTTTAATAATATATACTTTTCATTCAAAAACATTAAAGTAGTTAACCTTGGGGTTTATATTGTTCCACAACTCCAAGGTATTTATTTTAAGGATAGGTCAAATCATGACTCTATTGATCATACAACATTCTTTATTGACAGCTTCTGCCCAGAAGTATATAGGTAGGTCATACTCACTAAGAATGGTTCTAGAAATTTTGGTAAGGGATCTATTTCTTTTTTCTATAACTCCATTTTTCTTGGGTGTCCAAGGAGAAGATAATTTATGAATATAGCCATTTTTTGAGAAAAAGTATTAAAACACTTTTCTCTCAAACTCACGTCCATGATCAGTTCCTAGGGTTTTAATTCTAAGACCACTAAAATTTTCTATAGTCCAAGCATAAATGATGAAATAATATCAAGATTCCTTTTTCATCCTAGAAGAATGTTGAAGTGTATCTAGAGTAGTCATCTACAAGAGCATAGACATAGTGCTTACCACATAGACATGAAACTATAGAAGTTCTAAACAAGTCTATTTGAACCAAATAGAGAGGTTGAGAAGTTGAAAAATCTTTCTTTGGTATGAAAGTGATTTTTTGTTATTTACCCTTTTGAAATGGATTAGAGAATTTATAATTTGGAAAATCAAGTTTAGGAAGATCCTTGACGAAGCCTTTTCTAGTAAGCTTTCTAAGTTAGTGTATATTTTTGTGCCCTAATATCCTATGAAAAATCCAATATTTATTATTAAAATCATTCATGCAAGACACATTTTGAGAAATTAAGGAATCTATGTTAACAGTAAAGGCATTTTCATTTATAAGAGGAGAAAATACTAACTTATTTTTAGATTTAAACACATTTCATGAATAATTTTAAACATTAACATTAAAATAATCATCACATAACTGATAGATACAAAGTATATTTTATTTTAATCCATTAATAAAAAGAACTTTAGTAATTAGAATGGAGTTAGAGTTACCAATCTGGCCAAGTACAATGATTTTTCCTTTAGCACTAACACCAAAGGTGACATGACCACCATCATTCATTATCAAATTCATGAAGTATGAGTAATCTCCTATCAGGTATATTGAGAATCTATTTTCTAAATAACATAACCTTTTACAAAATCTATTCAGACAATTTTCATATAAAATAGATAAGTCAAGGAAAAAATTTGGTAGCCATATTTTTTTGGATCTAGTAACATTAATAATTAGAGATTTGGGAACCCATACTTTCTTCATGGGTTTCCAATAAGTAGCGTGTAAGTTATTTTAAAAAGAAATTTTTTTTTCTCCATATGGACTTGAAATAGTATAAGATGTTTCAAAGCTTGGACATGCAGAAATTTTTTCAAAATTGGGCATAAAACTTTGTTTTTCATATTTTGAAACAAAATGAGTTTTTGCACTTTCCTTTTTCATGGTTGGTATCATATTCCAGTATTATACTTACGATATACTTTTTTACCAATACTTTGAACTTCTATTTATTTTCTATTGGTAAATATTTATAAATAATTTTTAAATTGATCATTTGATAATTTATGTTCATTGTCATCCTTAAGCAGTTGTGAATTTTTCTCTTTTTCTACACCATGTTCAGATTCAACAATAGTAGTCAAAACATGTTGTTTAATTAAGGATTTGTATTTATATTTTAATTCATTACTTGTGTCTTCTTGAATTTTGTAATATTAAAACATTTCCTCATTAGACATGTTTTCAGAATCACTTTCATCTCTATAATAGTATGCATTGTTTTTAGGAGAGTTTAGTGTTACCTTTGATGTGTTTGTTATAAAACGAAAATTTTATTTATAATATTTTTAATCATGAGAGGATTCTGAGTCACTTGAGCTATCCTCATAAGCACTCCAAGTTTCCTTCCTAGCCTTTTTATAATTTATGTCCTTATCATTATACATATTCTTATACATTATATTGGGACTGTCTGCCTTTGCATGTATTTTTCTCTTCCATTCATAATTTATTATTTCACTAAAAGTATCATATTTCTTCCAATAATGTTTCCAATGTCCCTTGTAATCATACATAACTTTTTAGTTGGGATTTCTAATGAATTTCCTCATTCTATAAAATTTCATAAACCTTATGGAAATTTGAGCCAAATATTCATCACTATCTGTTGATGATTGTTCATTACTTGAACATTAAGTTTCATATTGAACTTCGTCCATATGCTTGGAGGCAGTAGAATTGAATGTAATAGATTTTATTTTGGTTTCATCATCCTCTTCTTTTTTAACTTTTTGTTCCTACTCTTACATCATCAACTTTCATATCAGCTCCATTACTAGAAACTTATTGATATCACATGATTCTCTAATTGATATAGAATTTTCTCTCTATGTATCTGGTAAGCATCTGATTATTCTATTGATTTTATCCTTGGATGTAACATCCCTTACTAGACTTTCTAGGTCACAATACCTATACCATAATTTCTTTTGGTAAAAAAACAACCAGGTCTCAGAGGACCTATTCCACAGTTCTTCATGGGATGAACAAGTGTAAAGAGATAGATATTTGAGGATATCATGTATACTCTAATTTATTGCAGGATAAAATGTGTTTTTTACATATAGATGCCCACAATGACTGAAAATGTAATTAAAAGGCACAAAACTGAGCAATAATAAATAGATAGAGTTTTGAAGGATATGTGTGTTATGAAGTTCACATCTGGACTCTTTGACATATCAGAGTTGAATCAGAAGTTCTATTCTGGAAACAGACACTAAAAATAGAGTGTTTTGGAGCACATTGGGATATCTTCCCAGAGGGTGACATTTTCTTATCCTTCGGTTAAGTTAGATGTTGTATAGATGATGTAACTTTTATGGACAACAATTCTCTAGTTCATAGAAATAAAGAATGAATAATTCCTCAATTTCTCTTCTTTTCTATATGTTTCTCATGGGATTTTGCTCATATCTTCTTGTGTATGTGTGATTGATCCTGCATACCTCTTTTATTTTATCTTATTTGTATATATATTCTTGCAGCTCGATAATGTGCATGTTTTAGGTAGACATTGTACCGCATATTTCTGACATCATCATTTTAGATGTCTAAAAAAGGCATTAAATTAATCATTCACATTAATAAATGAAAAATATGACAGTGTGAAGTAATTTCAAATAAAATAAATTTTAAACAGTCTATTGGGGAGTCCTCGATCGATATCTGCTTTTATCGGTGACTCATTTCATTGATGTATTATTTTGTCGGTCTTTCCATGCGTCAGTGAATCATCTTAACTAATAGTGAGTTATTTCATTAGTAGACCCAAGAATTAGTAGGTCATTTTCATCAGTAAGTCATTGTGTTAGTAGGTTAATTTATCAATTGGTGAGATAGTCGGTCTGTCAGTGTGTTCATTGCACTATCTGTGAGTTATTTCATTAGTATCTTCATGTGTTGGTAGCATCATGTGTCGTTAGCACCATACGTCAGTAGAACCATGCATCGGTATATAACTTCAGCTGTTGTTGACTGATTTGAATTATCAGTGTCACATTATTTATTTCAGTGTCAGTCTGTCATTCTTTGAAAATATTTCTGTTTGGACTAGCTTACAACATAATTATTAATAGTACATGTTAAACATTTATGTGATCATAGATAAACACAATTGAACATATTTAATCTTAAATAATAATGATAGAAATTTGTAGACATGATTAATAGGAATTGAAATTATTTTTAATTAATGAAACCATTAATACTAGATTGGGTGGCTAACAGTACCCTATGGGCCAACACTTGAAATTATAAATAAATTATTTCAATGAAAATATGACATTATTTATCTCTTTGGTCGAAAATACTTTTTCTTCCAAAACAATGTTTAATAAAATTGTTTCCAAAACCATGTTTTTTGGAATTGTTTTACCATTCCCAAAAATATTTTGTAATGTCTATTTTAACCATGTTTAATATTTTAAAAAAATTATTTTAAAGTAATATTCTTGTTTTTTCCATACAAGACACATTTCTAAACCTTTTATAGTTGCAATGGAATGTTCTTTTTATCTTATACAATATGTATGGAATTACCCACTGTCATGACTGTCGTTTCATTAATGGTTCCATTAAAATATAATAATTTTATTTTTAATGAATTCTCATCTATAATATTTTGGATATTATTTTTTTTAATTTGATTTTCAAATAAATGTTCTTTGATAATAATTTACAAATTCTCTAGTTTTAAAATAAAAATCATGATTTTCAATGAATTGTTATTCTAATGAAGTAATGATTGATTTGATATTTAAAAATAATTTCCCTTCTATGTAGATACCCTTTTATTTTACTTATGATTTAATGAGGTTATACTCTATTGGTACCATCTTTCTTATTTCAATTAATGGTTTATGACCAGTTTGACTGGGGATATACTATATTTATACCATTAATTTTACTCTAGATTCATTATGATTATGTTTATTAATTGTAGACGTTATTTAAATTTTATATACTTTTTTAAATATGAATTTCTAGGTTCATTACGATTCGACCATTTCAGATGAGGAATGCATTCGTCTTAGTAAGTGATAAGAAAAAACAATTATAACCCCAAATTGCAATGGTAGGTCTCACAAGACAAACTGGATTGGGTTTTTTTGACATGTTTCCCATTTATATTGATATCATGTCACAAGGTTGTAATAGTATTAGATTTCTTGGCACATGTCCTCTACGGTATTCTTAATATGTCCAAAAAAATTTGTTCTTCCACTATTAATTTTGTTATTGATATTCCATGTGATTTGTAAATTATTTAGAATATTTTTTAGTTTCATTATCATGTGATTATTTATAGGGAATAATTATACCATAATTTATTCTACCCATATTATGATCATGTTATTGATTAAATTGCATGTATTTCAATTACATACCATTCCATATTGATTGATACTTAATTATTAATATCTTTTGTTGTATTTTTACCCTTTCTGATAATCTCATATCACCCCATTCTTATGATTTATTTTCCCCATGATGTGAGGATGTGTTTTTTGATTGATATAATGGGATATACTAAGGAAAATAAGGGCATTATCAGTGAAAATTATATGTGTATTTTATGTTTTAATATATAATGTGAATTTCATGTATGTGCCTAGATTACCAATAATAATATACTATTTAATCATTTGAGATGTTATTCAATGCATCATATGCCAATGTGATAAAGAAACCACCATCTATAGATTACTGGGGTCAGGGCGCTATAGTTGGTATCAATAGAATTTTAGTAAAACCCTTTAGAACATGATTTAGGAAAATATATTATAGATCATAATCCCATGATATAATTTGAGGATAATTATTTAATAGATTCATAATGTTTTTTTAATGAAGAGATTATGTGGGTTTGCTTAGAAAATAAAACCCTGTATGTATACTTCAAGTGGATGTGGATCTGGAACAGATGTTCCTAGGGGTAATGCTTCTAAAAGGTGAAATTATGCATGACCTAATCATCACCTAGTACTTGAAAATGGGTCATACATTTTACCTAGTGTGACAATCTGAAGGGATATTCTTAGGATAAGTCATATTATATTTATAAAACATTATTAAGGAGTTATAAATATTTATATCCCTACGAAAAACAATTTTATTATTATGAGATTATCTATGCATAAAATTTTCAATTTATGTTAATTATTTCACTAAATTTTTTATTATACAATATTTTTCATAATGATATGATCTAATATAATATATTCCATAATTAAGAAATGGCTTCCAATATATGTAATGAGAATCAAATCAATTCACGTAATCCAATGGGTAAGAATGACTATATCTTTGATGGACTTAGGCCAATGGTGTAAGGGAAACTAGTTTCCCAAACATTCTAATGTATGGAGACATAATATCATGTTCTAACAAGATAGAGGAGAAATTATATAAATATTATGGATTTAATGGGAATTAAGATATGAAGAGGGAAGTAGAGAAAAAATAGGCAATGGGAATAAGGGAATGATTGATTTTCCTATATGTGATAATTATAGAAAGAAACGCACTGGTACTTTCAATAAGTAAAATGGTTTATATTGTTCAATGTTTCAAATGTAAGGATATAGAGAACTATGAAAAAAATCCCAAGCTTCAAAGAAATATACATAAAAAGTAACTAATAGATCATAGTCATGATTATTGTATTACATCAGATAAATTGGTATGATTAATCTATTTATGTTTGGATTTAATATTTATTTAATTTGTCGATTTTATCAATAATATATGGGTTATAATAATTATTAAATGCATAATGATTGTAATTTAGTACTTTTTTATTAAAATTTTGATAGTGTACATTCAATGGTACTAATGACCAAGAAAAATGATTTGTTGGAAAGTTAAACATCTTTCAAAAAAACATTATTGAAGGAAAGATAACCCATATTATTATCATGATATTGAGATAATGATGTTGGATTAATATATGATGGGCAAGGATTATTTAAATTAGATAGTAATGACTACCTTGGAACTAATTGATGATTTTTTGAAAATGTGGTCAAAGCTATCATTAATGGAATTAATATCATTTTTTAAGTAATGTACCCAATAATTTCTGTTCTATTCAAGTAATATAGATGAATTCAGATTCTAAATAATTTTTTATGGTAATTCGTGTTATTACCATGATTCAAAAGAATACATGATTAATGTATTCACAAGGTTTTTCTATGACTATTAAGCGAAAAGTTATGTTGTTTGAGAGATTAATAATATGTTTATTTTAGAAATTTAGTAACCTTATTTATAAAGTTTTTGTATTATAATTTTTTATAAGGGTCCAAAGGATAAACATTTATGAAATTTATTATGTTATAAATTGGATGAGGTGTTAGAAATTAATGTATTAAATAAAGATATAAAGATTTATGAATATTTAAAAACCTGTGCTAACCATGTTTTTATAATAATAACTAGAGATAGAAGGGATGACTTATCATTATATTATATATATTATGATCCATTAAAAGTTATTTTTAGTGTATCAGGAATAAAAAATTAATCTTGTAAATTAGTTTTGTATAGAAATAGAAAAAGTAAGAATGGATTGAACCATATCCAAAGGTTGAAATTGTGCTTATAGAAAGATATCATGTCACTATATTTTTTTATGTCTTAATTCTAGATGTTAATTGAATTTATCAACTCTACGTAATGGAAATTGAAAGAAAAATGTGATTCCTATTATCTTAATTTCTGATTAATCAAATATTCACTTTACTCATCATAGATTTCTAGTTTTGTGGTCATTATAATTCACTAGAAAATCCACATTCTTGTGATCGGTGATCTCTATCAGTATCTATTAACCCTTGGGTGTTGGTGTTCTCTTCCATGTATATGTTTTATTTTCCCAAAAACATTCTCCTACTTGGAAACCAATTTTCCTATTATTCTATATAAATATTGTATTTCCTTTCAATATTATCAACAATATGTTTTATTAACCCTTCTAATTATGTTGACTTAAATATGGGTATTCTCAAATGAAAAACACTTTATTTTTTAAATTAAAATTAAATTTTGAGGATGTAATTTATTTAAGGGTGTAGAATGTAACACCTTCGAGATTTAAAAAATAACAATCATATTCCATTGAATATATGACAATAAAAACCAATAGTATAATGGATTATAAAATCTTCATAATTAATTATATATTTATTTTTTAATGAACTCAATTTCATTGATAGCATCTGAATCACTCAACATTGGTTTTGATTGAAACACAATTCTCAGTTAAAAAATTATTATTTAAATGTTACCATCATAAAAGAGTCGTCAAATTGGTGGGTATTAACAGTAAGAAATAAATTAGGGATTTTATAGTTCTTTCACATGTTTAAAATAAATAAAACTGATATTTATTTATTATAAATAAAATTAGATCTGTTTGAATGAAGAAGAAATGGTTTCTAAAGAACCTTAATTTTATAAAAGGTGATTTTTTCCCTTTTTTCACACATACATCTAATTATTTTTTAGAATTTTTTTAAATTTTAGTTGAAAATTTTAAAATAAATTTTTAAAATCTACATTTCATAATTATCATACAGTTATTTTTTGTATTTTTCTTAACTATTTTATTTTTTGATAAACACTGAAAAATACATAATTTTAATAGAAAAATGTAATATTTTTTAAATTATCTATATAGTGAAATTATAATTTAATTTTTTAAAATATAAAAATAGATCAATTATAATTATATTAATAATATTTAATTCATTGGAATAATTTTCTTATTTAACATTGATATAAACATCTTTTAAACCTTTACAAATTTCCTCTTTGAAAACCCACTTTCTCATCACATCTCCTAGATTAATTTTAAATTAAAACTTTCATATTTTGTAAATTTCATTTGTAAAAATATATTATATATTTTGAATCATAATAAATTGTATTATCTAATAAATTCATCATAAGTTTTTACCATAAATAATATGATAAACATAAATATTTTGTTACTATGGTTAAGGTGAAAATAGATTTACCAGGGGTTCAACTAAAAAGATATTTGCTAAAATGAACTATAAAGTTGAATAAAATCTATTTTTGGGACATAGGTAAAACTTATAATGTCTAATTTTCAATAATTATTCATTTTGGACTTTTTTAAATGTGAAAAATGTGGGTAGACATTTTACTTTTAAAAATTTACAAGTTTTACAATCACCTCACTTATAAAAGGCCACCCCCTTCCTCTCATATTCACACAATCAAACTCTTTTACATCTGAAATTACTTACCCAAATTAATTCTAAAATTACCTCCTATCATTATAGAATCCTTATTTTGGTCATAAATCCAACCATGGAAGGCTTTTGTTGTAATCCTAAGGAGTGTACTTAAAGAATATGTAACATTATTCAACGACTGGTTATATATTTTTTATTCCTCCACCACCGTAAATTATTAATAATATATGATGATATGATATTGTAATTATATTACATACATTTATATTTTCTTATATAATGTTCCTGACCTTTAACCATCAACAATTCCAATAAATGGGTTACAAAATCAACATTCATGTGTATGGTGTACTACCGCCTCCCGAACCAATGTCATTCATTTTTTTACATTACCACATATCACAGTTGGGTATGATGATGGATATAAAATATGTATATTATATTTATAAAATACTTATACACATTTAATAATTATACCATATATTTATTTTTTTTACTTTCCATTACATATGGGATAAGATATCATAGCTTGTGTGTTCATGGGACTACCGCCTCGTTAAGTGAAGTGATTTTTCTTTCACTAACACTTGAAATGAAAGTTAATATGGTTTAAATTAATGATTATATGTGATATATATGACATAATGATGATAATAATTACATATTAATCATTCTTAAAAGATAATATATCATTTTATTTATTAATTTTTCACTCACATAAAGATGATAACATCATTCATGTATGTGTGGACTACCATATTCACGAAGCATTGTGACTCTATTTTCATCACCACACCCATTGAATGATATATATAATTATATTTTAAAAAATTAAATAATATCATGATCATTATGGAAGGATAACATATTACATTCTATTTTTTCATAAAGATAATTAAAAAATGGAAATGTTACTCATGCATAGGTACGACATTCCATCTTCATGATTGTAAGAGAGTTCATTTTTTATAACCATATCTAATGATTTGTTTTAAAAAATAATGGAAAAATAAATTATGTAATTATGTAATTATTATTATTCTGGAGATGTTTAAATAGTGACCTCTTTAACCACAGTCATAAAGATAATGATCATTATGGAAGGATAACATATTACATTCTATTTTTTCATAAAGATAATTAAAAAATGGAAATGTTACTCATGCATAGTTACGACATTCCATCTTCATGATTGTAAGAGAGTTCATTTTTTATAACCATATCTAATGATTTGTTTTAAAAAATAATGGAAAAATAAATTATGTAATTATGTAATTATTATTATTCTGGAGATGTTTAAATAGTGACCTCTTTAACCACAGTCAATCGACCAAATTCATTTTTGACACGCCAAGAAAATATCATCGAAAAATATATGTAAACATAATTGATTAAGCAATCATATATATAATGGTAATAAGTGAAATGAAAATAGTAATAAACATTTAAATTTTTATTTATAATGTTAATAATTGACATAATTTAATTATTTGGTAATATAATAAATGTATGTGATGAATCGGACTCAAGGTATGGGTTTCTCATATCACTTTTACTTCTGTTTTACATACACCATATTCACCACTTTTTTATTTTGTATGGTTAATATAGTTACTTTATTATGTTATATCATTAATTAATTTATCTAATGGTGTTTAATGTTTCATTTAAGGATATTTCATTTATTGGGCTTCTGATTCAAAATTTACGAAAGTGGTAACAGATTATTTCACAATATCATTATTATATGGGATTATTTGTTTAAGTATACATTAGATGAATTATTAGATATATCTATATTTAAATAAATAAATTGGATTTTCCTATGTTTTTTTATGAAATCATTCAAGTAAAATTATCATTTTCCCTCTCTTTGGAACATAAAATTAATAAAAAATCATTAAAAATCATAATTTATTTCTCTCTTCATTCAAAAAACATTGTTCTTCCAAAAAACATGTTTTCAAAACATGTTTTGAAAATTGTTTTAGGATTATAAAAATTGTCTATTAAATAAGGTTTACCCACATTTTTATTTTAAAAATATTTTTTTAAAGGAATCATATTTTCATTTTCTAAACAAGGAACTTTCTTATACTTTTTACAGTGATAAATAAATTCTCTTTTTAACTTATATAGGTTTAATGGATTTACCTACCATTATAACCATCATTTCTTTGAAGAATACTTAGAATTATTATAAGTTTATTATAAAGAATTGTTTTAATAATGTTATGTAAATTCAATGTTTTTAAAAGTTATTCTCAACAAAATCATTTTGAATATATTTTATGAATTTCATAGTTAAAAAATTAAAGGTTGAGTTTCAATGAAATGATATTTTTTACCTAGAATGTTTTAGGTGATATTTTAAAATAATTATCATTAAATAATACATACATTTATATTTTTTTAATGGGGATATAATATAGTGAAACTATACTTATTATTTCTCTAGATGGTTTGTGATCTGTTTGATAGGGATATACTATGTTGATAAAATTTATTTTACTCTAGATGGTTTATTATTATGTTAATTGATTAGGTAATGTGTTTACATTTAAAACGATATTTTAAATATAAATTTTTATATTATTTATGGTTCACCCATTTTATATTAGAAATGCATTGGACTTTTTAAGGGATGTGTCGGCCCAAATATAGCCCCTTAATGCATCAATAGGTCTCATTAGACAAAATATATATGGTTTTGTACAAGGAATTAACCACTAATATAGATGTATTTTCACAAGGCCTCAACTGTATTAGATTTATTTTCATAATACCTCAATGGTATGTTTTATATGTCCATCATTATTCATTCTATCATTATGAATTTAGATATTGATATTCCATGTGATTATTCGATTAGTTATAATATACATGTTTATATTTCATAAAAATGTTATTATTTATATAAAAGTATTTTATAATTATATATTTCTAGTATATTATTCTCATGTTATTGATTAAATGGAATGTGTTTCATCTATTTACCTTTCCATACTAAATATTAATTATTTATTGATAAATTATTCTATATGATTTCCCTTACTAAGTATCTAATATCACCCATTTCTTATGTTTTATTTTCCCCTGAATATAAAGAAATGTGTTGGGATTGAAATTGCAACCTGATACCCATCCTCATTTTCCTAAGAAGTAAAAAAGCATTAATTTTCCATAATGGAAATCCATATGATTCTAATGGATTCCAATAAATTCTACTGTCTTTAAAACATATGGGGAATTATTTTCCTGTTAAGAAATAAAACAACATAACCAAAATTTCCATAATAAAGTAACCACTACATGATGCATGATAAAAATGTAAGTAAACTAAATTAATACCACTTATATCAAAAATAAAACTACAAAAAGTTACCATGGAGGAAGACTATAGAAAACAAAACTAAATAGTAGAAGACATAACCAACCCCCCCCCCAAATAATCTGAAACAAAACTTCATGCACCAATCATTCTCCATACTTAAACTCCAAAAATTATCCCAAGTATCATTGTTCACTACTAGAGAACCGTGATACATTACCATTACCTATGTCATGATAAAAAATATCAACAAAATCACCAATGTTCCATAGAAGGGGTGAGTAATGAATCTCAGTAGGTTTTCCCTAAATGAATTCTCTACGCACACCACTATGATAGAACATGTTATCACATTTATAAAAAACAATTTATATAAAACCCTTCATAAAATACTATAACAAAAGATAAATCAATGTCTATGTCAATACAGTTTCCAAAAAATCCATTTTTCCAGGTAAAGAAACCAAACAATACATTAAAACCATTCTACATGTTCTATTTGGCATAACCATTCCATTCCAAATGTACACACATCCAACCATACAAAAAAATGTGTACCTCACAATACATGTGAGTGGTGAGTCATCCTTTCACTAAGCCATAAATTAATAAAATATTTTGATATGGGAATGTATTGACCCCTATCAATACCACTAATGATAGGGGAGACTTATTATCCTTATATGTCATGAATGAAAATGAACATACACAACCATTATGAGAGAAACCAATTCCAAAACTACCCTTTCAACTAGTTCAATAAAATGGTTCATTAATTGAAACCCATTCGAAAAAAATTCAATAAAACTAACCTTTTATTGAAATTTTATTCCCATGAATCAAAACCAAAAAATAGTTTTGAAATAATCATATTAAAATAATGTAACCGATTTCACTTTCCAAAAATCACCCAATTTAAAAAATTCTATAAACCATCACCAAAGAGCGTTTCCAACATGAAATTAAAAACAATTTCCCATCCAATTCCAATCAAAACATTCAATTTTGAACTAATCCTTCAAATTATAATAATATCAGTCAAGGGTAAAGATACCTACCTTAGTAATTGTTGTAAAAATAAGGAAAGATAAGAAAAACCCTACCAAACTGGGTTGATTCTTGAAAAAACTACATTAGATATATTCCCTTAACATAAAAAAAGACAAATATAACAATGATTGGAATAAAAAACCTTTGATCTATCCACAACAGAACTATATATAAGAAATCTCAATGGGATATGAAAGTATATATAAGAAAACCCACTAGAAACTACCATAAGATAACACTTACAAGGTGAATCTGGATTCAACGCACCATGAAATGCCTTCAGATTATCTTCAAATAGATAGAGAATTCTTCCATAATATTTGGGAGGAATAATGTATGAAGTATAGTCAAAATTGATAAAAAAAAATATGGGTTAATTGTAAATCATAAACTATATCCATTTTTTGGGTTCTTTTTTTAAACCATGCACGATTAGTCAGATAGTTAGGAAAACCATGAGCTAACTGTACACTAGATTATAACTCACGAGGGACCTCTCATGATTGGTTTACAAGATTAAAAAAACCATTTACCGACCAAACATATTCCACTATCCAAATTTTTATTTTTTTTCATAGGTAGCCACACGGTTTTGAAAAATAGTGTGCCTACCCATGCGCCTTACCCTTAGCCTCTGTCTCATTGTGTAAGGTTTCCTATAATAATTTTAGGATTTTCACTAACTGTGAACCAACTAAGAAACTTTATAAAATCCTAATAAATATTCAAAAAGGTTTCTAAACCCTCCAAAACAACACCCAAATACATTATATAATTAAAATAAATAAATGAAGGGTTACATACATGAAACCAGGGGTGCTAAATTATCCAAAACATTTTCCTTTACACAATGCAAATATAGAAATCAATCAGTTCTTTGAAATAGTTCTAGTCATTTTCCTTTCATTTCCTTCTCCCCTTCACATTCCTCTACCAAAATATGACCATATCTCAACAAAACCCGCACTAGAACTATGCTTTTCTTAGGAAATAATTTCACAAACCTATCTGCAATTGACATTATCATGTACACCAATGATGCATCAAGACCTAGGTAAAATTGATCCCATCATATCACATCTTCATTATTAGGATAATACTTTTCAATTGAGAAACATGAAACACATTATTCACTACACTAAACAGTGGTGGAAAAGTCAAATGGTATGCCACCTTGCCAACCCATTCAAATATCTCAAAAAGGAATATGTATCACGGAGATACCTTTCCCTGCTTCCCAAAATAATGATGTGAAATTATTGGAGAGATCCCCAAGAACACATGATCACTCACCTCAAAGGATAATGTCCATCGATGATGATCCGCATAAGGTTTCTGATGACTATGTGTTATCACCATTAATTTTTTGATCTACTAAATTTTATATATTATCTCATGGATAAGACATTTCCAATATGTAAAGTCTCACATATTTCCACCCAAAAAAGTTGAGATCAAAAAGGATTCCAATAAAATGCTTTTGAATCATCCATATGTTTCAAGTCTTGATAACTATTATTATAAATTAATTCCAGTAATGGTACGCGATACTCCCATGAGCCACCAAAATCCATTACACAAGCTTGGAACATGTCTTTAAATGTGTGTATTGTCCTTTTAGATTATCCATACATCCATGGATGACACACCATACTCGTGTTCAATAGAAATCCAATGTATTTATGTACAAATTTACAGAAATGAGACATAAACCTTGGATCTCTGTTTGACACTATCGAAACTGGTATTCCATTATTCTTTTGAACTTCTCTGATATAGATTTATGAAATGTACTCCAACATATGAGATTCATAGATAGGGATGAAATGGGATAAAATCTTGAGGCTATCCACTATCACCCATATGGAATCCATGTTTTTGAACTATTCTTTCATGACTAATTAAAATATCCATGTCTATTTTTTTCCATTTTGAAATAGGAATACGTATAGAATACAACATACATAATTTCTGTCGATTCTATTATTTATCCTTCTTGAATGTTAATAATCTCAATAAAAACTCAACCACCTTTCTTTCTCATACCAACCCATCAAAAAATTTATTTCATAGCTATATATATATTCTATGTCATAGGATGAAAAACCCATATCGAATGGTGGTACGAATATTGTATTTATTCTAGAAAATCCATAGGTACAAACATCCAATTTCTGAACCATAACACTAAAATCCCATCCAGTCTCTAACCCTCAGTGGTCTCCCAACCATTGAGTTTTGATCTCATAGAAATGCATTCCGAGTCAGATGTCTGTACCTATTTAACATTCTTCACTAAATCAAGAACCACCAAAATTTGATGTAAAACCACTATATCACCTTAGTCTTCACATTATATGTGTATTTCAATTATGATTGAAATCAACTACCACTGTTATTAAGATATTTTTTCCAACTGAGCATATGAATTTTTCCTTAATGCATTTGCCGCTAAATTTCCCATACCTAGTGTATTAATACAGTAAATGTTGAACATTCAGTAATACTCCATCTATCTTATTTGTCTCATTTTTATATCCCCAAGTGATAAAAAATATATTTCAAGATATTACGTTACATAAACACAATAAATCTTTCCCCAAAAAGGTAATGATTCCATGTCTTCAAATCATGGACTATGATAGATGACTCTTAATTGTGTGTTGGGTAATTTTTCATATAAAACCTTAAATACTATGATCCATAAGAAACAACATGATCTCCTTGCATTAGAAAACATCCAAAAAATGGATCATGAAGCATCACAATACACACATACCCTTGTATTGACTCTAGAAAAGTCAATATTGGTGTTTATGTATGTATAAAATTAATCCATTGAAAATATTTCTGACATTATTATTTATATTGGAATGAAACATTTTCCTTTTCTGATATTCCATTGGTGGAGCCATTAATGAGAAATCAAGAATGAAGCATCAGTAATAACTAGCTATACCAAAGAAACTGCATATCTAAAAGACAGTTATTGGTGGTTTCTAAGGTATAAGAGCATATATCCTTTCTAGATCCACAAAAATACATATTTCACAAATTAAATGACCAAGGAAACTTACCACTTTTATCCAAAAATCACACTTTGATAGTTTGAAATATAACTGATGATCCACCATGATTCCCAACACTATCAGCAAGTGTTTCTCATTATCATCACTTATCCTTGAATACACCAATATTTGAACTATAATTACCACAAAAATAAAATCATGATACCATTGAAATATCCAATTCATAAATCCCATAAATTCCATTGATTAATTCATAAGATCGAAATACATTACCAAATACTCGTAATGGACATATATTCCCATGAAATTTGTTTTAAGAATATTCTCCTTCTGATATCATAATCGGTTATATCTTGGTCGCAAGTCAGTCTTAGAGAACCACTAATCTCTCCTCAATTGATCAAACATATCATAAATGTGTTGACTAGTATATCAATTATTTATCATAACATAGTTGTGTTTATGATAATCCACACACAACCATAGAGTTTCATCCTCTAGTTTTAAAAATAATATCGGTGTTGCCCATGAAGATGTGCTAGTCCGAATGAATCCATTGTTTTTCACGTCATCTTTTATCACTTTAAATTACATAAATTTGGTTTCTACCATATGATAAGATAGAAGTAAAATAGGTCTGGTACCTGGTAGAAAATAAATCTTAAATTCCACTTCATTTTCATGTGAATACCCTGAGAAATTTTCATGAAATACATCATAAACCAGATTCACTACTATTTGAAAACTACTATTCTCAATATCTTCCACCAAATACAATGTCAAAAATTTTTACTGGTACAAGATCATTCCCACTTCTGGTTCCTACAATTCTATTACACCTTCCTTTATAATCCTTTCTCCTCTGAAGAGATGCTCAATGCAATCCATAGTTATGAAAATAATGGTTATGGTATAATAGTCAATGTGATCCTTGAACATAGTCAACCAATCCATACCTAGGATTATGTAAAATACATCCATATCATGAATTGTAAATTCTCTAATCAACTAAGCTCCATCAACAGTAATATAACATGCTCTACACATAATGGATCGAAATTCTCTTTGACCAAGAGGAGTTTACTGTTTTAACACAGAAGGTATCATCTCAACATTTAAACCCATCAAACCAATAGCATGAGAACAAATAAAGGAATGGTGTGCACCCATATCAAACAAATATTGTATAATTATTTAATTGAAAATAATAATACCTCTCATTGTTAATGGTCCAGACTAGTAATCCACACTAACCTTCTCACAACCATATAATTTCATTCTTGTGACATGTTGTTACTTGATTCCTTATTTACATGTCCCTTGTTGAGGATTCATCGTATTCCTAGAATCAACATGGATAACTTTATTCTGGTGATTAGTCGTATTCTTATTCCTTCATTCCGTCAAAGCATATGATGCTTATGACACCTAATAAGTTTCCCAGACACTCGACCTTAGAGAACTACAATAATAGCATTTAAGATTCCCCATCTGATTATAATTATGGAATCCTCAAGGTTATTTTGTACATTTTCACATAATGAGGTTTAAAAACCCTCATTAAAAACATCTATGCCAATTCATTGATATGGAGAAAGATTCACTAATCTATCCATTTGATTCTAATCCATACTCCCACATTTGAAATGGGTTTCCTTCTTCCACTTTATCCCAACATTATCATTCCCACAATTTCTAAAAGGTATCAATATGATTTATCCAACCATAAATACAGATATGTCCTTATCTTATACCATAACTCTATTAACCATATCCATATAATATATTATACATATCATAGAAATAGTTGACTGAATATTCTTCCCTATCCTCGAATCAAATATGTGTTCCTTCAATGGATCACTAGAAAAAACTTTGAGGGAAAAGGAGACTAAATTCATAATTTTATCTACATACTCTATCACTATGATGATCTTCTATTTGAAGCTGAATAAGTCTGTTGTTATTGAAATTGTGAACGTATGAGGGTATGATATTTTGTTGAAAAATCCTCAAAATCCTTTAAATAAATATATGGGTCTAATTTATCCTGAATGGATAAATCATACCATTGGTGTGAAATATCCTCCATCATATATGTAACTAGGTTGACTTTCAAATCTACTGGTGTGCCAAGGAAATCAATGATTTGATCCATTATATTAATCCACACCTCAAACATCATTGGCTCTAAATCACAAAATAAGTTGGGTGGATTCTACTTCTGGAACTAGATGGAGTGATCAACTTCCGTGTTACATCCAATTGGTTCTTTCTATCCACGCCCAGAATGGCATGGGAAATACTCTATAAAAGTTTTTGGTTCACATGTGGCTCAAGTGTAACCACATTATTAGAATCTTACTCAGGTTAGTTCCTAGAAAAACTACCAGTTTCATTCTCTAGAAACACATCATGTTTCATAATTCTCATTACATAGAAGTTTATGGATTAACAATTTCAAGTTAAACCACATCATACTCTCAAAAAGTTTCTCTCCAAAATTCAAAATTTTCATCATTCAAACGTTTATTAAAAATTTCACTATACATTTGAAAATAATTCCATTTTCAAAATAACTATTTAATTCCTTTTCAAAATATCAAATTTGAAAGCATTGTTAATTATTTTTAGAAATCAACAGTTCTGTATGAAATCATATATCATTACTCAAAATGAAACATGCACTCTTAGTGGGATGTCATTTCTATAATGCGTTTCAGGATCATCTCATTGGATAAACACTTTACAATGAGATTTCCAATACTATATTTTTCTCTAAAACATTTTTTTACCCCACTACTTATTAAAATTTTGTTTAGAATAAAAACTTTAGCTATGTCTTTTTATGTTATACATTTTAAGTCCGAACAATCCTAGTCATTTCTACAATCCCAACTCAAGGATGAAATTAGAAACAATTCCAATACTGACTTAACTGATAAAAACTTATTCCAAAAAGAATTACCATTTTTGATAAAAGTTTTAACATCACACACCACTTCATTTTCTTGAGAAGGAAGAAGGACATTACTTGGCATTAAGAAAAATCCCTTGGATTCCAAAGGCTCATAATAAATGATAATGGATTCAAAACATTTTGGGGATTATTTTCCCTTCAAGAAATAAAAAAACACAACCAAATGTTCTATAACCAAGTAACCACTACATGATACATGATAAAAATATAATGAAACTCAATTATTACAATTTATATCAAAAATAAAACTACAACAAGGTACTACAATGGAAGACAACAAAACATCAAAGTAAACAACGGAAGACAGAACAAACAAATCACAAAAACTATGAAACAAAACCCCAAGCTCCAACCTTGCTCTATGATACAACTCCACAAAATAGTCCAAGTACCACTATGAACCACTAGATAAGTGTGATACTTTACCTTTTCCCATGTCCTGATAATTTATATCTAAAAAATCACCAAAGTTCCCAAAAAGGTGTGAGTAATAAAACTTTGTTAGTATTCCCTAAATGAATTCCAGACTCACACCACTAGGATAGAACATTTTAGCACATTTATATAAAATTATTTATATAAAACACCTTAAAACAGTATATAATAGAATATAAAAAAATTTCGATATCAACATAATTTTCCGAAAGAATATCTTTTAATAGGAATGATACCCTAAAAAATATTAAAACCATTCAACATGTTCTATTTTGGAATAACCATTATATTCCACATATCCACACTTCAAACCATGAATAAAAACATGGAACTCCCTATACTTGTGAGTGGTGAGTCATCCATTCACTAAGATTTCACTTAATGAACCATTTTGATGGGGGAAATTCCCAACCCTTACCCATCCCACTAATGATGGGGGAGAATTTTTACCCTTATTCATCTTAAATTCACATGAACACACATACCCATTATGACAAAACAACCCTTTCAATTATTTTAATAAAATTGTAATTTTATTGAAATCCTTTTTAACAAAAATTTTAATAACACCAACCTTTTATTGGAAACACCTTTACATGCGTCAAAACCAAAAAAATCATTTGAAAATCATGTTACCAATTTCACATTCCACAAAAACACCCAATTCCCACAATTCCATAAACTATCATGAAAGTGGTTTTCCAAAAACCAATTCACAAAAATTTTACAACTAATTTAAATGAAAACAATAAATTTGAAAGTAAACCTTCATGTTCAAATAAGTGTAGTTTAGAGTAAATCCACATACATCAGGACTTATGGTGAAAATGGGGAATGACACAAAACACCCACAAAACTAGGTTGAATATCTAAAAACCTGCCTTACATCTCTTCCCCTTACATCAACAGAACCAAATATAACTCTAATTTGAATCAAAACCCCTATTTCAATGCTCAATGAAACTAGATAACCAAAACACAAGGGAAATTAAATTAGATATATGAAACTCCAGAAAATACTACCATAAATTAACACATACTAATGAAATCTAGCTTCAATGCATCAAGAAATGCCTTCGGATCGGCTCTATATTGACGTGGAAAGATTTTTTGGTCGTTGGGAAGGAGAATTTTCATGTTATAGTTTTTTTGGAGACAAAAATAAGGGTTAAAGTATAATATATAACTTGATTCACTTTTGTGGGTCTTTTTAAAAAAAACCATAAATAGATACTCACAAAGTTAGGAAAAATGTGTGTTAACTATGTGCCAACCTCTTCATCCAGAGGGAGCTCAGACTGTTGGACTACAATGTTAGAAAATATATAAACCATATTTGAAAATTTCCACTCTCTAGATTTCCATGGTTTCTCATAGGTAGCCTCATTGTTTGTACAAACCTTGCACCAACCTATGCACATTAACATTATCCTCTATCTCATTGTAAACATTTTCCTATTGGATTTTTATGGTTTTCACTAACCTTACACCAACATTTCACCCTTATAGAATCCCAAAAAACTTTGCAAAAGGTTTATAAACCTCCCAAAATCCCCCAAACACTTTATAAAATTAAAATACATAAATGAATGGTTACTTACTTGAAATTATGGGTTCTAAATATATACTAAAATCCACTAAGTGGAATAATGTAATTCTCAAAGAAAATTAATTATGTATTCACTATTTCAAAATATAATTATAATTTCATATTTGTATCTAGTTTACCATAACTACTTAACTATTCTATCATTTAGGATGAGTTTCCTTGTATGTTATAAAAATGTAATAATGAAGCAACCTTCTCTAGTCTACTAGGGTTTGGGAAAATATAGAATTAGCAATTAAAACTATTAATGGTAGGATGATTGCATCAAAAGTATATAACTCCTCTTAGATATATGCTTATAGGAATTTTCTCCCATCAAATAAAGTTAAACATCCTCTAGTTTAATTTGATATAATATTTGGTATTTATTGTCACACTCAATATAGATCCCATATCAATTTCTGAAGAAGGGAATACACATTTGGAATTCTAAATACACTTTTAATCGTCTATTAGTGTGAGGATGAACCAAAACACCCAATGGAAATTAATTATATCATATGTATTTTGGTACATATTCACGAGGAATATTTATCTCTAATCATAGAGGAGAAACCCAATATTGAATATGATCTTATTTTTTTGGAATGTGTTGATGTAATTCTTAAATAAATTACTAATATGACCCCTAATTGTTAAGTTGATTTTTCAATAGATCCATTCCTTATGCTATTCCAATTTTGAAATATATATATATATATATATATATAATTCCCCCGATCGTGTTTCATTAATTGAAAAAGAAAATATAATAGAAAATAAATAATGTGTTCACTTTTCATAGTGCTTCACAATGTGGTCCACCTTCTTTTTTTTATTAAGAATTTTGGACCAATGTGTCATTTCATTGATTATCAACAAATTAAAAAGATAACTATTAAGAAAAAGTATCATCTACACTGTATTAGTTATCTATTTGATCAATAATGAGAAGATCTATATTATTCAATGATTAATCTTCAATCTGGATATCATTGGTTATGGATAAAATTTGTGGATATACCCAATTCAATCTTCTATATGAGGTATAGTGATTATAAATTTATTATTATTCCATTTTGTCTTAAAAATGTTCATTTTATCTTTATGAATTTAATTAATAGATTCTTTATAGATTTCTTTGATCCATTTTTGGAAGCCTTTATAATTGAAATTCATATATATATATATATATATATTTAAAGGGAATGGAAGAGCATGAAGAATATTTGAGAATTATACTATTGACTTAGATGATGGAGAATATATTTGATAATTTTAAAAAGTTTGAATTTTGGATTAATAAAGATTTATTTTGGGGACATTTAATCTCAGGTGGGGTATATTAGTGTATCAATTAAGGAATAATTTATTTAGTAATGACCAAGACTAATCAAAATGACTGATAACCCAAGATCTCTTTGTTTGGATGTTTATTATCAAGGATGTATAAATAATTTCTCAAGGATGTCCCACCCACTCCCCAAGTTAACTTTAAAGGAAAAAAATTTCCTTTAGATAGATAAATGTGAGGAAATTTTCAAGGAACTAAAGAGAAGGTTAGTCAGTACAACTATTTATACACTACCCAACAATGGAGAAGAGTTTATAATGTATAGTGACGCATCGAATACTGGATAGGGATGTGTCCACATCCTGAATGATATGGTGATTGCTTATGACTCATTACAACTAAATCCCCATGACAAAAATTACCCAAATCATGAATTATAGTTAGCTATTTTTTTCTGATACATTCATGATATGGATATTTTATCATTACAATGAATGTTGTGACATATATATAGATCATAGAAGTATAAGTTATATTTTCACATAGAAATAGTTTAAGATGAACTAGAGAATATGGCTAGAGCTCATTAATGATTATAACTACTCAATACATGAACACCCTAGGAAGTAAAAAAATATGCAAGATGATCTATGTTGAAATTATCATTCTAGATTATATGTGATGAGGATAAAAAAGATCTAAAAATTATTTCTTTAAAAGATGGATCTTGAAATCTTAAAGGATTTGTACAAATATTATATTTCTAAAATTTTTGTTCAACCATCTATTCATGTGATAATTAAAGACTCGTATAAGGAAGATGTAGAACTATATATTTTGGTTACAAATGTTCCTAAATTAAACCTATATTATGATTATATGATATGGTTCAAGAACCATGTATGTGTCTCATCCATATAATATTAGAAGAAGGATATATTCTATAAAGCTCATGGATCATCATTACCTATTAATCCTAGAAGTATCAATATTTTTAGATATTTGAAGGAGTATTTATAGAAGGTAAAAATAAAGGTTGATATTGTTGAACATTATTCTAAATGATTCATATGTCAACATGTAAAGACTAAGAAATATAAATCTAATAGATTGTTACAATCGTTATACATAAGAGAATGGAAATATGAAAACAACACTATGGATTTCCTTATTAGACTACCCAAAAAAACTGAAATGAAAAATATTATATGGGTTGTATTCAATCTTCATATAATTTCAGTACACTTTATTATAATTATAGAAGACTTATACCTTGATCAATTTTCAAAAATTTATATATAGAAGTGGTAATATTTCATGTACTACCACATTCTATTGTATTTTATCAGGATCTAAGGTTTATTGTGACATTATTCCTAAATGTTTAGGGAGACATAGATAGAGAGTTTATTTTTATCACTACATATTATCCTTATATATATTTTTAGTTTGAGAGGTACATTCAAACTCCATATATAATGTTGAGATCTTTCTCTATAGATTTAAAAGGTGGTTGGGATCATAACATTACCTTAGTGGAATTTTTATATAACAATAACTTTCAATCAAGTGTCTAGATTGATCCTTGTGAAGACCTCAATAAAAAGAATTATATAATTCCAACATTTTGTAATTATGTTCACAAAATTTTAGATAATGTTAGATCTATTCAACAATACATAAGAGTAATTCAGAGTGGACAAAAAAGTAATGCTGAAAATCATAAGAAGGATCTATAGTTTAATGTTGGGTAAAAGGTATTCTCATCAATATCTCCCTAAATTAAGGTGATGATATTTTGAATGAAGCTAAATATAATCCATACATATATCGAAACCTTTTAGATTTTTTCTCATATAAGAACAATAGCTTATCACCTGTAAGCTCCACCGAACCTCTCCCAAGTCCATGATGTGTTATATGTATCTCTCTTAAAGAAGTACATACCTGATTTTTCATACATAAAAACCTAAAGATCATGCCAATAAAAAATTATCTCTCTTTTAAGGAATAAGCAATAGTGATTTTAAATTATAGTGATAAGGTTTTATGAATCAAGACCACTATCTTGGTCAATGTTTTTTGGGGAAACCATAAATTTGATGAATATATTTGAGAATGTGAGGATATAATGAGTTAGAGATATCCTTATCTATTTATGTGGGAGTAATTACATTTAATGGGTGAAATTAATTTTAATATGGTTAAAATTTAACAACTTGAGATTTTATATTATATTTCTCTTTAATAAATTTTTTTTCATAATTTATGTTATATGAAACACTAAGTTTAAAAAAACCATGATGTTTTGTTAAATAATTATTCAATATATAACACCTAGTCATTAGTTTGGAAGGTATGAATAAGACTAACTATATTTTTAAATTTTATTCTTTACACATGTAAACAATATAATAAATTTTTATCAATTAATTTGAAATGAAAATAAAAAACCCAACTACAAATAATGGAGAAGTTTTTTTTGAAAAAAAAAATTATTCATGCAATGAGTTGTTATCGTAATAAATTAAACTAGTTATTATTTTTAATTATTTTAATTAAATTTATATCCGTTACATTTTCTATAAATTTTTTCAATGTTCATTGAATATTTTTTCAACGTATAGGCTAAGAATAAATATAGTTTTATTCTTAAAACAATATTTTTTCAAAATCGGATTTCATACTTATTATAAAATTAATTTAATCAACATATTGATATTTAATTTTTTAAAATAGATTCAAAATCTAGAATAAAGTGGTGTAAATTTTGTAATTATATTCCTTTTATTTTTTGTCATTATAAATTGTAACTGTGGTAAAATTTATCACCCAAGTAATGGGTAAATAGGGATAGTCATGGTTAATACTAAATGATAAGGCTATAATTTTTCAAATTATTTAAAAATTTCTGATGAACAGTTTTTCCATATCACCTTAGGATCAAAATTGTATTTTTAAGGGATATTTTACCATGAGAATTACATGTATAATACTTAAATCATGTATACATAAAAAATCTCACTCTCTTACTTTTAAAAATCTATTATCTATTCATGTTGGTAAAAATGATTTTAAAGAATATAAATGTCTATATTGGGAATAATAACATTATATTTATGTTGGCCATTTATTTATATTTTTTATTAATTATATAATTACCCTAAATTCTTATGAAATGCTAATGCAATATTTTTTCAATTAATGTAAAAATAATATATATGATTTTAAAAATATTAAAAGTTATATAATTTGTAACGTTCCATATCCAGATGCCACTAAAAGGTTCCCCATACCCAGTAGTCCACATGGACTCAAGGACATTTCCTCAAATGCCAGAGGCTTCCGACTAGTAGTGAGGGTTTAGGATGTGATAGTGTGGAAACTATGCCCTCATTAAAAGAGTGTAACACAATAGAGTAAATAACAAAAATAGAGGAAGTAGTAAACAACATAAAACTGAAGTAATCAACTACAAAATAAAACATAAAGATAATCCAAAGGCATTTAATATCAAATGATTTAGCATGTCACATGTTCTAAAAAAATAGAGAAAACAGGATACACTGCATTAAAGTACTACACAATACCAAAGTACGATAAAACAAAATGAAACTCAGCAGCATCTCATGCCTTGGCTTAGTCTCATGCTCTCCTGCTCCCAAGCAGCAGTCAAGTACATGTATAAGGATCCCTTCCCCTATCAACACCTGTAAAAATATAGTCTATTTGGGACCAAAAACAAAACTTAAAGAGGGTGTGAGAAATAAATCCAAGTAGGCAATCACCGAAGGTATGTTCCAATCTTTCACTGAGTAAATGAAACAACAGTGTTCAATAGTGAAAATGCAGTAAACTAACAAGTACTCAAAGTTTCCCAATCCTACAAGTACGAGAATTCATTTAAATTCCTTTAATTTTTGTTAATAAATTAAAATTCATTGAATTATATAAATCTTGGGGTCCGTCCAAAGCCAATAAATCCCCTATATGGAGTAAAAAAATAAATACCTCAATAGGATATCTAGAAAAAAGAAGTAAAAACTGAATCCAAGCTTGTTATTCGGCTTGGAAGACACGTCCTAAGTCAATCCATTTTAATATGTCTCATGAACAAGCCTGATGTATAAGCATTTCAGTATATTAAAATTAGATACAAGACCAGTGTATCAGCATTTCAGCATATTAAAGTCTGGGAAAAGCCTGGTGTTTCAACATTTCATCATGTTTCAGGACCATGCTCAGTGTATCAGCATTTCAACATGTTTAAGGTCCAATTCCAGTGTATCAAAATTTTTTCATAGTAAAAAAAAATATAAATTACACGATTATATGTTTAACAATAATAAACTCATGTGGGAACATTTCATTTATCAAGAAATACATGCTAATTAAAATATGGAATGGATTTAGCATTTAATACCACCCATGATAAAATCTATATAACAAGACTAACATGTGAAATAAACTATCAAAAATCTTTAACGACCATATTCAGATAGAAACCCTTTAATTAACCAATTTTATATCAAACAACCATTCAAAAGGGAAAAAGGAATTCCCATTGGCATCCTAGGCCAAACGTCTAAACAATGTTCATTTGAGGAAATAATCACCCACGTGGTGGCCCTTATCAAAAAAATAAGCTTAATCATTCTTCAATTAATTTACTCAGTCAAAATTATCATTCAAGCGACACCCTAAACATGTATGTGTAGTATAACGACACATATAAACAAATTAACATTAACATTTAACACGAGACCACCTACCTCGTCGTAGTATGAATCTTTAAATCCATCCTCGACTACCAAATAAATATTGAACAGTATAAATTGATTGGGTTCAAATGGTCAACTGGGAAGAGGTTGAAGTTTTGGTGCTCCTCTTGAGTTCCCAAGATGATCCATTTGTCCCAATGATAGAAGAATGAGGCTACTTCCCGTTTTAAGAAAAAAACAAAGTACACTGCATGTAAGTCCATATACATGGAATATATATCATTTTACTATTCATTTGGTAGCTGACATCCACCAACTTACTTTCCAAAATCTGTCAACATGACTACACATTGTGTACTAGGATGTACACTACATATAGTTGGTTTTTTCTCTTTTCCTTTCTAACATGCCCACATTCCATGTATTCCTTTCATATAGTGACATACTACATGACGTGTACATGGGATTACACTCCATCTATCCCGTGATTCAATCAATTTTCCCTATTTTCCCTTGTTTTCTCGAAAAAAAATCAAAGGAAAAAATAAAATAAGAAATTGTACCCCAAAATGAGAATAAGGTTCTTAAAAACTCCCCCACCCCTAATGCAATTTGTCCCCAAATTTCCCTTCCAAGGGTGGTGATAGAATATCTATGAATAACTCTGGCCATTGAAAATGTATGTCGACCTCCCTCTATAATGTATCGTCCTGTACTCGGCCATGTTGTCATTGCACCTGTACAAGAGGAACTAGTTATCCACATAGAACCTTTGTGATCCTATCAACTATACAGATCAGATGATCCTCAAAAGATGCATCAACATGAAGATCAACTTCCTTGGGATAAAAAACGTGAGATGAGTCTGAGTGATAGCGACGTAGCTTAAATACATGGAAGACATCATGAATGGCTCGGTACCTTTGAATTAACTTCAACCGATAGGCAACCAGTAATACTCTCTCCCAAATATCAAACTGATCGACGTATCTCGGTGAAATCTTACCCTGTATCTTGATTCTCTTGTGTCCTAACCTCAGTGAGACACGTAGGAAAACTCGATCCCTAACCTCAAACTCCAAATTATGTCTAGGGAGATCAGCGTATGATTTCTCCATCCTCTTCTAAATGAAGTGGACCTACTCAGTAGTCTCCTGGAAAATATGTGGTCCCAACATAGCTACCTCCCCTACCTCCAGCCAACATAGGGGTGATTGACATGGCCTCTCATACAAAGCATGATATGGTGCCATCTGAATAGTATCTAGAAAGCTATTATTATATGAAAACTCAACTAGGAGAACATGCTTCTCCCAAGAGCCTCCAAATTATAGGAAACATGCATACAACATATCCTTTAACACCTGTATTGTATTCTCTAACTGGACATCAGTCTAAGGGTGGAATGCTATACTCAGAAGAACATGTGAAACCAACACCCTATGAGAACTATGCTATAAACGAGATGTAAAGTGGGAATCCCTATATGAAATTATTGATCTAGGGACCCCGTGAAGTTGTACCACCTCTTAGATATATATCATTCCAAGATCATCCACACAGAAGGTCTCCTTGATCAGAATGAAGTGAGAGACCTTAGTAAGCATATCAACTACGACCCACACAACATCGTTTCCAATAGGTGACCCCAGTTACCCCATCATGAAATCCATCAAATAATCATCCCATTTACACTTCAGAATAGGTAACTATTGTAAAATCTCAGCTGAACGCTGATGTTCCGCCTTCACCTACTGACAGGTGGAACACCTCGTAATAAAACTAGCTACTTCTTACTTCATACCAGTCCGACAGTACTGATGACGCAAGTCATGGTACATCTTTATGACTTTAGGATGAACTTCCCAAGATGAAGCATGAAACTCCAACATTATCTCCTTGAATATATCTCGTAGAACCCACACACATACATGGATACTCAGAACTTCATCCTCGCCTATCATCCATTTAGGATGAGGGTACTCACTTACCACACACTCCCATAGAACTAGGCCTTCGGAATCTAATAGATGCATAATACTCACTCTTTCCAGTAGGGTAGAGGTAACAAAAAAATATATAAGATAATTATGTCCCTGACTATTGTGCCCCTCTAAATGCATCTCAGAGAACAAATCCATAAGCTTCTACTCACCATGGCCCTCCAACACTTTCTATATCTGAGTTCTCCTACTCAGTGCATCAGCCACAACATTTCCTTTTCCAGGCATATAGTAAATCTAAAAATCTAATGACTAAATGTATTCCACCCACCTTCACTATCTTAGATTCAAATCATATTGAGAAAAGATGTATTTGAGACTTTTGTAGTTTGTAAACAACACAAAATGCTCTCCCGATAAATAATGTCTCCAACTACGCAAGGCATGAACAACTGCAGCTAACTCGAGATCATGTGTTGGGTAACTCTTCTTATGTTTCCACAACTACCGAGACTCGTATGTAACAACTCGATCCCCCTGCATAAGTACTAATCCCATCCCAATACCCAATGCATCATAATACAATGTGTAACCCTTTCCCAGCTCTGGTAGTATTAGTATCAGTGATGAAGTCAAATTCCCTTTCAACTCCTAAAAAGTTGTATCATAAGAATCTTACCACTCAAAAATCACACATTTCTTAGTAAAGCATTTCATCAGTGCAACTAATCAAGAGAAGTCCTATATAAAAAGTTTGTAGTAACCAACTATCCCCAATAAACTCTAAACCTAAAAAACATTCTTGGGATGCTTCTAGATAACTACAGCTCTTACCTTCTCTAGGTCCACTGATACTCTAGTATTTCAGATGAAATTAACTAGGAAGTGAATATGATCCATCTAGAAGTGGCATTTTGTGAGCCTAGCATATAACTGATGTTCTCTCAGTGTATTCAAAATGGTCTCAAGGAGTGTGGAATTGTCATGTCGACTGTGAGAAAACACCACGATATCATCCACAAAAACATCCACAAAATAATCTAGATAAGGATTGAACAATCAGTTCATTAGCACCATGAAATATTCTTGTGTGTTAGTGAGACCAAATGGAATAACCAAGTAATCATATAGGCCATACCTTCTACTAAACGTAGTATTAGGTATGTCTGAAGGCCGAACACGTACCTGGTGATATCCTGACCTCAATTAAATCTTTCATAACACTCGACCTCCAATAATTTGATCAAACAGTTCATCTATCCGTGGAAATGGATATTGGTTTTTAACCTTCAACTGGTTCGGTTTCTGATAGTCCATGCGTAGGCTAAGGGCACCATCCGACTTTTTCGTTAAAAGGAATGGTGAACCCCAATGAGAAGTACTGGGTCGGAAAACACCCTTAGATTTCAAATCCTCCAACTACCTCTTGAGATCCTGAAAAACCATTGCATCCATCCTATAAGGAGGAATGGATATTAGTGCAGCTCTTGGAACTTGCTTGATATTGAAATACACCTCTCTGGTTGGAGGAAATCTTGAAAAAACATTTGGGAAAAAGTCCTTGAAATGATCAACCAATAGAGAGAAATCTTCCAGATATGTTCCCTGATCATCCATATATAAACTCCTAATATGGGGCTTTCATCCTGCCCAATCCACATTGCTCGGGTCTAGCTCTTCTTACCTTGACATCACATTCACACTTATGCAGAAACTCTCTACCCTATAGTGAAGTTAAATAGACCCTACAGTGATAGAAATAAAAAAAGGCTTGATAAGATACTAAACAGTCCATCTAGAGAATTACATCATAGCCTCTCATATCTAAAACATAGAGGTTCCATAGAAAGTGACACCCACATATCTCAAGGGTCACTCCTTACACTGACGCACACCTGCCATTATAATCCCTAATGGATTATCTATTGTCATAACATCTGAAATATTATAAACACAGAGCCCAAAGCATTCCAAAATGGCTACAAATATAAAACTATGTGTAGAACCAGTATTAAAAAGTGAAAAAGATAAAACATAGGTGAATAGAATAGTACCTCTTATAGTAAAAGATATGAGATCCTACTCCTTCTAGGTCTGTTGCACTGCATATGTCTGACATGTACTGTGGCCCTGAGAGATTACTTGGCTACCATGAGCTGACCCACCCTATTGTCGCTGAGATCCTGGGGTCTTGCTACCATAGCCACGACCACCCCCTCGTCCCGAATGACCTAGTGTATTCCAATTCCTAGACTGGTGAGAAGATTCTGACCCCACTCCTGAATGTGTAGTTGGTTCAAACCCTCTCTCACTAGATACTGGTGGAAACGTCCTGAAGAACCGCTGTAAATGGCCCATATTTCCACAAGCTCAGTATATAATCGAGTCCATTGGGCACTGAGGTTTAGTATGACCAATCATTTCACACTAGTATCACCCCACCTGGCTACCAGAATAAAGGTTTTTACTGCTCGTATCCCCGCGAGGAATCTTCATACGATGCTTCTTATTTTTGATCGAGACAGTACCAGATTTCATTGTCGAACCACCCTAGCTCACACCATTTCATTGTCGAACCGCCCTAGCTCACACCCCCAGATTCATGTAGGTTTATATCGATAATAATCTCTTGATTTATAATAGAATAGATTGAATTAAACATGAATCCATTCACCTGTGATCGAATGTCAAACCTAAGACCATCCTTGAATCTTTTAGCTTTCATTACGCCGTCACCCATCAGAATAGTTGAGAATCACAAAAGCTCAGTAAATCTAATATAATAGTCCATAACTGACAGTGTTACCTACTCCAGGTGCATGCACTCCAAGGACCGGTCGGCCCTCAGCATCTCAGGAAAATAATAATCATTTACAAACACATGAAATCTTTCCCATTTAATATCCCAATGATTCCCTTCCTGAGTAATAACATCCCACCACCTCTTGGAAGAATCACATAGTATATATGTCGCGATCTTGACCTTCCTCTATAGAGGCATCTCTAGATGCATGATGATAGTAATAACTGATTCCAACTGTAATTATGTAGCCTGTGTTTATCAATCCTCTGAAAAATAAGGAAGATGTAGCTGCTGGAATATACGCATCAACTCTTCCATAGATGTGGTAGCCTGCGGTGCTCCCTGAAAGGTTTGCATGAACCTCACAATGCCTTCATGGAACTGTGCATCATC
The DNA here is from genome assembly GCA_963277665.1 of Viscum album. Taxonomy (NCBI): domain Eukaryota; kingdom Viridiplantae; phylum Streptophyta; class Magnoliopsida; order Santalales; family Viscaceae; genus Viscum; species Viscum album. Next base: position 2,103,263,002 of record OY728156.1, read on the forward strand.
ACCTACTTCCGATATAATAGCTGGTACCATAGGTGTCACAACTAGAGGATCCATCAGTAGCATACGGCCTACCATCTCTAAAGTATAATCATCACTGCACTCCTTTCATATAGGTTGTGGTATTTTTGGCAACATGACTCTACAAAGTCAAGAACGTTCCTTAGTTCATCATATTGTCAAGGTTTTCCATTCAATAGTGACAGAAAATAATAGGGAAAAGACCCTCAATGTTTGGAAAAAAGGGACTAAATGGTGTGTTGAAATAATACACGACATATACCTTTATGCAGTCACATTTTCATGTGCTACTACCAGCCTCGACATGTATCAACCCCAGGTACACGGCGTGTTCTACCCATACATGGCATGTACACTGGTCTGTCCTCCTGGACCTGTACTCCAACATGGCCAGGTCTATATGGGTTCTGCCTGGGTAAACTACATGGTGTGTCCCGAAGGCACACGACATGTTTTGGTCATGACTCAACATCCCATGTTTTCTCCTCACATGGCCTATTACATGATCTGTTACTACACCGTATGTACATGTGATACATGACATGTACATCTTAAAACATGGAACACCTTCTTCCCTGATCAGGAAGAACACATGGCATGTTAGGATAAACTATATTCCATGTATACTGGGTTTTTTAGGATAGAAACTCTATATTTCCCTAAAAACCTCTGTTCTGATGAAAAACTAACCATTGGTATGCCAAATTCTGATCTGTGAGGGCCAATGCTCCCTGCGAATCAATGTTTTTTTCCCAAGAATAACTTATGATAATACAATTCTATAAAAGGGTGGAATCATGATCCACTAAATTCTGATCCAAGAGGGCCCATACACCTCAGAGATCAATGTTTGACATACATATGATTCAAACCATGTCACATACCAATACAAATATCACAACAGCAGGCATATCTATAGAGGTACTATAACAACAACTTGCATATCTAGAACAACATCTATCACATTAACATGAAATATCTAATTCATCCTAGATGACATGGAATAATTCATGGAATTTTATTCTAACAAGTTCTTATATGATGTGTGAGATAGAAAAACCTCATATCATCAGGTTGAAACTGAAATAGAACCTAAAATTTCATCAATAGTAATAACAAAAGTCTAGTGCATCACCCAACAGTGAAATCATATCAACTGTAATAGCTAAAAATCTAAAAGAACAATTTAATTCGAGGTAATTTGGATTTTCCCTATACACCGGTTAGATATTCCTAGGAAAAACTAATTAAAAAATTTCATATCCTTTATATCCTCGCCAAATAGTAAAGAAACTAGAAAAAAACTCCTCTAATACCACTTTGTAACATCCCTGATATGGATGCTATAAAAAGGTTCCCCATACCCGGTTGGCCACATGGCCTCAAGAGAATTTTCCCGAATTCCAAAGGTTTCTGATTAGTAGTGAGGGCCTACGGTGTGATAATGGGGAAACTATGCCCTCATTGGCCAATTGTAACACATCAGAATAAATAATAAAAATAGTGGAAGTAGTAAACATCATGTAACATAATTGATTAGCTGAAGAATGAAAGATAAAGATAACGAGAAGGCATATAATATCAAATGATGCAGCAAGTCACGTGTTCTATGAAAACAATGAAAAAAGGATACATTGAAATCAATTACTACACAATACCAAAGTATGGTAAAACAAAATAAAACTTAGAAGCAACGCAAGCCTTAGCTTGGTCCCATGCTCTCCTACTCCTAAGCTGCAATCAATTACCTTTATAAGGAGCCCTTCCCCTATCAAAACTTGCAGAAATATAGTCTATTTGGGCCCAAAAACATAACCCAAATAGGGTGTGAGAAATAAATCTCAGTAGTAAACCACTGAATTTTTGTGCCAATCTGTCAGTGAGTATATGAAATAGTAGTTTCAATAGTGAAAATTCAGCAAACTAATAGGTACTCAAAAGTGACCAATCCTGAAATTAATGTAATTCATTTAAATTCATTTAATTTAATTTAATTAATTAAAATTCATAGAATTATATAAATATTTGGGTTCAGATCAAGGCATTCAATCCCCTATATGAAGTAAACACAATAGATACCTCAACGGGCTATCTAGAGAAAATAAGTAATAACCAAATCCAATCTTTTGATTTTTCTTGTCAAACTCATCATAAGTTATTCCATTTGAATATTTCATAGGTACATTCCCAATTTATAATCATTTTGGCATATTCATATCAAGGAAAATCCCAGTGTATCAGTATTATAGTATTTTCATGTTAGGGACAAGCCCAATGTATTATCATTTTAGCATGTTTTAGGGCCATGCACAGTGATGAGTAGTTCATCATGTTTCGGGGCCAAGCCTGGTGTATCAACATTTCATCATGTTTAGGTCCATTCATGGTGTATCATCATTTCAACATAGTAAACAACACATGTATATTAAACTATTACATGGTTAGCATTAATCAACTCATGTGGGAACATTTCGTTTCTCAAGAAACACATGCTTATTAAACTATAGAATGGATTTGGAATTTAATAAATCTGATGGTAAAATTTATATAACAACAATAACATGTGAATTAAAATATGAAAAAGCTTTAAAAACCAAATTAACATTGAATCTATTTAATTAAGAAATTTCATATGAAACAACCCTTCAAAGGGGAAACAAGGCATGCACCTCGGCATCCTAGCCCAAACATCTAAAAAATAGACATCTGAGGGAAAACAAACCCACGAGGTGGCCCTTAATCAAATAAAATATGCTTAATCATGCTTCAATCAATTTAACCAATCAAAATTATCAATAAAGCGACACCCAAAACATGGGTTTGCGGTACAACGACACATGTAAACAACTTAACATTAAAAATTAGCATGAGACCACCTACCTCGTTGTATTATGACATTACTCATCCATCCTCAACATCCAATTCAAGATAGAAATTCATAGATCGATTGGGTTTAAATGAGACCAATAATGATTGAAACGGAGTTCGGATGATGAAACAGTACGAGGTTGAAGTTCTGACACTCCTCTTGAGTTCCCCAAGATAGGATTCTATCCATATGAAAGAAGAACATGTATACTGCCCATTTTATGTGAAAACCACAAAGTGAACATTCTGTAAGTCCATATACACAGTGTGTATATCATTTTACTATTCATTTTTTGGCTGACATCTGCCAACATACTTTCTTGAACCTGCAGACATGACAACATGGTGAGTACTAGGAATTACACGACGTGTAGTTGGTTTTTCCTCTTTTACATGCAGACATTCCCACACATAATGTATTCCCTCCATACATAGACATATTACATGACATGTACTTGGGAATTCATCTCATGTGACCCATGATTCTAGTACTTTTTCCCAAATTTTCCTTGGTTTCTCAAAAATAACTTAAAGGAAAAACGAAAAGATGAAATCGTTCCCCAAAAAAATAACTGGGTTCTTAAATAATTTAAATGAGTTATATTATTTCACAAATTTTATAGATTAATATGTCATATTAATTTTTTGTGAATGGATTAAATTTGAATTTCAACTTTGTGTTTATTACTTTTATTCCAGAATAAATAAATTGTTTTTAAATTGACAATAATGATATATTATGAACATGATATTTTATTATATTATCTAAAAATAAATAAATTACTAAAATAGAAAAATGGGGGTATGATATAATCTATAAAATTATCCCTTGTATATTTATGAATTAATAGTTACCAAATAAGTAAATTTATAACCCCGTATGAGTGAAAAAGTTGTTATAATAGTTAATGTTAAAATGGGTTAACTATGGGGTTAAACCCAAAGATAAAGTTTAAACCACCACTTAAACCAATCCTAATTATACTGGATTATGTTATTAAAACAAAATACTAACCCAAAGTAAAATATATATCCATTTTTAATAATTTTCTTTCAGAATTTATTTTTATATTTTTTTCTTTTAAGGTATTTCATGTGTGTCATCTCCCGCACTTATAAAAGCACACCCCTACTTTCCCATTTTGACACCACATAGAGCCTTTTTGCTCAAACAACCCATTCCCATTTCTCTTAAAAACATCTTCATATACATTATAGAGGTTCTTTTCTTCGTAAATTTTCATCCAAATTGTCTTTAAGAGGAGATCCAAATGTGTTCTTCCAAAGAAGAGTTGATCGTCTTAAACCATGAATTCTTTTTTTACTTCTTATTTTAGGAACCCTAAATATATGGTATTTATAAAAAAATGGTATTATAGATATATTGAAAACACTAAAATGTTATAATGATTATTAAACCACTATTAACTACCCTCTTTCCTATCAATTGGGAAGTAGAAGTATTGTTTTTTCTCATGCATGAATTATCATCTCCGGATAGAGATATGGTTCATATTTCATCACAATATGTTATATATGGGAATTATTAAGGATATTTATGTTTACATGTAATATTTTTAAAATATTTATAATTATTTAAATATAATATCATATATATCATACTACCTTCTAACTATTGGGAAACGATAACATCGCTTGTGTGTATGTGTGGACTACAACCCCAAGAAATGATGTGATTTATTTTTCATTTATATTTTACAGGGATGGTAATGAGGCTAAATTTGAAGAATATATATGATTTATAAGATACAATAATTATTCTATAATTGTGAATAATTATCTACCATTCTTTCATTCAATCCGTTTAAATTTGAAAACATTTTTTATCTATATGCAAGACCTACTGTCTATGTGAATGATCTAATTCATTATTTATTTCCCTATCTATTATGGATTAATCCTAATACATATTTAATGAATATATATTCTATTTAAATCCTTATTAAATTTCTATAGATAATTTATACCTTGATAAAAGTGAAAATACTGAAACTACCGAGCTAAATCATATATGAAAAATGATGTAGTTATTACCAGAAATAGTGATTTTAAAAAATAATTATTAATAAATAGGTGATAAAAGATTATAAATATGTAAAAAGTGGTATTATATATATTATTATGGTTTTAAAATAAAATTAGTATAATTAAATAATTATTATATAGGATTTTTGGACACATATGATGGACCTGAAACTTAAGGTAATAGTTTATTTCATAATATCATCCTTATACATGATTTTTTATGTTTTATTCTCCATTAAGGAGATTATTGATCTCTAAAAAATAAACACAATATATTTTTCCCTCCTCTTTTTCTTATTATGAATAATTTTTTCCATTTCATTTTCCTCTCTTTAAGTACTCAAGAGAAATAATTATATTTTTAAGGAAAATCGATATTATTTATCCCTTCAGTCAAATATCCATTCTCTTACATGTCCTTGTTTTATTAAAATGGTTAAAAATATGTTTTTATTATTCTAAAATGATTATTTAATTTCCTTTTTACTAATTTTATAATTTTTATAATTTTTTATAAAAGTAATCTTATTTTCATTTTTTTAATGAATCACTTTTTGACATTTTCAAAAAATTATGAACGAATTTTTTTTATCTTTTATGACATGAATAAAATTTCCCACCAAATTGACCATTTATTTATTGGATGAATATTTTAAAATTTAAAAAGTTTATTTTTGAAAAAAAATTCTCTTTATATTTGGGAAATATTTTATATTTTAATTTTTTTTTCACTGTGAAAATACATATTTTCCACAAAAAATATTTTACTGAGATTTTTGAATTATTTTTATCCAGGATTATATACTTTATTAAATATTAAGGTTTAATAAATTTATACCCATACGGAATTTTCCACCATATTTTTATGGATGGGTTTAAATAATCTTGTATCCGTAAATTATTGATATTCTGTATTTTATTTCTTCTAATGAGGAAAATTTTTTATTTTTGAGGCATGTTGATTAAGTTATATTGTTTATTCATGTGAATAATTCATTATACATATTATGTGTTAGTGGGGCCCAAGATTACATATCCTTTAAATGAATTGGTAGGCCTCATGAGACAAAATATATTTGTTATTTGGATGAGACCTTACTCATTTATATAGATGTCTTTATATAAGGATTTATTAGCATTTATAGAAGTCTTAGAATATGCCTCGAAAGTAATTCTAGATATTTGAGATTTTTCATTTCACCATTATGAAATCAGGTATATATGTAAATATGATTATTTTAAAAGTTATTATATCCATATATTAGAATCACTCTCTTGTGACTATTTAAATGGAATTACTTGTTCATAATTTATTCAATTCTAATTATTCTATATTCTCAAGTTATTTATTAAATAATGTGGGATTTCAGTTATTTACTATTCAATATTTACTATGACTTATTCATTCATGATAGATGTTTTTTAAATATACCCTTATTGATAATATTAGGTCACCACTTTTTTATGTTTCTCTTCCATAGGATGCCAGGAAGTGTTTTATGATTATAGTGTAGGGATATATTTATGGGGAAAATTTTGTTATAAAAAAATATTTGGTATTTTTTTTGACATGTAATTTCATATTCAATTATTCATCTAATTTTCCTATAATAATAAACTATTATTTCCTTTAGGATTCAATTCCTTGGATTTAGTACCAATGTAATAAATTAATAATTAACTCTATGATACTAAGGTCAAGGTATTTACAATTACAAAAATTATTAACATACATTTTTTATTCAGGAAGATAATAAAAGTGCATGATGATATAGACTACATATCTAACATAGGTTTTTTATTTAGGAAGATAAAGAACATGTGTGATATAACAACCCTTCTCTTTATTACACATTTAAACATGATTTATTACATAAAATTCACTTGATACAACACAGAATATCCAGAGGTCTAGTGTCATTGGGGTTTAAGAACCTTACATAACAACTTAGAACATAAAACACACAAAATCCTTATTGAAGACATCCTTTATATAACCACAACATTCCCTGGTACTTATCATTGCATGAGATAACCTGAGGACATGCATAATAAAAGGTTTAGCTATAAAGCCCAGTAAGGGAGTAAATAAGGAATAACATGAATAAAACAATAAATGTTAAGAAATAGGAATATCAATAGATCATAAGGGAAACATGAACATAAAGGCATGAAAAGTCATGATTATCACCACATAGAAATGTGGCAACAACACTTAACATGGTATTAGCATGAGCTCAGGCTCATTGCACATGAAGCATGATTAAACCCTCATTTAACTTGAATTTTCATGAGTAAACTCTCATTGAACTTTAATTATCATGATTAAACCCTCATTTCACTTGATGTATCATGATACTAATCTTTACCCAATACATTGGAGCTTTGTCAGAGCGCACCCTTTGTAAATATTTCATTTCTTGCATAAGTGTGCCGCATGGATCATATAACAAGGATTACTAAAAAATAATCATTTATTCAAGGATAAAGGAATGTGGAATTAAAACATTAAACTATATAATCAATAAGTAAATGTGCATAAATGTGAATACCCTTGATAGAGAAATGGTCATGGTATTCACTACACAATGACTTTGGCTTGGAAAGTCGCGATGCAATTTCAATAGCATAACGACGTGACATAAGAGTTCATAAAAATGGTTGATGAAAAATAAATGGGTACATATTCATATTTACATGAAATTTATAGTAATGGGGTCATATAGATACATGTCCCAACATATGTAATGGATTTTATAAGCATAATCTAAAAGAACTTCTTGAATGTAAACGAGGAGAGAGAAATCCCTTACGGAATTTCGGCATAGTAACGGGTGTACATGGGAGAAATTAATGAAATATAAATGGTTATATCATCATTAAAACATAATTATGGAAGTATATTGGAGGTTTGAAGTCATACCCTAACATTTATAATTGGAAATAAATGGTCATAACAATATTAAGAAACTTGGATAAAATGAGAAAGGAAAGAATCCCTTACTTGGAAGTGTGATCCCAGAGGATTGGGAGGGGCTTGATAGAGGCTTCATGAGAGGTTGGGGAGACTTGGGAGGATTATAGAGAGAGGATTACATGGTCCGGTCGAGCTACAAAGGCTTTTAGTGAAGAGGAAGTGGGATCTTGGGTGGGTTTATATAGGAAATGAGAGGGAATTCATTATTATTTAGGTTTCGGTCACCACACATTAAACTAATCCAAACCACAAAACATCCCATAGTTTTTTCCAAAGGGGAGTGTAAAAGAAAATTTTATAAGTTCAATTTCCAAACATCTTAAAATAATTGGGTTGCTTATGTAGAGGTGATTCACACTCTCAAGGAAATTAATTTAAAAGGGTAAAATGATTTATAAGTCTTGAAGGGTCCACTAAAGCATTGTAAAAAAATAAAACTAAACTAAAATCACATTATATTAATAGTAAAACATATATTGGCCAAACATATTTTTATATTATTTTATTACATCACTATTGGATCATTATGATATCATAAAACACATTATATATTTAAACGGTATTTAATGTTTACCAAAAAATTCGATTGTCTCAAAAAATTATGAATAATTCACCATTGGATAATTTCAACTTCCTAATTCCAAAAATAATATTCATTTTATCTAAATAATTTTATATATAGGTGAATTTATTAATTCTAAAATAAAAAAGTGACATTTATCAAAAATTCATGGGTTTTGACAAAAATATCTTTCAAAACTTAATAAAAATACCAAGTGTATTCATAATAATTATACAGTCATTTATATCATATAAAAAGTAATTTAGTATTAATATTTAATTGAAATGTTATTTAATTCAAAAATCCATTAATTCATCAAAATAGATTTAATAATGGAATATTAACTAAAAATACTATTTGTGCTTTTAAAACAATTTACAACGTAACAATAATAAAATGAATTTATATTCATTATTATATATAAAAATAATGCACACAATCATAGTGTTATGGTCTTTTTACATAACCCCTTATAACACATGCTTAAGACAAAAGTGTATGGTGTGTGATGGTGAAAGACTCTTGGGGTGGCTTGGATAACATCGCTTGGGTGGTAATCTCTATCAACTTATACTTCTCCCGTAGGTGGTTCTGTTCGATCTTACCATACTAAATCTCAGATAGGTCTTGGTCAAGAGAGAATCCCAATGATGCCACCTTTTTTCGAGTTCTGACTAATGTGATTCTTATGAGGCAAGTCTAATAGATGTGGAAATCACTTCTTTTGTCATAGTAAATTGGATATGTTAAATACCTATATTTATACTAATCATGTGATCACTGTTCAATGAATATATTAGCAATAGTAACAATTCATAATGGTATTTTGGAATCCAGAAACATAATACTAAAGAATTTGATATTTTATATAATGATTTTTCATAATAATATGTTTAATTAGATCAATAATAATTTTCATTGATTAAATTTTGGGTCATTACAATCTTCCCCCCCCCCCTTAAAAAAATTTTCCCTCAAAATTTCCTTTTTCCCACACTAAAATATATGCGGGTAACTTTGCTTCATCACTTCCTTTAATTCCCATGTTGCCTCTTCAAACTTGTGGTTTATCTACAACAATTTCATGAGGGGAATTGTCTTATTTCATAGAAAATTTTCCCTACGATCTATGATCTTCACTGGCTTCTCTTCATAGGAGAGGTCATTCTCTAATGGTACCACCTCTGGATTGAGTACATGTGATGGGTTAGGTATGTACTTTATCAAGATTGATACATGGAATACATCATGTACTTGAGATAGGTTTGGTGAGAGTTCTAGTCGATAGGCCACTTATCCAATGCTATTAAGGATCTCAAAAGGGATGATGTACCTTGGACTATGTTTTCCCTTCTTCCCAAATCTCATAACTCTCTTCCACGGTGATATGCGGAGGAATACCATGTCTCTTCCATCAAACACTACATCTTGTCAATGACTATTAGCATAGCTCTTTTTTCGACTCTGAGAAGATTTAATGTGCTGCGAGATGGTTTTAACCTTCTCCACCATTTCTTCGACCATTTCTAGACCAATCAGTTTTCTCTCCCCAACTTCATCCCAACATGCTAGTTTTCTACACCTCTTCCCATTCGGGGATTCATAAGGATTCATTTGGATTCTTGAGTGGAAACTGTTGTTTTATGAGAAATCAACAAGAGGGATATGTTGATCCCATCCTCCTTTGAAGTCCATTGAGAATTCTCTTAGCATGTCCTCATGTGTTTGGATAGTCCGATCAGATTGGTCATCGGTTTGAGGATGATAATTCGTACTGATGTTTAACTCAGTATCCAGAGTATGTTGAAGAATCTTCCAAAATATAAAGGTGAATCTTAAATCTCGATCAGATAAAATATATAGTGGTACTCCATATATCCTTACCACATCTCTGATGTATATCCAGTATAGTTGATCCCATGAGAAATCCTCATGAATTGTAATGAAGTGTGCAGTCTTTGTAAGACGATCCACAAAAAACCTAGATAGCATTGTTTCTATTGGATGTCTTCAAAATTCTAGTGACAAATTCCATAGGGATGTTTTCCTATTCCCAATCTGGTATTGGTAATAGTTTCTTCATCCCCTTAGACTTCTTCCTCTCATCCTTCACTTGCTGACACACCAGGAACTTTGATGTATACTCAGTGATCTTCTTCTTCATGTTATCCCACCAATAATGCTCTTAGAGATCTCGATACAGCTTTTTGATTCCTAGGTGAATGGAGAAATTTGATCTATGTACATCGTCCAAAAGATCCTTTATAACACCCCAAGCTTCCACGGTACGTTTTCCTTTGAATAATGCAATGGTGTGCATTGTACGCAACTTCGAGATTCTAACACACTACAACCAATCAAACTAGCAGTTATTAATAGTAATACCTACTTTTTGAAATTTTATAAATTCTATCTCTCAAAATGGACTTCATTTTTGGATTCGGTATATCAAAATTAGCCTAGGGTGAAATTTTGGTACTTTTCGGATAACTTTCATATTTTGATAAATAGTGAAAATTACTAAATTTTAATTAAAAACAACTTTTTTAATCGAAATAATTAATAATGATAAATTATGAATTTGAGTGGTTTTAAAGTATATTTAGAATATATTTTTACCATTTAATTCAATTTTTTTCATTGGACATAATTTCACAATTAAAACAGACATAAACAAGTGTCAATCTTTTGATAGTTATTATCTCTTAAAAACACGCTTTTTGTTTTAACAACGGGAATTAATTTTAAATTAATTTCTACCACTTCTGTGTTCTGAATTTGAAAAAATGGATTCCATATTTGGAATCAGGATGTTCAAATTTTGTAAATAGGTAACTTTTATTTTTAGACATTTTGAATAATTACTTCGGTAAATATTTTATTTACCATGGTTAAGGGTAAATCCGGTAAATAAGGGTTAAAAAAATAATATTATAATAATACTAAATTATCCTAAAACGTGTCTTAACCCTATTGGTTGATACATGGCCGACCACGGGCATCTTTGGGTCTATTTTAGGACCTCATGGATCCACTTGTAAGTGATAATGATACTTTATATTAATTAAGTTAAAGTAATTGCAAAAATGACATAAGCATATATCTTTTAGAAAAAAAAAATTTACATAGGGTTATATATATTATATTTTAGACTATAAATATTCATTAGAAATATAAAAATATTTCCTACATAATGATATTTTATTTATAATTTTTAGACATTAAATAATTTAATTTATTTATGACACAATGATGATGCAGTAATTACCATAATAGTGAAAAATTAAAATAATTGATATTATAAATACCAAAACAAATATAATATGAGACCTTTTATGAATTAAACTAATTTTCTAGGATAATATTACATGTTAGGATTGATTTAATTAACTTTTTTCGAAGTAATCATTCTGTTATGATTTTTAAAAAAATCAATTATTGAATAGTGTCAAAATTGACATAAAAGAGTTTTTAAAACAAATATTATATTATTAATTGATATTAAACTCCTAAAAATCTAAGGTTCTGGAAAGAGACTTATATCATGATAGGTGTATCATTAATGGACCAATTGGTGGTCGCTTAGATTTATATAGTAAGTTTTTTAACCATATAATATAAAAATATAATGAGACATTGTAAAAGTGAAACTAATTAACTAAGAGTTAATACTTAAAGATAAGGTTAGTATAATGACCCAAACCTGTATAAATTCTATTGTGTGAGTGGTTTTAGACCTATACCCACCTTAAAATTTAAATAATATACTTTGGATCCATTAGAAACTGAATATGAATTTATTATAAAATAATATTTCTAGCTTTTCCAAAGGTGCCCATCACCCCTTTTATAAAAGGGCACTCCCTCTTCTCATTAACTCACACCTTGAAAGCCTTTTGGTTCAGACAAACTCTGCCCAAATACTCTATAAACTTCCCTCACTTCATTATAGAGGCCTTCCTTTAGTCATAAATCCAACTTAGGGATCTATTTTGATCAAATCAAAAGGAAGATCTCGAAGAAGAGGTAATGATTTCACCACCCTTTTCCAAGTTCCTTTTTTCTTCCACTTCTTCTTCCTTTGTTATTACCATTATAAAATAATAACTCCAGTATCTTATATTTACTGTGATGTTATTATAAATATGGTACAACCAGATTCAGTATTCTATCAATCCTTTGAATAACAAGTCACCATACGTGCGTACGTACGGCTTACCGTCTCCACGTCGTGGTGTAATTGTTATTCAATAAATTATTATTTGGATGGGTATAATAATGATTTATAATTCATGTAAATAATGAATATAACATGATAATAATTCTTTATATATGATATACCATCCAATTATATATTATTTTAATATCAAAAGAATGATATTGTCGCTCGTGCGTACGTACGGACTACCGTCTCCACGAACACGATGAGATTCATTCTCCATCGTATCCATTCAAGTATAATTATCATTTGATGATTTAAAAATAATTTTTAAGGACTTGATATCATTCTAGATATGAATAAGATACAACCTATCTATTACAAACATGTCTTACGTAACAAAACATATAAAAGAAAATGAGTAAGTTAATACCCGAAACAACGATAATACTAGGATATTATTAACAAATCAATGTTAAAAGATCATATGTGATATCATATTAATGTATATGATTCTTGTATAATTTAATAACAATTATTTCACCATTATACAGGATTTTAACCTACCCCCAACCAAGGAAAAGTATAAGGTAAGGGTTTATTTCACAATCTCTTCATTATCCGAGGTTGTTTATACGTAATAATCTACTGGGATTTCTTTATCATCCACATCCATGTTTCTTCGAAATGTATTTCAAAACATTTTTACTATTTACAAAGAATATGGGTTAAAGTCATTTATACCCTTATGTGTTTTTAAAGGAATCTTTCTGTCGTTTACCAAACAAGGCACTTTTAACCTTTCGAAAAATTTAAGGTAAGAATGTTTTTTTAACTTATACGGCAGGTGCGGCTATTTACTGTAACGCCCTGACCCTAGTTACCCAGAGTCGGTGCATTATTACATAACATTGGCATGATCACAAGAAAGATCAAATACCTAAAGACCGATTGGTTTAGTAGCCTTGGAAACACTAGATATATTCATAAGTCTTACATTACATCATAAAATGAAAAACTACTACAACAACATATTGTCTCCATAATCCACACTCATATCCCCACATAATATCCCTGCAGGTCATTCATAATTTACTTCTTCACTTCCTGGAAAAAATAAAACATAGAAAAGGGGTGAGCTCAAATGCCCCGTAAGGATAACAATATAGCGGAAACTTTCATAAATAAGAATAAACATTTAAGGCAATGTATAACTAAAACAAAAGCCATTCAAACTTAAACTTTCAACATAGTATGGCATAAATAAAATGAAATAATGCCATTTACTTATTCACATAGATATTCTACTAATCTAATAATTACATGAAAAATAAATAACCACTTTCATAATGATGGAATGCATAATGCTGAACTTTAATTTCTTTGTCAAGGCTTTGTCCCAAGACCTAGGGGCTAACTGTAACCGGAACCCAACCCGGAGTGCCTCTAATAATCGGACACCAACCCGGAGTTCCTCTAATAACCAGAGACCAAACCGGAGTTCCTCTAATAACCAGAGACCAAACCGGAGGGCTTACTTTTACCGGTCCCCAACCTGGAATATACTTGTCTAACACATTCATCTGAATGAAAGGTTGAAATATAACATAAACATTTGGATTAAAAATAACTTATGAAATGTCAATACTTTAAACAAAAACCATGAGTGACATAAGAATAACTTATCTACTGTGAAAAATATCACAAAACCATCAATAAAATATGGATGATTTGTATCATAATAAATCAACTTCAAATAAGCTTAAAATCCATCAAAGGATGTTGACATAGATGAAATCAAAACTATTTTGGAGAAATATCTCTTTTTTTAAATCATTTTAAAAGTAACATAATTATAAAATAATAAATTCAATTTGAAAATATTCTTATAATCTTATAAGGGAAGCTTCGAAGATTTTATAACGGCGGAAAATAACCGCACCCGCCGTATAAGTTAAAAAAACATTCTTATCTTAATTATGTCGAAAAGGTTAAAAGCACCTTGTTTGGAAAACGACGGAAAGATTCCTTTATAAACCTCTTATAAAAAGTCAAACAAGGGTATAAATGACTTTACCCATATTATTTTAAATAGTAAAAAAAATTTGAAATACATTTCGAAGAAACATGGATGTGGATGATAAAGAAATCCCATTAGATAATTACGTATAAACAACCTCGGATAATGAAGAGATTGCGAAATAACCCTTACCAATTTGGTAACTTATAAAACATACAACCCATGAAAGAGGTATCATACAATTAATATGTAAATACACATAAATTAGAGTGTATTACACAAAGAATATAATTATGGGCAGTATATACACCACACAAAAGGTAATGGTGGCAATATGGCATGAATCTCACGGGAATAAGGAGTGAGATGAAAACCCCTTACCTTGTACTTTTTCTTGGTTGTGGTAAATTAACCTCCTTTATAATGGTGAAATAATTGTTATTAAATTATAAAAGAATCATATATATTAATATGATATCATATATGATCATTTAACATTGATTTGTTAATAATATCTTTTAATTATCGTCGTTTCGGGTGTTAACTTACTCATTTTCTTTTATATGTTTTGTTACATAATCCGTGTTTGTTATAGATAGGTTGTATATTATTCATATCCATAATGATATCAAGTCCTTAAACATCATTTTTAAATCATCAAATTATAATTATACTTGAATGGATACGTTGGAGAATGAATCTTATCGCGTTCGTGGAGACGGTAGTCTGTACGTACGCACGAGCGACAATATCATTCTTTTAAAATAATATATAAATGGATGTTATATCATATATACAGAATCATTAACATGTTATATTTATTATTTACATGAGTTACATATCATTATTATACCCATCCAAATAATAATATATTGAATAACAATTACACCACGACGTGGAGACGGTAAGCCGTACGTACGCACGTATGGTGACATGTTATTCAAAGGGTGGATAGAATACTGAATATGATTGTACCATATTTATGATAACATCACAGTATATATATGATACTAGAGTCATTATTTTAGAATGGTAACAACAAAGGAAGAAGAAGTGGAAGAAGAAATGAACTTGGAAAAGGGTGGTGAAATCATTACCTCTTCTTCGGGTTCTTCCTTTTGATTTGATCAAAAGGGCTCCTTAGGTTGGCTTTCTGATCAAACTAAGGCCTCTAGGTTGTATTGAGGGATGTTGGGAGAGTATTTGGGTAGAGTTTGGTCTAACCAAAAGGCTTTGAAGGTGTGAATAAATGATAAGGAGGAGTTCCCTTTTATAAGAGGGGTGAGGGGCACCTTTGGAAAAGCTAGAAATATTAATTTATAATAAATTTATATTCGGTTTCTAATGGCTCCAAAGTTGATTATTTAAATGTTAAGGTAGGGATAGGTCGAAAAAAAACTCAACCAATAGAATTTATATAGGTTTGGGTACTTATATTAACCTTATCTTTAAGTATTAACTCTAAATTAATTAGTTTCACTTTTACAATGTCTCTTTGTATTTTTATATAATATGGTTAATAAACTTACTATATACATCCAAGCGACCACCAAGTGGTCCATTAATGATGAAAATATCATGATATATGTTTCTTGGCCAAAACTTAGATTTTTAGGAATTTAATATCAATTAATAATATAATATTTGTTTTAAGAATTCTTTTATGTCAACTTTGACACTATTCAATAGTTGATTTTTGTGAAACTCATAACAGATTTATTACTTCGAAAAAAGTCAATTAAATCAATACTAATATATTATATTATCCTATAAAATTAGTTTAATTCATTAAAAGTTTCATATTATATTTATTTGGGTATTTATAATATCAATTATTTTAATTTTTCACTATTATAGTAATTACTTCATCATCATTGTGTCATAAATAAATTAAATTATTTAATGTCTAAAAATTATAAATAAACTATCATTATTTAGGAAATATTTTTATCTTTCTAATGAATATTTATAATCTAAAATCCAACATATATAACCCTATGTAAAAATTGTTTTGCTAAAAGATATATGCTTGTGTCATTTTTGTATTCATTTTAACTTAATTAAAAAAAAGTATCCCTATCACCTACAAGTGGCACCATGGGGTCCCCAAATCGACCCAAAGATGCATATGGTAGAACATGTATCAACCAATAAGGATAGGACACGTTTTAGGGTAATTTAGTATTATTATAATATTATTTTTTAACCCTTATTTACCGGATTTACCCTTAACCATGGTAAATAAAATATTTACCGCAGTAATTATTCAAAATGTCTAAAAATAAAAGTTACCTATTTACACAATTTGGAAATCCTGATTCCAAATATAGAATCCATTTTTCTAAAGTCAAAACACAGAAGTGGCAGAAATTAATTTAAAATTAATTCCCGCTGTCAAAACAAAAAGCGTGTTTTTAAGAGATAATAACTATCAAAAGATTGACACTTGTTTATGTTCGGTTTAATTGTAAAATTATGTCCAATTACCAAAATTATATTAAATGGTAAAAATATATTCTAAATATACTTTAAAACCACTCAAATTCATAATTTATCACTATTAATTATTTTGATTAAAAAGTTGTTTTTAATTAAAATTTAGTAATTTTCACTATTCATCAAAATATGAAAGTTATCCGAAAAGAACCAAAATTTCACCTTAGGCTAAATTCGATATTCCGAATCCAGAAATGAAGTCCATTTTAAAATATAAAATATATATAATTTCAAAAAGTAGGTATTACTATTCATAATGGCTAGTTTGATTGGTTATGGTGTATTAGAACTCGGTGTTGCGTACAACACACGCTATCACATTATTCAAAGAGAAGCGTACCGTAGAAGCTTGGGGTGTTACATTCTCCCCTCCTTCAAATAATTTCGTCCTAGAAATTTCTAGAATACTACCGCATGAAAAGACTCGGGTGGTTCTTCATCATAAGTTCCTCGGGTTCCCACGTTACCTCTTCCATATTATGGTTTCTCCACAAAACTTTTACCAGACGCATCGTCCGGTTTCTCAGTACTTGTTCTCTCGTATCAAGAATCTTGACGGGCTCTTCGCAATAAGACAGATCGGGTTCCAGTTCTAATTCCTCATAGGTGATTACATGCGTTGGGTCAGGCATGTATTTCCTCAACAGAGATATGTGGAACACATCGTGAACTTTGGAGAGACTTGGCGGCATTGTCAATCGGTAAGCTACAACCCCAATTCGTTCTAGAATTTCGAAAGGTCCGATGTACCTGGGACTCAATTTACCTTTCTTACCAAAACGTATGACTCCCTTCCATGGAGATACCTTCAGGAAAACATGATCACCGACTTGAAATTCCAAATCCTTCCTTCGATTATCAGCATAGCTCTTCTGCCTACTTTGAGCTGCTTTGATGTGATTTTGGATTACCTTCACCTTTTCCATCATTTCCTCCACCAGTTCTGGGCCTACAAGTTTTCTTTCACCAACGTCATCCCAACAGGTTGGTGTACGACATCTCTTCCCGTATAATGCTTCATATGGTGCCATCTGAATACTCGAATGGAAGCTATTGTTATAGGAAAATTTTACCAGAGGTAAATATTTATCCCACATACCCTGAAAGTCAATTGAGCAAGATCTCAACATGTCTTCTAAGGTTTGTACTAAACTTCCTCTGATACCAACTGTAACGCCCCGACCCTAGTTACCCAGAGTCGATACATTATTACATAACATTGGCATGATCACAAGAAAGATCAAATCCCGAAAGACCAATTGGTTTAGTAGCCTTGGAAACACTAGATATATTCATAAGTCTTACATTACATCATAAAATGAAAAACTACTACAACAACATATTGTCTCCATAATCCACACTCATATCCCCACATAATATCCCTGCAGGTCATTCATAATTTACTTCTTCACTTCCTGGGAAAAATAAAACATAGAAAAGGGGTGAGCTCAAATGCCCCGTAAGGATAACAATATAGCGGAAACTTTCATAAATAAGAATAAACATTTAAGGCAATGTATAACTAAAACAAAAGCCTTTCAAACTTGAACTTTCAACATAGTATGGCATAAATAAAATGAAATAATTCCATTTACTTATTCACATGGATATTCTACTAATCGAATAATCACATGCAAAATCAATAACCACTTTCATAATGATGGAATGCATAATGTTGAACGTTAATTTCTTTGTCAAGGCCTTGTCCCAAGACCTAGGGGCTAACTGTAACCGGAACCCAACCCGGAGTGCCTCTAATAACCGGACACCAACCCGGAGTTCCTCTAATAACCAGAGACCAAACCGGAGTTCCTCTAATAACTGGAGACCAAACCGGAGGGCTTACTTTTACTGGTCCCCAACCCGGAACATACTTGTCTAACACATTCATCTGAATGAAAGGTTGAAATATAACATAAACATTTGGATTAAAAATAACTTATGAAATGTCAATACTTTAAACAAATACCATGAGTGACATAAGAATAACTTATCCACTATGAAAAATATCACAAAACCTTCAATAAAATATGGATGATTTGTATCATAATAAATCAACTTCAAATAAGCTTAAAATCCATCAGAGGATGTTGACATAGATGAAATCAAAACTATTTTGGAGAAATATCTCTTTTTTTAAAATCATTTTAAAAGTAACATAATTATAAAATAATACATTCAATTTGAAAATATTCTTATAAGATTGTAAGGGATGCTTCGGCGATTTTATAACGGAAAAAAATAACAGCACCCGCCGTATAAGTTAAAAAAAACATTCTTATCTTAATTCTGTCGAAAAGGTTAAAAGCACCTTGTTTGGAAAACGACGGAAAGATTCCTTTATAAACCTCTTATAAAAAGTCAAAAAAGGGTATAAATGACTTTAACCCATATTATTTTAAATAGTAAAAATTTTTTGAAATACATTTCTAAGAAACATGGATGTGGATGATAAAGAAATCCCATTAGATAATTACGTATAAACAACCTCGGATAATGAAGAGATTGCGAAATAACCCTTAACAATTTGGTAACTTATGAAACATACAACCCATGAAAGAGGTATTGTACAATGAATATGTAAATACACATAAATTAGAGTGTATTACACAAAGAATATAATTATGGGCAGTACATACACCACACAAAAGGTAATGGTGGCAATATGGCATGAATCTCATGGGAATAAGGAGTGAGATGAAAACTCCTTACCTTGTACTTTTCCTTGGTTGGGGTACGTTGAACTCCTGTATAATGGTGAAATAATTGTTATTAAATTATACAAGAATCATATATATTAATATGATATCATATATGATCATTTAACATTGATTTGTTAATAATATCTTTTAATTATCGTCGTTTCGGGTGTTAACTTACTCATTTTCTTTTATATGTTTTGTTACATAAGCCGTGTTTGTTATAGATAGGTTGTATCTTATTCATATCCAGAATGATATCAAGTCCTTAAACATCATTTTTAAATCATCAAATGATAATTATACTTGAATTGATACGATGGAAAATTAATCTTATCGCGTTCGTGGAGACGGTAGTCCGTACGTACGCACGAGCGACAATATCATTCTTTTAAAATAATATATAAATGGATGGTATATCATATATACAGAATCATTAACATGTTATATTTATTATTTACATGAGTTACATATCATTATTATACCCATCCAAATAATAATATATTGAATAACAATTACACCATGACGTGGAGACGGTAAGTCGTACGTACGCACGTATGGTGACATGTTATTCAAAGGGTGGATAGAATACTGAATATGGTTGTACCATATTTAGAATAACATCACAGTATATATATGATACTGGAGATATTATTTTAGAATGGTAACAACAAAGGAATAAGAAGTGGAAGAAGAAATGAACTTGGAAAAGGGTGGTGAAATCATTACCTCTTCTTCGGGTTCTTCCTTTTGATTTGATCAAAAGGGCTCCTTAGGTTGGCTTTATGATCAAACTAAGGCCTCTAGGTTGTAGTGAGGGATGTTGGGAGAGTATTTGGGCAGAGTTTGGCCGAACCAAAAGGCTTTGAAGGTGTTAATAAATGAGAAGGAGGAGTACCCTTTTATAAGAGGGGTGAGGGGCACCTTTGGAAAATCTAGAAATATTAATTTATAATAAATTCATATTCGGTTTCTAATGGCTCCAAAGTTTATTATTTAAATTTTAAGGTGGTGATAGGTCGAAAACAACTCAACAAATATAATTTAGATAGGTTTGGGTACTTATATTAACCTTATCTTTAAGTATTAACTCTAAATTAATTAGTTTCACTTTTACAATGTCTCTTTGTATTTTTATATAATATGGTTAATAAACTTACTATATACATCCAAGATACCCCCAAGTGGTCCATTAATGATTAACCTATCATGATATAAGTATCTTTTCCGAACCTTAGATTTTTAGGAATTTAATATCAATTAATAATATAATATTTGTTTTAAGAATTCTTTTATGTCAACTTTGACACTATTCAATAGTTGATTTTTGTGAAACTCATAACATATTTATTACTTCGAAAAAAGTAAATTAAATCAATAATAATATATCATATTATCCTAGAAAATTAGTTTAATTCATTAAAAGTTTCATATTATATTTATTTGGTTATTTATAATATCAATTATTTTAATTTTTCACTATTATAGTAATTACTTCATCATCATTGTGTTATAAATAAATTAAATTATTTAATGTCTAAAAATTATAAATAAACTATCATTATGTAGGAAATCTTTTTATCTTTCTAATGAATATTTATAATCTAAAATCCAACATATATAACCCTGTGTAAAAATTGTTTTTCTAAAAGATATATGCTTGTGTCATTTTTGTATTCATTTTAACTTAATTAAAAAAAAGTGTCCCTATCACCTACAAGTGGCACCATGGGGTCCCAAAATCGACCCAAAGATGCCTATGGTCGAACATGTATCAACCAATAAGGCTAGGACACGTTTTAGGGTAATTTAGTATTATTATAATATTATTTTTTAACCCTTATTTACCGGATTTACCCTTAACCTTGGTAAATAAAATATTTACCGCAGTAATTATTCAAAATGTCTAAAAATAA
Organism: Viscum album; assembly: GCA_963277665.1. NCBI lineage: Eukaryota > Viridiplantae > Streptophyta > Magnoliopsida > Santalales > Viscaceae > Viscum > Viscum album. The sequence continues at coordinate 2,103,284,763 of OY728156.1, forward strand.
AAGTTACCTATTTACACAAATTGGACATCTTGATTCCAAATATTTAATCCATTTTTCTAAATTCAAAACACAGAAGTGGCAGAAATTAATTTAAAATTAATTCCCGCTGTCAAAACAAAAAGCGTGTTTTTAAGAGATAATAACTATCAAAAGATTGACACTTGTTTATGTTCAGTTTAATTGTAAAATTATGTCCAATGACCAAAATTATATTAAATGGTAAAAATATATTCTAAATATACTTTAAAAACACTCAAATTCATAATTTATCACTATTAATTATTTTGATTAAAAAGTTGTTTTTAATTAAAATTTAGTAATTTTCACTATTCATCAAAATATGAAAGTTATCCAAAAAGTACCAAAATTTCACCTTAGGCTAAATTCGATATTCCGAATCCAGAAATTAAGTCCATTTTAAAATATAAAATATATATAATTTCAAAAAGTAGGTATTACTATTCATAACGGCTAGTTTGATTGGTTATGGTGTATTAGAACTCGGTGTTGCGTACAACACATGCTATCACATTATTCAAAGAGAAGCGTACCGTAGAAGCTTGGGGTGTTACATTTACCACCGTTATAAAATTTTCAAAGCTTCCCTTACAAGCTTATAAGAATATTTTCAAAGTAAATGTTTTATTTTATAATTATGTGACTTTTAAATGATTTCAAAATGAATATTTTAAGAATTTTTGAAAGGTACTCTTTATCAAGATCATAATTTTAAATGGTTTAAAGATTTATCTTTCTAAATATTTTTAATTAATTTCCATGTTTTCAAAATGATTTTAAGGATTTATTTATATGGACATGAAGGTTTTGAAATGATATTTCTTTTCAAAAGTTTCAAAGTGGTATGGGACACTTTGATTCAAAAATCTCTTTTAAATTACTTCCTTTATAAATGTGTGACTTTTCAATGATTTCGAGAAAAGAGATATTTCTCTCAAATAGTTTTGATTTCATCTATGTCAACATCCTTTGATGGATTTTAAGATTATTTGAAATTAATTTATTATGATACAAAACTTTTTTATTGTATTGAAGGTTTTGTGATATGTTTTACTGTGGATGTGTTATTTTTATACCATTCATGGTTTATGGAGAAAGTATTGGCATTTCGTATGCCAGTTTTAATATGAATGTTTATGTTATGTTTAAACCTTTTCATATGGGAATGCATTGGACTAAGTAAGTGACGGGTGGAGCCCGCTATAGCTCCTTGATGCATTGGTAGGTCTCATTAGACAAACTAGTGTCTTGGCACAAGGCCTTGGAAAAATCTTATTTGTAGTCTTGGAACAAGGCCTTGGATATGTGGTTATGATAGTCTGGCATTATGCATTCCATCATTATGAAAGTGGTTATTGATATTGCATGTGATTATTCAATTAGTAGAATATCCATGTGAATAAGTAAATGGCATTATTTCATTTTATTTTTTCCATACTATGTTGAAGTTCAAGTTTAAAAGGCTTTTGTTTTAGTTATACTCTGCCTTAAATGTTTATTCTTATTTGTGGAAGTTTCCGCTATATTGTTATCCTTACTGGGAATTTGAGCTCACCCCTTTTCTATGTTTTATTTTTCCCAAGATGTGAAGAATTAAATTATGAATGACCTGCAGGGATATTCTGAGAGGATAATAGTGTGGACTATGGAGACAATATGTTGTTGTAGTAGTTTTTCACTTTATGATATAATGTAAAACTTTTTGAATATATCTAGTGTTTCCAAGGCTACTAAACCAATCAGTCTTTCGAGATTTGATTCCTTGTAATCATGCCAATGTATTAAAATAATGCACCGACTCTGGGTAACTGGGGTCGGGGCGTTACAGTTGGTATCAGAGGAAGTTTAGTACAAACCTTGGAAGCTAGATTTAGATAAACTCTGATTAGAGCACGTAGACCTAAGATGAACTTTGAGGATTAGTATAGAAGAAATTCCTAGAATTTTGGTATTGTAGAGATTTTGTGAGTTTTTCGAGCAATACATCCCTGTCTAGATACGAGCAGGTAGAGGCGGCTCTGGCACAGATGTACCTAGGGGTAAAACCCGAAAACACCGCTTTGAGCTAGACTCGAACGAGAACAGGTGAACGATAATGGGCATTGTTGCACTCTTGGTTACGACACTCCTGGGGGATATGCTTAGGATAATTTACATTTTCTTTACTAACCGATTTGAAGTATTAAATATATAAAATGAGAGTAAATGACCTTGGTTAATCCTAATGTGTTTCAAATTGAGAATATGGTGACATGTTAATCTCTAAATGATTTTATGACTACTGTTACTCACACAATGCTTTCTGGTTTTAGTCAATGGCTGGATTCCAAGGAAGACATAGTTACTTTGAGAATGATGTACAAGGTGGGAACGGTGGTGGCAATGACCAACAAAATGGAATGTTGATAGGCATAAAAGATATCGTCTTTATGCCAAATCAATTTTCCAAAAATATGATCAACAATATATATATTAACCAATTCCTGAACTCAACAAAGAAGAGAAAGGTGATGAATGATAAGAGCTCTAGTAGTGGAGACCATGGAGAAAGAAATCCTCAATTTCCATCATGCAGGAAATGTGGAAGGAGACACCCAAGAAAGTGTCTCAATGGGACAAAGAAATGCTTTAAGTGCGGGAAGGAAGGACATAAAGTGAAGAATTGCCGAAGAAAAATGAAGAGTACTATAGAAGAAGATAAAAATGGTCCCAAGATTCCATTTACAGTCATTTTCCGTAAATGTAGGGGACCTAGCCATTACCCGAGTGAATTCCCTATTCTATAGTATATGTTCTTGGTCAAAGAAGAAGCTATGTGGAAATAAATGGTTGGAGAAATGTTTAAAAAGTATTAGTGCTCCTTTTTGATGGGTTTACTTTGGAATAATTTTCTCTTGTATTTGTAACCCCGCAGTTTTCAATGTGAGAATGATATTTGAGGAAGAATTATCTCTTCTCTTGTGGATATAGGTATAAATAACCATTTGGTTTTATATGATTGTTGGGTTTGAGGAAATTATAAGTTATCATAATTTGGGATGAAAATGCAAGGTATGAGATAATATTTGTGGTTAAATTATGTTATGGTTATTTTGAGGAATTTATTTCATTTTGGTAATATTATAAAATATAGTTTTTGAAAAAGGACAACACGTAGACCGTGTGACAACTCATCGCGTCGGACAAAGTTGTGGGAATCGAACCCACAACCAAAGTGCGATTGGGATTTATCACCTACCACTGGACTACGTGAAGTCCCTAGTTAGTATGACTATTATTTTTAGTTAAATGATTTTATTGATCAATAATAATTTGATTTGGGATTTTATGTCGTATCAAATGAATACCCTTAGTATAGGGAAATGATTTGGTGATTAAGTGATAAATGTTATTTTGGAAGTTGTTCGCTTTGGTGTGAACACTATATGCCCAAGGAAAATAGAATAGTATTGTATTTCATTTGAAGAGTAATGGTGGATTTTAATCTATGTTTTTTATTATGGATTTATAGTGATTTGGGTTGTTTATGGAAATGATTAGGTTAATTACTTTTAAGTATGTGACTTTAAGAGTAATTAATGACATTTGGAGATACAATTTAACGTGGAAGACTACATTCTTATAAGTTTTTAGTTTCAATATTAGTTTGGATTATATTGAAGTATTTTAAGGACAATTGATTATTGAATGGTATTTATTTAACTTTGGGGTATTGGTGGTTTAATTTTAGAAATTAAGATTAGTTTTTTTTCTCTAATGGAATATCCATTTGGGGGGTCATCAGATATTATACTAACCATTTTGGTTTTGATTAATCTCTAAAGACAAGTTAAATATATTGTTTATCCTACATGAATCATGTATTTCTATAGAAGTTTATTCTAGCTCTTTCATTGTGACCAAGTCTTCTTGAATACTCATTGTTCAAACAAAAGAGTTAGTGGTAAAAAATTATTAAATAATAAAACTCTACTTAAAAAGTAAGTATATCTCTTTATGTTCTTAGCCAATATCATAAATGAATTCCTCATCCTTATGTAATGTAACTTAAAACAAAAAAATGTTGTCCGTTTACTTTTCCTACTGGGAGACTAAGGACCGTTTGTCCCAACACAAATTTGTGATTTTCTTATTGTTAAATTTCTCTTGATCATGTTTTGTATCCCTCTCCATCAGAACTAAACACTTAGTTTATCGTCCATATCCATTTTTCCCTACATGGAATCCTAGTATGGTTTATCTTGGGTGACCTTTATACCTCTCTTCCTTTCTTTTAAAGTGATAGTTTTATTGACTCTTTTTCCGATGTGGGACTTTCCATTATATTTTCAAGCACAATTTTAAAAAAATTGCAAGGACACAATTTATTTAAGGAGGGGAGAATTTAACACCCCAAGCTTCCATGGTACGTTTTCCTTTGAATAATGCAATGGCATGCATTGTATGCAACTTCGAGATTCTAACACACCACAACAAATCAAACTAGCCGTTATGAATAGTAATAGCTACTTTTTGAAATTTTATAAATTCTATCTCTCAAAATGGACTTCATTTTTGGATTCGGAATATTGAAATTAGCCTAGGGTGAAATTTTGGTACTTTTCGGATAACTTTCATATTTTGATGAATAGTGAAAATTACTAAATTTTAATTAAAAACAACTTTTTTAATCGAAATAATTAATATTGATAAATTATAAATTTGAGTGGTTTTAAAGTATATTTATAATATATTTTTACCATTTAATTAAATGTTTGTCATTGTACATAATTTCATAATTAAAACAGACATAAACAAGTGTCAATCTTTTGATAGTTATTATCTCTTAAAAACACGCTTTTTGTTTTAACAACGGGAATTAATTTTAAATTAATTTCTGCCATTTATGTGTTTTGAATTTGAAAAAATGGATTCCATATTTGGAATCAGGATATTCAAATTGTGTAAATAGGTAACTTTTATTTTTATACATTTTGAATAATTACTTAGGTAAATATTTTATTTACCATGGTTAAGGGTAAATCCGGTAAATAAGGGTTAACAAAATAATATTATAATAATAATAAATTACCTTAAAATGTGTCTTAACCCTATTGGTTGATACATGGACGACCATTGGTATCTTTTTGTCGATTTTGGGACCTCATGGATCCACTTGTAAGTGATAATGACACTTTATATTAATTAAGTTAAAGTAATTACAAAAATGACATAAGCATATATCTTTTAGAAAAACAATTTTTACATAGGGTTATATATGTTTTATTTTAGACTATAAATATTCATTAGAAAGATAAAAAGATTTAATACATAATGATATTTTATTTATAATTTTTTGACATTAAATAATTTAATTTATTTATGACACAATGGTGATGCAGTAATTACCATAATAGTGAAAAATTAAAATAATTGATATTATAAATACCCAAATAAATATAATTTGAGACTTTTTATGAATTAAACTAATTTTATAGGATAATATGACATGTTAGGATTTATTTAAGTAACTTTTTTCGAAGTAATCATTCTGTTATGATTTTTACAAAAATCAATTATTGAATAGTGTCAAAATTGACATAAAAGAGTTTTTAAAACAAATATTATATTATTAATTGATATTAAATTCCTAAAAATATAAATTTCGGCCAAGGGACTTATATCATGATAGGTGTATCATTAATGGACCACTTGGGGGTCTCTTGGATATATATAGTATGTTTTTTAACCATATAATATAAAAATACAAAAAGACATTGTAAAAGTGAAACTAATTAACTAAGAGTTAATACTTAAAGATAAGATTAGTATAATGACCCAAACCTATATAAATTCTATTGGTTGAGTGTTTTTCTACCTATACCCACCTTAAAATTTAAATAATCCACTTTGGAGCCACTAGAAACCGAATATGAATTTATTATAAAATAATATTTCTAGCTTTTCCAAAGGTGCCCCTCACCCCTCTTATAAAAGGGCACTCCCTCTTCTCATTAAATCACACCTTCAAAGTCTTTTGGTTCATCCAACATCTTCCTAAATACTCTCTCAACTTCCCTCACTTCATTCTAGAGGCCTTCCTTTAGTCAGAAAGCCAACTTAAGGATCCCTTTTGATCAAATCAAAAGGAAGAACCCGAAGAAGAGGTAATGATTTCACCACCCTTTTCCAAGTTCCTTTCTTCTTCCACTTCTTCTTCCTTTGTTATTACCATTATAAAATAATAACTCTAGTATCTTATATATACTGTGATTTTATTATAAATATTGTACAACCATATTCAGTATTCTATCAATCCTTTGAATAACATGTCACTATACGTGCATACGTACGGCTTACCGTCTCCACGTCGTGGTGTAATTGTTATTCAATAAATTATTATTTGGATGGGTATAATAATGATTTATAATTCATGTAAATAATAAATATAACATGATAATAATTTATTATATATGATATAACATCCAATTATATATTATTTTAATATCAAAAGAATGATATTGTCGCTCATGCGTATGTACGGACTACCGTCTCCACGAACGCGATGAGATTCATTCTCCATCGTATCCATTCAAGTATAATTATCATTTGATGATTTAAAAATAATGTTTAAGGACTTGATATCATTCTGGATATGAATAAGATACAACCTATCCATTAAAAACATGTCTTACGTAACAAAACATATAAAAGAAAATGAGTAAGTTAACACCCGAAACAACGATAATACTAGGATATTATTAACAAATCAATGTTAAAAGATCATATGTGATATCATATTAATGTATATGATTCTTGTATAATTTAATAACAATTATTTCACCATTATACAAGAGGTTAACCTACCCCCAACCAATGAAAAGTATAAGGTAAGGGTTTATTTCGCAATCTCTTCATTATCCGAGGTTGTTTATATGTAATAATCTACTGGGATTTCTTTATCATCCACATCCATGTTTCTTCGAAATGTATTTCAAAATATTTTTACTATTTACAAAGAATATGGGTTAAAGTCATTTATACCCTTATGTGTTTTTAAAGGAATATTTCTGTCGTTTTCCAAACAAGGCACTTTTAACCTTTCGACAAATTTAAGGTAAGAATGTTTTTTTAACTTATACAGTGGGTGCGGATATTTACCGCCGTTATAAAATCATAAAAGCTTACCTTACAATATTATAAGAATATTTTAAAATTAAATGTTTTATTTTATAATTATGTGACTTTTAAATGATTTCAAAATGAATATTTTAAGAATTTTTGAAAGGTAATCTTTATCAAGATCATAATTTTAAATGTTATAAAGATTTATCTTTCTAAATATTTTTAATTAATGTCCATGTTTTCAAAATTATTTTAAGGATTTATTTATATGGACATGAAGGTTTTGAAATGATATTTCTTTTCAAAAGTTTCAAAGCGGTATGGGACACTTTGATTCAAAAATCTCTTTTAAATTACTTCCTTTATAAATGTGTGACTTTTCAGTGATTTCGAGAAAAGAGATATTTCTCTCAAATAGTTTTGATTTCATCTATGTCAACATCCTTTTATGGATTTTAAGCTTATTTGAAATTGATTTATTATGATACAAAACTTTTTTATTGTATTGAAGGTTTTGTGATATGTTATATTGTGGATGTGTTATTTTTATACCATTCATGGTTTATGGAGAAAGTATTGACATTTCGTATGCTAGTTTTAATACGAATGTTTATGTTATGTTTAAACCTTTTCATATGGGAATGCATTGGACTTAGTAAGTGATGGGTGGAGCCCGCTATAGCTCCTCGATGCATCGGTAGGTCTCATGAGACAAACTAGTGTCTTGGCACAAGGCCTTGGAAAAATATTATTTGTAGTCTTGGCACGAGGCCTTGGATATGTGGTTATGATAGTCTAGCATTATGCATTCCATCATTATGAAAGTGGTTATTGAAATTGCATGTGATTATTCGATTAGTAGAATATCCATGTGAATAAGTAAATGGCATTATTTCATTTTATTTTTGCCATACTATGTTGAAGTTCAAGTTTAAAAGGATTTTGTTTTAGTTATACTCTGCCTTAAATGTTTATTCTTATTTAAAAAAGTTTCCGCTATATTGTTATCCTTACTGGGAATTTGAGCTCACCCCTTTTCTATGTTTTATTTATCCCAGGATGTGAAGAAGTAAATTATGAATGACCTTCAGGGATATTCTGATAGGATAATAGTGTGGACTATGGAGACAATATGTTGTTGTAGTAGTTTTTCACTTTATGATATAATGTAAAACTTTTTGAATATATCTAGTGTTTCCAAGGATACTAAACCAATCGGTCTTTCTAGATTTGATTCCTTGTAATCATGTCAATGTTTTAAAATAATGCACTGACTCTGGGTAACTGGGGTCGGGGCATTACATCCTTCTATAACTTCGGATTAGATGGAACACATATTCTTGAACCAACTCTCACAATTCCTTCATCATTGACATTGAACTCTAAGGATTTCCATTTTCTGATACATTCCACCTTCTGAATTCCCACATCATCCTTTTGAGCATCCTTTAACCTTTCCAAATGATACGGTTGAGAAATAATTTATGAAAGGATTATTGATGTTCCCTTCTTTATGATTACCATGACTATCTTCATCAAATCTAAGAAGATTGGATCATTTTCAATTCTCATCAATGATAGAATTGATGGGTCCTTTCTACTTAGAGAATCTTCCAACATTTTTTCCTTATAGGGATGGTAGTGGATTGATCACTCACAATAGTTGATAAGTTCTATCCATCTTTTTTTGCTCATATTAATCACTTTTTGTGTGCATATATATTTGAGCCTCTTGTGATATTTATATATCTCACACTTCTCCCCATATAGATAATGCTTCCATATTTTCAACATAAAGATCACAACCACTAACTCCAAATCATGAGTTGGATAGTTTTGCTCAGGTATTTTCAGCTGCCTTGAGGCCTAGGCTATCACTTTATCATTTTTCATTATCACAAAGCCTAAACCCCTCTTTGAGGCATCACTGTACACCACAAATAGTTCTCCACTTTTTGGGAGTGTGAGTAAAGGTGTAGTGATATGCCTCTTTTTCAACTCCTTGATGCTCTCTTCACCTTCATCACTCCAAGAAAACTTTACTTCCATCTGATTTAGCTTGGTAAGAGAGTTGGACAATTATGAAAAATTATCACAAATCAGTGATAATATACAGCTAGCTCAAGGAAGCTATGGATATCCGTTACTAATGATAGACTCATCCATCCCTCAATTGTTGATGTCTTTTAGGGATCCATAGATATCCCATTTCTTGTGATGATATGACCCAAGAATGGTACATACCTCAAAAAAAACTCACACATGCTATACTTTGCAAATATCTTCTTCTTTTGCCAGGTCTCTAGTAGAGTTCTTAGATTCTCTTCATACTCTTTCTAGGTTTTGGAGTATAATATAATATCATCTATAATGACTACAAAAAATTTTTCGAGGTAATCCTTGAAACCTCTATTCATCATGTCCATGAAGATTGCTAGATAATTAGCGAGTCCTAAAGGCATTACTATGAATTCATAGTGCTCATACCTTGTATGAAAAGAATTCTTGGGGATATCCTCCTTCTACACCCTTACTTGGTAATATCTCGACTGCAAATCCACCTTGGAGAAGTATTTTTCACCATGTATCTGATCGAATAAGTCATTAATTCGAGGTAGAGGATGCTTGTTCTTTATCATAATTTTTTTGTGCCCACGATAATCAATGCAAAGGTGCATTAACCCATCCTTCTTCCTGACGAAGAGGACTGAAGAACCCCATGGTGAAGCACATGAGGGTATAAACCCTTTATCCATAATCTCCTGTAGTTGTTTCTTCATCTCCTCTAGCTCCACAACAGTCATTTTATATGGAATCTTCATTATTGGAAACACCCCGGGTATAAGGTAAGTTGGGAATTCGACATCTCTTCTTGGAGGAAGACTGAGAAATTCCTTGAGAAACACATAAGAGAATTCCCTCACAATAGAAATGTCTTCAAGGAAGGTTGCTTCCTTGGAATCAATCATGTGATCTAGATATTCATGCTCACACGGCAGTAATATCCACACTTGAGATGATGGTGCTAAGTAAAATTCATACTCCTCATTGCACTTGTGCAAAACCAGGGATTGATTCTCCATATGGAATGTGATTTCCATCTCATGACAATTTATGCCGGCTCTATAAAAGTAAATCCAATCCATGATGAGAATTGAATAAAATTCCACCAGAGGGAGTATGATGAGGTTCACCAGAAAGTTTAATCCACATATTGTGACATGGGAGGAGTTATATTCATGGGATTCAATGATTTACTCATTTTCTGTACTCACCAAAATATTTACTTCCATGATTTGTGGTGGTTCTGGGATTGTTCTTCTAAACTTTGGGGATATAAAAGAATTCATAGAAAAAGAATCAAAAAGTAAGTTTGATATTCTTGAATGAATAACTAGAGTACATGACACCACTTCATTGTTGGGGATCACTTTGGTGGTAGTGATGGAAAAATCTTTCCCTTACTGCCTTGGAGGTTGTTTTTTGCCTCTGAAAACCCTTGTATTAGGGATCTAATTTGCAAGGTGCCTTGGATATTTGTATTTGAAGAAATGAACAATGAATTGAGGTTTGAACGGAGTGTTCCACCCCTCTGTTGTAGTAGTGGGTTTTTCTTATCTGTATTTAATAGCTAGGTACCCCCTCTTCTACACCTAAATCATTTCCTCGTCCCCTTCAGGAATTTTCTAGGGTGTTTATTTATACACCTTTGTAATGTGGGGTGCTGTATTTTCTTAGCACCATTGGATTTATACATCGGACTGCTAGAATTGAAGTCCACCTTATGCTTCTTATCCACATGATACCCCTGAGATTCATCGATCCCCATTTCAACATTTAGGGCACATCAGCCAAATTCCTCATAGCTATCGAAGTCACAGATCATCATGGATTTCCGTAGGCTAGGTTTTATCCCACCAAATAATCGGTCAACCTTGTATTCAGGGATAACGAAAAAGCTGGAGGCCTATCATGAAATCCTTGTGAGGTTTTCCTCATATTCTCTGATGGATTTATCGTCTTTTTTCTAGGGGGACAGGAATTCCCTTTCGATATTAAGTTAGAGGGTGCGAGGAAAATATTTATCGAAAAACAACTTCCAAAAATCCTTCCATTCCAACGCATCGATCTCCTCCTTAGGCTTCGTATTTTTTATCAATGTCCAACATTGATCAGCTTCACCCTCCATATGATAAGCATCCAGAATAACCTTTTTTTCATAACATTGAAGGATGGAGAAGATCATTTCAATGGAATTGATCCATTGATTGGCGATTGAGGGATTATAAGATCCATTAAAAGTTGGAGGCATTTGTCTCATAAAACTCTTGATTGCTACTTGTTCTTTCTGGGGGGGTTGAAAATTCTTCCTGACCCATGTTTCAATTAAAATATTTAGTTAACTGGGAGAGTATTATGACAAATTTCACAATTCCTTCTCCCATCAGATTGGGAATCTCATTAGAACAGTCATCCCATTGATCTTTACATTGGTTGTGAACCCAAGTTCTCCTATTACCGGCCATTGGCTAGAATGAAAGGAATGTTAGGGTTAACAAATAAAGGGTAATCCCTGGACAAAAATTAATTTTTAACTTAGGAATCTATAGGCTTTTATCTATGTTATCCATGATCTACTTTCTAACATATATTCATAGGTGCATTTTTTTAAAATTCATAAATAATGGTATATACTAAGCTTGTGAATTTACCAAATCATATCCCTCAATAGTGTTGTAACCATGAGTGCAGAAAGGCCCATTGTCATGTACCTGGATACCCTGGGTCAAACCAAAAACTCCTTGTCATATTTTTCACTCCCAGGTACATTTGTGCCAGAGCTGCCTCTACCTACTCATATCCACATAGGGATGCATTTGATTAATAAACAACTTACTAAATACTCACCAAAATTTAGGGATGTTCTTATTATACATATTATTATCCCAAAGGTTTTTACTAGGATTTTATAATCCTAATCCCAAAAATTACTAAACCTATTCTCTGATACCAACTATAACTACCATGACCTATATTACACACTTAATCATGATTTATTACATAAAATTAACTTGATAAAACATAGAAAATTGATAAGTCTAGTGTCTTTGGGTCTTAGAAACATTACATAACAACATAGAACATAAAACTCACAACATCATTATTTAAAACATCCTTTAAATAACTACAACCTTCCCTCGTACTTAGCATTCCATGGGATAACCTAAGGACACGCATAAGAAAAGGGTGAGTTATAAATCCAGTAAGGGAGTAAACAAGGAATAACATGAATAATACAATACACTTTATGAAATAGGAATATAAATGTATCATAAGAGAAACATGAACATAAATTCATGATAAAGAATTATTATCACAACATGGAAATGTAGCAACAACACTTAGCATGGTATTAGCATGAGCCAAGGGTCATTGAAAATGGATCAAGATTAAACCCTAATTGCACCTAAATTAGCATGAGAAAAACCTCATTTCACTTGAATTACCATGAGTAAACCCTAATTTCACTTGACGTATCATGATACTAATCTTTACCCAATGCATTGAAGCACTGTCAGGGCACACCCTTTGTAAACATTTCATTTCATCTATAAGTGTGCTGCATAGAACATATAACATGGATTCATAAAACATAATCATTTATTCAACGATAAAGGAATGTGGAATTAACACATGAAACTATAAAATAAATATATAAATTTTCATAAAGGTGGATACACTTGATAGAGAAACGGGCATGGTATTCACTACACAATGACTTTGGCATGGAAAATCGCTGTGCAATTTCGACAGCATAACGACGTTACATAAGAGTTCATAAAAATGGTTTATGAGAGATAAAGGGGTATATAATAATATTTAAATTAAATTGAATGAAAGGGGGGTCATATAGATACATGTACCAACTTATTTAATGGATTATATATGTATAATCTAAAAGAAGTGCTTGAATGTAAATGAGGAGAGAGAAATCTCTTATGGAATTTCTCTATAGTAACGAGTGTATAAGGGAGGAAGTAATGAGAGATAAATGAGTATATAATCATTTAAACATAAGTAAGAAAGTATAGGGGATGTGATAAATCATAACCCAACATTTATAATGGGAAATAAAAGGGCTTAACAATATTAAGAAATATGGATAAAATGAGAAAAGAAAGAATCCCTTACTTGGAAGTGTGATCCCAAAGGCTTGGGAGGGGATTGAGAGAGGCTTCTTGAGAGCATGGGGTGCATTGGGAGGATTATAAAGATATGTGTTTTGGGGTTTTTCGAGCTCCAAAGGCTTTGAGTGAAGAGGAAGTGAGAGCTTGGGTGGGTTTATATAGGAAATGAGAATGAATTCTTTATTATTTAGGTTTGGGTCACCACACATTAAACTAATCCAAAATGAAAACCTACCGATGGTTTTTGACCATGGTTTTTTGTAAAGGGGAGTTGAAAACAATATTTTATAAGGTTAATGGTCAAACATCTTAAAATATTAGGGTTGCTTATGTGGAGGTGAGTCACACTCTCAAGGAAATCAATTTAAAAAGGTAAAATGTTATATATGTCTTGAAGGGTCCCCTAAAGCATTGTAAAATAAATCAAAAACACTAAAATACCATTATTTTATTGTTAAAACATATATTGGTCGAAAATAATTTTTATAGTATTTTATTACATCACTATCGGGTCATTATGATGTCACAAAACACATTATAAATTTAAACGGTATTTAATTTTTACCAAAAAATTTGACTGCCTCATAAAATTATGAAACATTCACCATTAAATAATTTCAATGTCCTGATTCTAAAAATAATATTCATTTTATCTAAATAATTTTTATAAATATGTTAATTTTTACTTTTGAAATAAAAAATGACATTTATCGAAAATTCATGGGTTTTAACAAAAATAGCTTTCAAACCTTAATAAAAATCATAATCGTGTGCATAATAATTATACGGGCATTTATATTATATAAAAAGTAATTTAGTAATAATATTTAATTAAAATATTATTAAATTCAAAAATCCATTAATTCATTAGAATATATTTATTAATTGAATATTAACTAAAAATACTATTTATGCTTTAAAACCTATTAACAAAGTATAAATAATAAAATGAATGTATATTCTTTATTATATACAAAAATATTGCACATTATCATAGTGCTAAGGTATTGTTACAAAACCCCTTATAACACCTTCATAATACTGAAGGGTAAGGTTTGTGATGGTGGCATACTCTTGGGCTGGCTCGGATAACATCGTTCGGGTGGTAATATCTATCAACATCCACTTCCCCCGTATGCGGTTTCATTCGAGCATAACATGTTGATACTCAGCTTGGTCTTGGTCAATAGAGAAGCCCAATGAAGCCACCTCCTATTTGAGTTCTAACAAATGTGCTTTGTACAGAGCAAGTCTACTAGATGAGGCCATCGCTTCCTTTGTCTGAGTAAATTTGATTTGTTAAAGCTCTATATTTACACTAATCATGTTATCACAGTTCGATGACTATTTTAGGAATGGTAACAATTCTTAATGGTATTTGGAAATCCAAAAATATAAAACCAAGGAAGTGCATATTTTATATAATCATTTTTCTTAATAAGACTTTTAATTAGATCGAGAGGAATTTTCATTGATAAAATATTGGGTTGTTACATGTGATGAGTCAGAATCTATTTAAGGGAAAATTTACCTTAGAACCCTAATTTTTAATGTTTTCAATATTTATTTTATAAATATTTTTCTTCCAATACCATATTATTAAAATTAATTTATTGATGTATTTTTATATACATAAATAAATTTTAAAGGAAATCTTCTTTCACTTTTGACATTAATTTAAGGCATTTGAAAAAGGTATAATTTTATATTCTATATGGATTATTTGACAAAAAAAATGAATATTCTATTTTAACGTATATGATAATAATGAATGTTATCTTACTCATGTTGCTGAAACAATGTGAATTGTTTGGATTAATTTTGCATCAATAATAAGGATTATTTAAATTTTTTCTCTCGAATCATTAATGGTATTATTGTTGAATGTGTGCTAAATTTTACTATTGACATGGTTCCTGATGCTAATCCAATTTAAAAATCTCCAAATTGAATGAAAAAATATAAATTTTTGAACAAAAAAATCAGTTTCAATAATATCTTGATAAATTTTTCATTTTACCTAGAACTTCGCCAAGGGGTGCCATTGTTTTTTTAAATAGAAATACGGTTACATGATAATTTAACTTTATTAAAGATCATTTTATGAAATTTTTGGTAAGTAAAATTACTTTTTCCTTGTATAAATGAATTTATTGATCAAAAATAGGTTTGTCATTATTTTTAATGGTTAATCTATGGTCTAGGTACCATCACATGAAAGTGAAAAGTTATGAAATCAGTAAGATAACAATCCCTTCAAGGTATGGGCGTAATATGTTTTTGGTTATTCTATTTGGGATAATAAATTCTTCAGCTAGATTCATGTATCTTATTTATAGTATTTTCCATTAATATTTGGATAAATTTGTGGTTGTATTTATCAATCATATTTTGAATTATTTAAATAGTTTTTAGGACGAACAAAAACATATAAGGATATTCTGAAAAACATTAATGAAAAGAAGTTAAATATAAAAGTTATAAAGTTTTATATTTTATTGTATTAGATTTCATACTATTGACTTAAAAAAATATTGCATAATGATTTATCATGCTAAAATTAATTTCGTCAATGAATGACCAAGACTAAAAAATGTTAAAAACGTTTATAGTTTTCTTGGATTATTATTTTATTATGATAGGTTTGTTGAAAAAATTTACATTTATCTAGAAAACTAACCATTTTAACAAAAAAATAGTAATATTAATCTGGATAATAGAATTAAATGAATATTTATTGGAATTTAAAAAAAATATTAGTGAATGTAAATGTTTTTTCCTTACCATACAAATATGGTGACACTTTTATCTATAGTGATATTTCACTTATAAGACTTGGTTATATTTTAATTTATAATGATTAGGTATTTTCTTATAAATCACAAGAATTAAAACCTCATTGGTAACATTTTCATACACATAAACTTAAACTAGAAACCATAATTTTTCTTTTTATATCTAGAAACATCATTTATAATGATTAAATTGATAAATATATACTAGACATAAATGTTTTAAGAATATATTTATATAGAAAGAGTTGAACTTGAGATATAAGAGAGGGTTTCTATTAATAATTAATTATGAAGTCACATTTCATTACCGTCTTGGTCAATAAATGAGATTTTATGATACTTTGAGTCATAAATATATTTCTAAAATAACCATGTCATGTTTGGAACATGACCCTTTGGTTAATAATTCAGTTAATATTAGATTAGAAATTATATATACAGGAACTCCCTCTATTTATTAGGTTTTTATATATTCATCATTTTTGAAAATAATTAAGAAATCTCGTAAGGAATACCATGATTTATAAAAAAAGATAAAATTTGTTGTGAAATGTTTTTTTCATGAATTAAATAATTACAAAGAAGTTGTTTTGATACTCAAAAAAGGTGATGTATTTAAAATTGTTACCACGTGAAGAAATAAATAATGAGTGAGTCTCATATCTCTCCTCTATTTATTAATCCTCAAGGAAAACAATTATAGAGACCTTTTGGGACATTTCTTGTAAGAAGTAATAAAGAAATGTATTATAGTGGATATGATGAAATGTTTGACTTGTCAACTATTTAAAGATGAATGACAAATACCAAAGGGAATTCCAAAACCACTTATAATGTTGGAATGGATGTGGGATAATATATCCATGTATTTCATGGTGAGGATACCAATATTATCTAAAGTTGATAATGTAATTTGGGAAATTATTGATCAATTGACCCAATAATCTCATTTTAATCCCCTTAAAAATAAAATTTCCATAAATAAACATTATAAAATTTATATTAAAATGATAATTATATTACATGGAGTCCCTCCGTAAATTGTATCTTATAATGATCTTAAAATCACCTCTAATTTCCTGAAATAATTTCATAATTCATTAGTTGCTGGAATAAATTTCAGTAAAACCTTTCATGCTCAATCTGATGGAACCTTTTGGTGTTTTGTATAGAAACCTATTAAAAACTTCATTTTCTTGAGATGAAGCCAAGGAATGAATGTTATTGGGAAAATAATTTGTAGTTAAAATATGTATGAAGTGAAGATTATTTAACAACATATTATAATTCTATAGTGTATGTAAAGATTTTTTGGTAATAACTAGTGAAATGATCATTCATTTTTGGTTGGTGGTTATGTTTTTCTTAAATGATATCAATAGAAAATTGTTACTCATTTTGGTAAAAAGGTAGTGTTAATTCAGTGTTTCATTTTATTGTAAAAAATTATGCAGTATATTGGATTGGTTTCATACCAAGGTATCTTCCCTTTGATTTTATCATATTTACATGATGTATTTCATGGTTAATTATTATGAAAATGTGTTGCCAATAAATCTCATATTTTTTAGCCTTTATGAAATTTAGTTATAATACAGACATTCCTATGATGAAAAGGCAGTATATATTCTAAAATTAATAGAGAAGGTGTTGTGGAATAAATTAATTTTAAAGGTTAATGTTTTTTGGAAAAAGTATATGACTGATCAATAAACATGGGAATGAAAACATTCTTTGAGGGAAAGATATCCCCACTTGTTTAAAAAGTGAATAAAATTATGAGGATATGGTTTTAAACTAGGGGAATAATGTAATTATCAATATAATGTTAAAATAAGGAATTTTAATTCATTATTAATATTCATCAATTATATTTCATAAATTTGTATTAACTATAATATTATTAATTAATTTTCTAATAAAAAGTAAATAGTTTTATTCTTTCTACAATTGATTATATATATAATATGATTTTACTTAAAAAAATAATTTCCAAATTAAATAATTTTTATTTGAAAAAAGTTTATTATTTTCTATTTCATTGTGTTAGAATTCTATACGGATTAATTGTTGTGAATTTTTTTGAAATGTATTCTTTTCCAAATGAATAGTGAAAATAACATTTTTTATTGAAAACTATTATTTTATCAACATTTTAAAAATGTAAATTTTTTAAATAGTTTCATAAGAAATATATTTTAATTATATTTTAAATAATCTAATTAAGGTTACTGGTATCAATTTTAGTCGTTCTATTGGTATAAAAACTATTTATACATAAAAAAGACATTTTTTCTAGAAAATTAATTTTTTATCATATTTTGTTATTTTTTAAAATTAAATTATACCACATAAATGAATATAATTTAATAAAATTGGATTAAATATTTCTAATAATAATAATTAATATTAATTAAGAATTTAAACATAGTATATTCTCTTTATGAATAGTAAAATCAATAAAAAAATGTTACTACGCTTAATGTAAAAACAGGTTTACCAAGGGGTAATATAAAATTAAAAGGATTAAAATGATTTAAAAACTTATATAAATACTATTTTATATCCATATTTTAAATATATATAATCACATATTCCTAACTGGTCCATTTTGGAATGATTTGGCTTGAGTAATACCATAATATTTGTTAATCCTTTAAAAAATTAAATAAAGTGTCCCCAACCAACTTAAAAAAGAATACCCCCTCTGATCTCCTTGAAAAAAATAAAGAGCCATTGGGATCACCCAATACCTATCCAAATCCATTCCTAAATTACCTCCCTAAATCCTGTATTCCTTTTTTTGACCACAAAACCAACAAATAATGGCTTTATATATAAACCTTAAGAGGGTTTCTAGAGAAGAGTACATTTCTTTACTGAGATTTATCATTTTATTATATGCTCTCCATATTATAATATTATTTATCTATGAAAAAATAATAACATAATTATATTCTATTTATTTTTATGTTATTATTATACTAGAATAACCTGTATCCATCTCCTCCTCTATAAAATTGGAAATGAAACCATCATTTTAGTGTTTGATGGACTACCACCTCATAGACAAATGTAATTCCTATTCCATCACCAACTCTCACCAATGATTATAATGATGGATTTTATGTATTTATTTGAAAAACACTACATAATTATCATTATATAAAGATAATATTACCCCTATTTTATTACATTTCCATCCACTGAAAAATGGTAATGTTGTTCAGACGTTCTTGTGTTTTACCACATCCACAAAGCTATGTGATCATTTTTTCATCTCCATATAAAATGTAAGGTATATTTAATTATATATTAGTTTTAATATAATATTTATTATATAATAATAATTCCTTAAACATTGAATAATATTTACCATTTTTCCTCATGCTTGTTGAAAAAAGGAAATGTTACTCATGCATTAGTACGACCTATCGTCTATGTGATAATAACATAATTAATTTTTCATAACCATATTACATAGTTAGTTTTAAAAGAATTATTTATTTATAAAGTTGATAATTATTTCATGATTTTTACTCTATATATGATATAATATTGGCCTCTTTGACCATAATTTACCTACCAATTCCATTTTGTACAAATAAGCTAAATATCATCAAAATGTATGATGTGAAATTAATTGAATAAATAATTAAATATAACATGGTAATAAATAAAATATATGTAATAATAACCATGATAAAATTTAATAAGAAATTAAATAGTAAATATATGTTTATTAATCAGGATGAAAAATAATGTGCGTAATAAGTTCAACTCAAGGTATAGTACCCTTTACAATTTAAAACCTCATTTTAAATTTTTTCAAGATTTATTTCTTATTTTTTTTTATCACTTTCAATATTAATAAATTTATTAAATGGATGTATTTATATTTACATAAATTAATTATATAGGATTTTTTTATCACTGTGGAATTTATTATAATGTTTTTTAGAAGAAATATTTTTCTTATTTTATACAAAACGTTTTGAAAAAAAGATTGAATGAATGTTTGTTTTTAAGGTATACAACATCAGAATCTTTTCGGCCACTAAAACCATTATTTAATATTTGTATTATTTTATATTTTATCATTTTTTTTTCTGAAATGAAAGCACTTATTTCATCTTTTTGGTATTTAAAAAAATAAAATAAAATGTATATTTTGATATACTTAAATGTTTATCTTATGGGTTTAAAGAGTTTTCTTATGAGTATGATGATGGAAATGTAATATTTCTTGTGTTTTAATAATATTATGATAATTGGAAATTATTGTTTGATTAATTATGAGATTGATATAGCTTATGATGATGGCTGATTAGGATATAGATCAAAAATTCATTACATAAAAGCTAAAATTCAATCATTTATAATTTTATCCAAAAAGATTATTTGAATTTACTTGGTATGTTATTCTATTTTTAAACATGATAGTTAGAATGATATAAAAATGGAATACCATATTATGTAAATGATTTATCTATTATTTTTGTATTTTTATGGAAATAAAATTATTTAATAAGGTAAACTATTGAGCTTTTGTTTAAATGGATGTTTATTCAACTTCTTAAGAGAAAACTGTATTTCACTGTGAAAATGTTTTGATGTTTTTTTCATGATTTCAAAGAAGAATTTATTAGTTTTATTATTCATTTAATATTTCTTATGAAATATTTTTTGAAATTATTTGGTTATTTATGATTATTTCATGGGTAAGAAAAACTTTAATTTGAGATCAATGTTAATTTTGAAGATGAAAAATTATTTATGAGTATTCACAACATAATTAGTTTCCATCACTCTTTTTATATGTTCCTTGATGATATCTTTTTTATCATAACTTTCTTGAATTTTTTTTCATATGGTTTAAATTATGTTTTTAGAGAGTTATGATATCAAGATAGAATTTTTAAAAATATTTAATGAAAATTAAATATGTTTTAACTAAACAAATTTATTGTGAAAAACATTGATACTGAGTTGATGTGTCCACTTTGTGATATAATATTTTATTATGTAATGGAAATGAAATAATTAAAAATACCTCTAAACCTAAAAGTTATTTTAGACTTTAAGAAAATTAAGTCTTCAAAAAAGACTAAATTTAAAAAAAATAAGGTCGGGTCCTTATAGTATGGTTCCTCTTTAACCTCTTTCTTTAGAGTGAATGTAATGGTTTTTTGTAGTAATTGTTAATTTAAGGAATTTTTTTTTATAATTTTTCGTGATAAGGTTTCTTTTACTAAAATTCCATCTCAATTTAATATCCATTACATTCAATAGAGTGTATTAATATTGGGTTTCCAATAATTATTTCAAATTAATTAAAGAAAACCACATCCTATATGATCATTATCGTCATCATCCAATGAATGAAACAAGTATAATGAATAATTAAGGTCAAAATAAAGATTAAATTACTTAATTTTATCTTTGGTAAGATCAATCCAAATTCATCTATATTTTTTCCCATATATATCTATTTATCTAACTAAAATATCTCCTTCCTTGTATAATTCTTCTAAAAATATCTTGATAGAATTGTCCAAAAGTAATGTATTTTCATAAAAAAAATTATTAATAATAGGTTAAATGAGTTTCTTCTTCTTCAATACATGGTTCTAGTAACTTCTATGAGATTTGTATTATAAACTCTAAAATGGTTGTATTAATTTTTTCTACTTATATCTCTAACTCTATTATTTTATTTTTCATGATTCCATATTTTGTTCAATAAAAAATTATTTAAGAACCCATTCTAAGATTATTTTTATGACCTATCTCAAAGGGACCTATGTCGTGACTACCCCAATCCCACCACCAATAGGCTTGGGGATGTTGACTAGAATCGAGTAGGAATATCCCACAATTGGGAGGGTTTTCCTAAGTTATCTTATTCACAAAAACTTCTCAAAGTCCAAAATTCTGAAATCTAAATGAACTACATAAACAATTCATGTAAACCACTATATCCCACAACCAGAGTACAACAATTAAAGTACTAGAATGTAAATAGGGCCAAAATAATTACACCAATAGAAAAGATTATGCAACCACAAGTCCAACCTGTAATGTAAGAGGTATAGGGACTATCATTAGAAAATCTACTGGAATACACCTCAGCCTGTCTAGTCTCACAAGAAACCCCTTGTCCTGGTCTACCTAGAACTCCATCGAAGACTTGATCATCTGCACAAGACATGACACGTTTGGGCCAAGCCCATGCAAGGGTGAGTAGAAAATTACTCAGTAGGACACCCTGAAACCACAAAGGAAAAACTAAAAATAAAATTCCATGAAAAAATATAATGAAATAATACCACAGAGGAGGTACCATGAAGGAATAACACCAAGGAATAACACAAAGTATTACCACAAAATAATACCACTAATAAATACCCCAAAGTAATACCATAAAGGTATAACATAAAGGAATGTATAGTCATATCCACATAGATATATGTCTACAATAAATATATCCAAACATAAAGATATACTCAATCCAATAAGACATATAGTCTCAATAAGCTACAAAGTCTCCCTAAGGCACATAATCGCTACAAGACCCACAGTACCCATAAGACAAATAATATCTATAAGACACAGAGTATTTATTTGACGCAATGTCTCTAGTTCACAGCTAGCCACAAATTTTTTTTCTCAATGTTCGCTCATTCAAGGAGTACTCACTCCTCAAGTCATTAGGTCATATGAAGACTCTAAAAAAACCACACTTAGTATATCTCAAAATGAAAATCGCGTCGTAGGGTTCCCAATCCAGTAGACTTATCATCAAATGTATGAAACGTTTGAAAGTTATGGGGGTTTGATGTTCCAAAATATAGGGGTCATTGGGCCCATGGTTGATCACCAAGGTTGTTCCTCCCCACAATAGACAGCCCCATGGACAATCCATTTAACTACACTAGGGTTTCATGAGCTGTTGTGGTGGCCGACCACAACCATCAATCATCTATAGTCAACGTTGCGACCACCCTGTGTTGATTCAAGGTCTATCCTAGGTTCGACTCTGACCCGGTTCAGTCGAATGGGCCGACCTGGCCTGCTATGTCTGGGCCAACCTGACCCTCTTCTCTTGGGCCTGGCCAACTGCACATCGGCCTTCCCTATCTCTCCTAGCATCAGCTACTCGATTGTAGGCCATTTTGGCCATCGTATGTGGCTCGCCTAGCCACATACTCCACTCCAAATGGTCTCCTACAGTGACTGATGCTTCTCTGTGTTGCCACCTCACTGGATCTCGAGGCCTCACCACATTTTGGGGATCCATCACCTCTACTTCCCATAGTAATCTTATACCACTACCTCTGTAATTTGTATCAACTTCTGTGGCTTCCACCTATGTTCAACATACTACCTCACACGGCCTTTCTAGACCCCCATTCCAGACTCGCACAGGTGGTCCCTTATTTCATCCATCATGGCACCTCCAAATTTTGGATTTCAAATTTTTTTCATATTTGTGGTCCTCTGGTCACGATCTATATAGAATGGACCTCAATTTCAATTTTTCCTCAAACCTGGGGGTCTAATCATGTTCGAAACCACCTAAAAAGTCACTATGTCCACGAATGTCTAATAGTGATGAATGTGAAGAATAAGGTATAAGGTAACCACAAATAATTCCCAAGGAATGAACATCAGCATTTGTTCCGATCGGACTCAATTATATATCATTAGAACTATTAAGGATGATGAATATAACACAAACTCACATTAGTTAACCCTGTAATTTAATAACCGTATAGAAATTATTGAACCAAAAATCAACTTGTTAATAGATTGACCTAGATTTATTGTGAAAATAAAGAAAGTGGAAAAGAAAAAAAAAGAAATCAACCACACTACCTGGGATATGGAATGTTCTCTATCCATGATTGATTAGCATTGGTGTTCCATCAAGAATGATCTCTGATCCTGCTGTTTTTCATCTCTGTCGAGATAATTCTCTCTACAGCCTCTAGGGAATTATCCGGGGTTATTATCCAAACCTTGGGTCTCCTACCAGCTCTTAATGTAAATGAAACAACATTTCTACATTGACATAACTTTAAAATAAAATAATCACATAGTTTATTATATTCATTAAAACTTCCAAAAACTATTTTTCTTAGTTGACCTATTATAGATGATGTTAAACTTCACCTAGGTAAAATACCACATTACAAACCCAATGGTGGTTTCATATTTTCACTACGAGTTACCATTCATGAGTTATTAGTATTTTAAAATAAATTAACTTTATTTATTTATTTTATTTATGGTTATGTCCTTGGTGACTTTTCTTCACATGACCTTTGACAACAAAAGTTGGGTTGTGTTTAAAGTAAATCTAACATTCTAATCTCAATAGAACCCTCATAGTTTTGATCTGGGAAATAGTTTATAAGATATTCCACTTTTTCATGAAAGTAACGCTCACGTGTTATATATAATATTATCATTTTTCAATGAATTTTTCCAGACAAACTGGGCCTCGTAATCGCTAGTCATCTTAGTTTATGGACTCATAATATTCCCAAACAATTTATATAAATAAAATCTGGAAAATATATGTTATTACATTCTCCCCACCTTAGGGAATTATGTCCCTAAAAATCCAAAACAAGGGTTACTCCAACAAATTAGGGTACTGAGCATGAATCTAAACCTCCCACTCTTATGTGCTCACCTAGAGATTCTTAGGTATCCAAAAGACACACAACAAAGGAATATAATGACTATAAGGAATCCTCTCCTATATATCCTGAATCTCCATTTGGTACTAATTAAAAGTTTACCGATTGTCATTGTGCAAATCTCCCTAGTCAATGATGTGTGATGGGTCATGAACATAACTTCTCATCTATAACACATGGAAGACGTTGTGTACCCAATCTAGGTTCTATTGTAGAGCCAAGAATTATTTAACCTCACCAAATCTACATAGTATGAGAAAAGGTCCTTTGAACCTTAGAGATAGCTTGCTGCCCCAGAAAATTATTCATAATCCACATCGAGGTGACACCTTAAGGAACATGTGGTCTCCATCCTCGAACTATAGAGACCTCCAGAGTCTATCTTCATCATACATATAAAGGCTATGTGCAGTCTTCTTCTATTCATGTATGATCTGTACCTTCTCTATAGTCACTTATACCAACTTTGGGCCCATGATTACTGACTATCTTAGGTCCTTCTAGAAAGTGGTGACCCGCAGGGTCTCTTTACAAGGCCTTGAATGGGGCCATAATGATAGTGGAATGGTAGATTTTTTTGTATGGAAACTACTCCAGAGATAGGTGATCCTCCCAAATATAGTAAATAACTAACATGAAATCCCACATCTTTTCCTCCAAAACATAAATGGTCCAATCTTTATAGTCATCCTTATGTGGGTGAAACATTGTTCTCAAGCGTAACTGAGTCCCAAGCACCTCCTCCAATCACTTTCACAACTGAGATGTAAAGAGATTATCATGTTCTGTGACTATCACCAATAGAACTCCATGAAGTCGAACTATCTTTTACATGTATAGGCATTTCATTCTCACTACTGAACTCCGATCCCGAATAACTAGGAATTGGTTCGACATGGTGAGACATTCAATGATAATGTAGATTATGTTGTTTCCCCTAGGCGTACATGGTAAATATATCACTAAGTCCATCAATATCCTATTAAAATTACATTCTATTGCATCTAGGGGTTGAGTCAAACATGCTGGAAACCAGTTCTTAGCCTTCACCTATTGATAAGTGAGACATCAAAAAACAAACTCTAGAACTTCTTTCTTTATCCCTGACCACAAAAACTGAAATCGGAGGTCCTAGTAAATATTCTCCACACCTGGATGCACTGCCAGAGGGGATGTATAGATCTCCCTAAAAAACTCTTCCCACAACGGCATTGGTACTACTATGTTTTTCTATAAATAATGATGTTCTCCCTACCTTTCAAATATCCATTAGGGACAATCCATGTGGACAACTGTGATGGTAAATTTTGGTATTCAATATACCCATATTGAACCTATATAAATTTATATAAGATTAAAGGGGTAAAAAACCTATTGGAGGTCTTCTACTCCATCCCCATCCATAAAGGGTATCCATAATGAGGCTAACTTCTCTGATGCATCAATCAACAACTGAAACTGGATATACTTCTAAGAGCATCCTCCACCACATTCCCCTTTCCAGAAATATTGACAATATCAAATTCATATCCCTAGAGGAACTCTATCCATTTACTATGTATCAAGTTCAGATCCTTCTAAGAGAAGATATAATTGAGACTCTAGTGGCAAGAGTAGATGATAAAAAAATCAACATCAAGTGGCGTCATCACATCATCAATGTGAATACTACCAATTATAACTGAATATCATGGGTTGTATAGTTCTGGTTATGTAGTCTCAATAGGCATGAACCATATAAAATCATGATTTTCTACTGCATCTGGATAGAACCATGCCTAGTTCTTGATGCATCATAGATAACTACGTACTTGATACCCTCCTTAGTCAATCTCAAGATGGGAGTGCTCGTCAATCACTACCTAAACTATTGAAAAGTCTCCTGAAACTTTTTCTTCCACAAGAATGGCTATCCATTTCATGTCAAATCTATCAAGGATGCTACCACTCTAGAAAAGTTAGGAAAAAAACTTCGATAGTACCCAGCCAAACCAAGTAAACTCTGCACCTCGATAAAACTATTGGGTGGCACCCAAGCAAGCACCGCCTCAGTATATGTTGGATCCACTAATAATCCATCCTATTAAATGAAATGTCATAGAAAATGGACCTCTCAAATCTAGAACATACACTTTGAGAATTTCCCATAAATATAGTTCTCTCAGAGTGTGTCCAAGACCATCCTCAAGTATCTCGCATGCTCCTATTCAGAAACCCAATACACACAGATGTCATCAATGAAGACCCCCGCAAACTAGTTTATGTAAGGATGAATGGTCTATTTCATGAGTAATATGAACACTTATATGGAATTATTCACACTAGACAGCATCACCAAGTACACATAGTGTCTATAAAGATATCTGAAGGCCATATTCGGTACATCCTCTTATCATACTTGAAGCTAGTGATAGCAAGATCTCATGTCAATATTTGAGAACCACTATACCCCTTTCAACTGATCGAAGAGGTAATAGATCATAATTAGTGGATTATTACTCTTCACAGTCACTTGGTTCATGTTCCATAAGTCCACACATTACCTCAAGATCCCATATGCCTTCTTGGTATACAAAACTACGGCTCCCTAGGATGAAGCATTGGGTCTCACAAAGCCCTTCATGTATAAGTCCTCTTACTATACCATCATCTATCGAAGATCTACGAGATCCATCCATTATGAAGGTGAAATTTTTTTTCTCATCATAGGGTATAGATCAATGTGAAATCCTACTTCCCTACAAGGAGGTAATCCTAGAACATCCTAAGGAAATATTTTTTCATACTCATCCAACACTATAGGAAATTGAGTACTCATATCATCCACTGCACCAAGGGAGAGGCTATCCAAATGATGATTAATAGTCTACACCCACCTATGTGTGAGTCTATCCTGTGGTTCCTATATTTAAATTTCACCAAAAAAAAAGAAATACTTGGTCCCATAAAAATGGACACACAACACTCTTCGCCTAAAACAGACAATTTGAGCATGAAATGTAAATAAGCAGTCCATACCGAAAAAAGCGTCGCAAGGCCTTGATTACAATACCAATATATCCAAACTGAAACTCTCACCTCCAAGAGTTAGGTCACACTAGAAGCATCATTATATGATCATCGAATCCTCTCCTTGTAGGAGTCTATAATTGTAAAGGTTGAGTCAACGGTTCAAATAGAATCTTGGAGTGTCGAACAAGGTTAGTTGCAAGAAATTAATGACTAAATAGTGTGTCTAACAAAACTACATAATAGGTGTAAAAGACACATATCATACCTTTAATCATCCCCAGATACTAGGTGTCATAATACCCCATCACATGTAGCTTGCCTCATCCCTTCCCACTAGCACCCTAAGACTGTCATGAACCACCAGGGGTGGTGGTGGTAATAGCTTAAAACTTTGACTTCCACTTTCCACCTTGCTTGATTCCCTTCCACATATTCAACCCTACTAACCACCCTTATCCTATACCCTTTTCTACCTCAGTGGCCCCTCGACCATCTCATGAATGAATGCATGATGGTTTGGGAAACCTCATACCAGATGTCCCCAATCTCAGCACAAGTAACATAGCATGTCCCTCAGATGAATTGAGATTCCCTCAGAGACTTTCACCGCTGATCATGGGTCCTGGTATTATCTCCCGATGTGCCTAACCTGATTAGGTTCCTATGACTTTTTTTGGCTACCTTCTTCCATGGTCTCAACTACATGGTTTTTACTGGTAGCTCCCACTACTACTACCTACTCTACTAGAAAGATCTCCACTAGAAGGGCTCAGTCAAGTACCCCAAGAATAAGTAGTAATGCGAGGGGATATCATTGATTCTCTAATATCCAAGATTAATCCATGTTCAAATGTCTAATCCCTAAATAACGGGTCTTGTACCCTATCTATAGAGTATCATGAATGATCGATAAATCTTGAATAATAATCCTCCATAGATTGAATTCCCTTCATCCGATAAGGATGCCCCTATATTCATAGAGACCACAACGTGGCCAAAAATAACTTATCTTTAAATATACACTCTATGTATTCCCAAAAGAGAGTCATCATGTTGCGTGAATAGATTATTAAGATCTAACATCACCTCACAGATCCATAAAAAATTATCACGGCATGAAAATCCATATGGTTGGAAGGCATCCTCATAAGTTGAAAGACATGGGTAACTGCCTCCAGCCAATCCATAGCTACCTGGGGGCTGGCTCACCATGAAACCTTGGAGTTCACTACCTATGAAACTCATGCAACAGACTTAGTATTCATTCATCCTAAGTTGAGATTTCAAGTATTAGTTGTTGGGCTATGAGTGGTTGTATAGGTGGTAAAACACCTAGAGGTTCAATTTATGGTATGTGCCCCTATTTCAATGCCTCGTCTTTATGAGGATCATCATCATGATCATGTAATGGAATCCTAGATGGATTTCTGTTTAGTGGAATCCTATAATAAAATAAGATTTACCATAGTTAATAGTGTATATCTAGAGAGCAGGATCAAAAAGGACATGGAAGACACAACTGGTTCCTACGTGGTTCATGTACCATTATTTTCCTAAAAACTACTATTTTAATGTACTGAGTCAAAAAGAAGGTTCCCAATGTCTTGTTTTATGGATATATTGTCTGTCGCTCCAATATTGGATTCCCTAGTCTAAGAGACAAACTCGAAACACTTAACGGTGTTTCCCTAAACAAACCTCATATAAACATGGAAATAATGTAGAAACTGACCTCCTATGATACCATTCTATCACAAACCGTCCAAAAGGGTCTCATTCTAAGACTACCCCAAGACCACCTCAAATAAGCTAGGGGATGGTGACTAACACTGAGTAGGTATATCCCACAAATGGGAGGCATTTTTATAAGTACAGAAACACACACACTAATATCCTAGCCACAAATACTGAAATTTAAAATCACTGCATAAAAAATGCATGAAAACCACTATATTCCATGACAAGAGTACAATAGTGAATGTACTAGAAGGTAAATAGGGTAAAAAACAATCCCACCAAAAGAAAAGAGTCTGTGTCCACAAGTCTAACATGTACAGTACAAGGTAATGAGACTGCAATTGTAAAAGCTAATGGAACACTCCTCAACCTCTCTGGTCTTACAAGGAACTACCTGGTCCTAGTATACTTGGAACTATGTCGAAGAGTCAATCATCTTGACAAGACATGACATATGAGGGGAAATCACGTGTAGGGTGAGTAAAACAAAAATCGGTAGAGAACCCTAAAACCATAATGGAATACCACAAAAGAAATACCACGAAGGAAATACCATGAAGGAATACCACACATGAGATACCATAAAGGAATACCACCAAGGAATAACAAAAATAAATTCCACAACGAAATACCAAAATGAAATACCACAAAGGAATACCATAAAGAAATGCATAGTCATCTCCACACATATATATGTCTACATAAAATATATCAAGAACATCTAGATTTACTCAGTCCAATTAGAGACATTATTTCAACAAGACACATAGTCCTCATAAGACACAAAGTCACCATAAGACACATAGTCTCCATAAGACATACATTATCTATAATACACATAGTCTATATAAGTCACACATTCCCTAGGTCACAATGAGCCATAGAAATTTTTGATCGAAGTGCACTCGTTCTGAGATAAATCACTCCTCAAGCCATTTTTTCTTATAAAACGTCCCACAATAAAAACACTTAGGATATATATAAAGGACTATATCATCGTAAGGGTCCCAATACTATAGACGGTTTTTCAAACAAACACATAGTTAGAAATTTATGGGGGTTCGATGTTTCCCAAGACGGGGGGTCACTCGGCCCGTGGACCAACTATGGCGGTCGACCACCCTATAGTTGATCTATGAAACTGTGCCGTGGAAGCTCATGATGTCATGATATTAGAACTCCCTGTGGTCAATCTATGTGACTATGTTGTGGTAGCTCAAGCTTTCAAGGTGGTCAACCATGAAACCGCCCCGGGTCGATCTAGGACCTGACCTGGATCAGGTCTGGTCCACTTTTCTGACCCACACTACTCCATCCAGACCGACCCAACCTACTACACATGGGCCCAACTTACTCCAACATGGCCCAATCCATGTCCCCTAGCCTGACTTTCTTGAGAACGGGCTGTCTTGGTCGTTTCATGAATCCTTCCTAGATTTTTCATGCAGCATGCCTTGCAGCAACCTCCACTCCACATGGTCACTCGTGGTGACCACCACCACTACACAAAGACACCCTGACATGTCACTCGGCAGACACTTTTATTCCATTATCCTTTTCACATCCCCTTCTCCATCACCTCATTATCCCATGACTCCACTTTTTAGCCACCTCTAAAATCACCACCGTGGACACCACCTTCGGTCACCACACTGCCTCATCAGAACGCCATTCCAGACCCACACTGGTGGACCCTTCCACGAACCACTAAAAATGGTCATAATTATGTGCTCCTTAGGTAGAGATATATGCATAGTTGGCCTCCATTGTTGTTTTACATCATATCTGGGGTACGATTGCATTTGGATCCACCTAACAAGTCGAACTGTGGCCACTGGGGTCCAATGGTGATGTACGTGAAGAACATGGGATAGGGGAACCATAAGGAACGACCACTGAATGCAAATCATCCTTTTCTTTTGTCATCGTAAATTAATTTTCATTATAATGAGGAACAAAGATGAAGGTAATATAAACTCACATTAATTAACCCTGCAATTTAATAACCATCCTGTAACGATCAAACTGCGGATGAATATGTTCACAAATTGACCCACGTTCATTAAAAAAATCAATAACATGGAAAAGGAAGAAGAAATAAACCTACCTACCTAGGACATGGATCATTCTATGTCAAGGATTGATTTTCATTGGTGATCTGTCATGAACAATATTTTATCTTAGTGTTTTTCGTCGCTACTGAGAGAATTTTCTCTAGAGTCTTAATGTAATTTCTAGGGTTATGAGCCTAACCTTGGGTCCATTATTTTCTCTTAATTTAAAATAAAAATTGTCTATACAGTGATGTAATGTATAAATAAAATAAACTCAGAGTTTATTATATTCATTAGAAAGTCTTAAATCTATTTTTCACAGTCGACCCGTGTAGGTCAATCTTAGGCCTCACCTATGTAAAATAACACATTATGAAACCAACGGTGGTCTCAAATTTCCATTATGAGTCACCATTTAATAGTTATTAGATTTTTAAAATAAAATAAAATAATTTAATTTTTTTTGTTTAGGGTTACGTCCTTGGTGACATTTTCTTTACATGAACTGTGCCAACCAAATGTAATTCATTCCTAGGGTAAAACTGCCATTCTGAGCTCAACAGTGACCTGCGATTTCTAATCTAGACACCCATTTAAAATATATTCCACTTTTTCAGGAATGACATATTCATGTTCTATTTAAAAACATAACATTTTTTGACAAATTGTTTTGGGGACATTGGTCCTTAGAATTGCATGACGTCTCAATGCATCATCTTAGATTTTTTCCAAATAAATTTTAAAAAATCTGGAAATTCTGATTTATTATCTTGTGTTTTTTTATACTTTACTCAACTAGAATAGAATATTTACATTTTTTTGTATAAATTCACAGTTGATGATTGAATTCCCCACCCATCCGTGATTTTAATTTTTAGGTTTCTATTGTGTATATGGTCCCCATTTATTTGTTTTATCTTTTTTATCTTCTTACTATATTCATGGGAAACCAATTTTTAAAAGAAGTTAATCTCTTATAATTTTTATAACCAATGATGTTACTTAAGTAAGAAAATAATGGTTAAGAGTCAAATAATATTCCATTAAATGATTGAATTGTGTAGATTAAACCAAACTAGAAAGGTAAATAATGAGAAAATTAATTAAAATGAAATGAAATAAATAAAATACTTGACTTATAGAAAATAAAATTATGCAAGGGAAATCAATCATCCCAATAAATGGTCTGTGATTATTTTTGAAGCAATGTTACAAGACCATCAAGAATATTTTTTTAAAACATCTGAATATAGTCTATTGAAAAACCTATTTTATCACCAAATGAGTAATACTAAAATTAGATTCTCATTATTTCACTATATGTATTATGTTTTTGTGTTTTGAATTGAGAATAGAAGAATTTGTTGTTTTCCTTTTTCAAAATAAAATAATCAAAAAAGATAATGAAATATTAATTAATGAAAGTAGTGGAAATCATTAGATTATTCCCCAAAACCCCCTTTAAATTTAAACTCATGGTTTGATCTATTTTCATTTACACTTAGTGTATAAATCAAATATAATAGATTCAGTCATCTATCATTGTCTCTCAATTTTAGGAATAAAAATTAAAAATCATTATGGGATAATATACCTATTTTGGCAACAAAAATTGGTAGAAACAGACAATGATCTCCATGTAATTCAGTGAAACATTAAATCTTAATTACTTAAAACATCAATCACCATAAAAAAGTATTTGTCAAAAAAATATTTCTTATTATTGAATCTCAAATTTTATTATTTCAATATTGTATCACTCATTCTATAATTAATTCAATTCCATTATATGATAAATATACCAATAAATAAGAATCAATTAAATAAGGGGATTAAAATAATAAATACGTTATATAATAATAATTAATGAGAAATTATTACCATCTTCTTAATTAAAATCATACATTCAAATTATAGTAGTTAAAAATATAATATTGAAAAGAAACATTATAAGTCAAAACCAATGAATATGAATCATTATTTGTAAGACTTTGACCCCAGTTACCTAGAGTCAGTGCATTATTACATAACATTGGCATGATCACAAAAGATCAATTCTCGAAAAATTGATTAGTTTAGTATCCTTGGAAGTACTAGATACATTCATAAGTTTTACATTACACCATGAAATGAAAATCAACAACAACATTGTCTTTATTAACCACATTAATATCCCATAGACAATCCCTACAGGTCATTCATAATATACTTCTATGCATCCTGGAAAAAATAAAACATAGAAAGGGGTGAGCTTAGATGCTCATCAAGGATAAAAATACAGCAGAAACTTTCATAAATAAGCAAAAACATTTAAGACAATGTATAAGACTAAAATAAAACCATTTTAAACTTGAACTTCAGCATAATATAGAAAAGATAAAATCAAATAATGATATTTACTTATTCATATGAATATTCTACTATTCGAATAAACACATTCAATATCAATAGACACTTTCCTAATGATGGAATACATAATTCCAGACTTCATAACCACATAGTCAACGCCTTGTGCCAAGACTACAAATAATATTTTATCAAGGCCTTATTCCAAGACACTAGATTGTCTCATGAGACCTACCGATGCATCGAGGAGCTATAGCGGGCTCCACCCGTCGCTTACTAAGTTTGATTCATTCCTTATATGAAAAGGTTTAAACATAACATAAACATTCATATTAAAACTAGAATACGAAATATCAATACTTTATCCATAAACCATGAATGGTGTAAAAAATAACACATCCATAGTCAAACATATCACAAAAATTTCAATAATATATAGAAGTTTTGTATCATAATAAATCAACTTCAGACTAACTTAAAATCCATCAAAAGATGGTGACATAGATGAAATCAAAACTTTTTTAGATAAATATATCTTTCAATTTTAAAATAATTTAAAATTCATGTAATTATAAAATAAAAAATTTATTTTGTAAAATATTCTTATAATCTTGTAAGGGAAGCTTTGACGATGTTATAACAGCAAAAAATAGCCGCACCTTCCGTATAAGTTAAAAAAACATTCTAACCTTAATTTTGTCATAAAGGTCATAAAGTACCTTGTTTGGAAAATGATGGAAATATTCCTTTCAAAACATATAAGGTTAAATAAGGGTATATATTACTTTAACCCATTTTCTAGTAAATAGTAAAAATGTTTTGAAATACATTTTTAGGAAACATGGGTGTGGATGATAAAGAGGTCCCACTAGATAATTACGTATAAACAACCTAGGATAATGAAGAGATTGTAAAATTAACCCTTACCTTGTACTTTTCATCGGTTGAGGGTAGGTTAACCTTCTGTATAATGGTAAAATCCTTGTTATTAAATTATACAAGAACCATATACATTAATATGATATCATATATAATCTTATAATATTTCTTTGTTGATGATATTTCAGTAGTATCATCGTTTCGGGTGTTAACTGATTCGTATTCCTTTATATGATTTGTTACTTAAGTAATGTTTTTTATGGATAGGATGTATCTTATTCATATTCATAATTATATTAAGTCTTTGAATATTATTTTTAATCATCAAATGAAAATTATTCATTAATGGATACGATGGGGAATGAATC
Organism: Viscum album; assembly: GCA_963277665.1. Classification (NCBI taxonomy): domain Eukaryota; kingdom Viridiplantae; phylum Streptophyta; class Magnoliopsida; order Santalales; family Viscaceae; genus Viscum; species Viscum album. The sequence goes on from OY728156.1 coordinate 2,103,319,972, forward strand.
TCATCGTGTTCATGGAGACGGTAATCCATATGTACGCACACGCGACAATATCATTCTTTTAATATTAAAATCGTATATAATTGGATGTTATATAATATATAAAGAATAATTATCATGTTATATTTATTATTTTCATCATTTATACTCATTATTATACTCATCCAAATGATGAAGTGTTTGAATAACAAACTACACCACGACGTGGAGATGGTAATCCCTACATAAGCACGTATGGTGACATGTTATTAATAGGATGGATAGAATAATTAATATGGTTGTACAATATTTATAATAACATCACAGTATATAGAATATACTAGAGTAATTATTTTATAATTGAAACAACACTGAAAGAAGAAGTGGAAGAAGAAAAGAACTTGAAAGAGGTGATGAAATATGTACCTCTTCTTCGGGTTCTTCCTTTGGATTTGATCAAAAGGGCTCCTTAGGTTGGATTTTTTACTAAATGAAGGCCTCTAGGATTAATATAGGATAGTTTAGAGGATATTTGGGTAGGGTTTGGCTGATCCAAATGGCTTTAAAGGTGTGAATTTGAGAGAAAGGGAAGTGCCCTTTAATAAGAGGGCTAAGGGGCACCCTGGGAAAAGATTGAAATATTATTTTATAATAAAATTATTTTCGGTTTCTAATGGTTCAAAAATGATTTAAATAGAGGATAAGGTGGGTATGGGCCAAAAACCAATCAAATAATAGGTTTTAGACAGATTTGTGTCACTATATTAAGCTTATCTTTTATATTTAACTCTTAGTTAAATAGTTTGACATTTACCATGTCTCTTTGTATTTTTATATTATATGGTTAATAAACATACTATAGACTTCCAAGAGAACCTAAAGTGGTTCATAAATAATATATATAATATTATTTAATCCCTTTGGCCGAACTTATATTTTTAGTAATAGAATATCTATTAATAATATAATATTTGTTATAAAAACTCTTTTATGTCAATTTTGACACTATTTGGTATTTTTTTTAAATCATAACAGCATTATTACTTCGAAAAAAATTCATTTAATCAATCATAACATGTCATATTAACCTATAAAATTATTTTAATTCATTAAAAGTCTAAAATTATATTTCTTTGGAAATTTATAATATCAATTATTTTAATCATTCATTAATAAGGTAATTACTACATCATCATTGTGTCACAAATAAATTTAATTATTTAATGTCTAAAAATTATAAATAAAATACCATTATGTAGGAAATATTTTTATATTTCTAATTAATATTTATAGTTGAATTTATATTATGTGTAACCCTATATTAAAAATGGTTTAGTTATTAAACTTTGATTTTAACTCTTTTAACTCTTCTTTAAATAAAATAGTAATAAATGTCTTCATCTAATCCAAGTGGATCCAAGAGGATCATATTTTATTAATAAGTTTTTTTTTGTCTAATTATACTTATCTAATAGAATTAGGACATGTTTTAGGGTAATAATAATATCATTTTTACCTTTAATTACCCTATTTACTTTTAACCATGGTAAATAAAAGTTAAAAGTTATTATTCACCAAAAATTGTTTTCATCTTATTGAACCACATTTTAATTACTGATATAAACTGTGTCTCTCATATTTTTGAAATTAAACTCACAGAATCGGTAAAATTAATTTTTATGCAAATTTCCAAATGCACCTAGGAGGTGGGTAAAATACGGTAAAAAGTTCAATAAATTTTTATATATCGAAACTTATTATAAAATGACTCCAAAGAATTATATTGAACTTATATAGGAATTATGTATCTATTTTAACCTAAAATAAATTTAAATAATATTAATAATTATTTAAATAAAAAGTCGGTTTTAAATAATAACTTAGTGTTTTTTCACTATTCATCAAAAACTGAAAGTTTTCAGAAAGATACCAAAAATTCACCCTAAGCTAATTTTTATATTCCAAATCCAAAAATGAAGTGCATTTTGAAAGGTAAAATTTATAAAATTTCAAATAGTGGGTATTACTATTCATAACGGCTATTTTGATTGGTCGAAGTGTATTTGAACTTGAAGTTGCGTACAACACAAGCTACTGTATTATTCAAAGGGAAATGTATCGTGGGAGCTTGGGGTGTTACATTCTCCCCTCCATCAAATAATTTCATCCTCAAAATTTCTAGAATATTACTACATAAAAAGATTCGGATGGTTCTTCACTATAATTTCTTCGGGTTCCCACGTTGCCTCTTCCATCTTATGGTTTCTCCATAGAACTTTTTCCAGGAGAGTCATCCGGTTTCTCAACACTTGTTCTCTTGTACCAAGAATCTTGACACACTCTTCGCAATAAGACAGATCGAGTTCCAGTTCTAATTCCTCATGGGTGAGTACATGCATTGGTTCAGGCATGTATTTTCTCAACAGTGATACGTGGAACACATCATGAACTTTGGAGAGACTTGGTGGTATTTCCAAATGGTAAGCTACAACCCCAATTCGTTCTAGAATTTCGAAAGGTCTGATGTACATGGGACTCAATATACCCTTCTTACTAAATTGTATAATTTCCTTCCATGGAGATACCTTCAAGAAAACATGATCTCATACCTGAAATTCCAAATCCTTCCTTCGGTTATCGGCATAGTTATTTTTTCTACTTTGAGCTGTATTGATGTGGGTTTGTATAACCTTCACCTTCTCCATCATTTCCTCAACAAGTTCTGGGCCTACAAGTTTTCGTTCACCAACATCATCCCAACAGTTTGGTGTGCGAAATCTCTTTCCGTATAATGCTTCATATGGTGCCATATTAATACTTTAATGGAAGCTATTATTATAGGAAAATTATTCAGAGGTAAATATTGATCCCACATACCTTGAAAGTCAAGTGAGAAAGATCTCAACATGTCTTCTAAGGTTTGAATAGTCTCTTATGATTTTCCATCAGTTTGAGGGTGGTAGGCAGTGCTCAAATGAAGTTTAGTATCCAGGGATTTCTGAAGACTTTTCTAGAATCTTGATGTAAAATGGGGATCACGATAAAAAACAATCAATAGGGGTACTCTATGAAGTCTCACCACTTCATTAATATACAGTCTTGCTAAACATTCAAGTGGTAAATCTTCTCTTATAGTAAGAAAATGTGCTGACTTGGTAAGACGATCAATAATGACCCATATTTCATCATTCCTTCTAGGAGTCTTTGGTAGTCCCATGACAAAGTCCATCGTAATATTATCTCGTTTCCACTCAGGTATGGGAAGAGGTTTCATGAATCCTCCAGATTGTTTCCTTCTATCTTTCACTTGTTGATAAACCATATATCTTGACACAAAATCAGCAATCTCCCTCTTTATATTGTCCCACAAAAAATGTTCCTTCAAATCTCTATACATCTTAGTGCTACCAGGGTGTGTAGAGAAATTTGAGCTATGTGCATCATCTAACAATTCCATTTTCAGATAAGGTATATCAGGAACACAAATTCTCTTCCCAAATTTCAAAATCCAGTCATCATATATGATATCGATCAATCTCCCATCATTCATAGCTTTAATCTTTTTTTGAAATTCCTCATCATCAGTCTGAGAACTTTTTATCCTTCCTAGTAAAGATGGTTTGGAAACCATTTGAAAAATCATTGATGTTTCACCTTCCATGATTATTCCCATATCCATTTTCACTAGATCCATGAATATCCCTTTCAACTCTTATATTGTTCAAAAATCCATGATCCTTTTTGTGAAAATCATCTTCAACCTTATTTTCCTTCCCCAGGTGGTAGTGTATTGTGAAATCATAATCCTTTAGTAGTTCAAGCCATCTCCTTTGCCTCATGTTGAGTTCTTTCTATGAGAAAATATACTTCAAATTCTTGTGATTGGTATATATCTCACATTTTTACCATAGAGATAATGTCTCCATATATTTAAAGAAAATATTATAGCTTCTAACTCAAGATCATGAGTAGGATAGTTTTGATCATGAATTTTTAGTTATCGTGATGCATAGGCAACAACTCTATCATTCTGCATAAGGACACAACCAAGTCCTTTCTTTGATGCATCACTATAAATAACAAACTCATCATTCCTCTATGGTAGAGTCAAGATAGGAGAATTGACAAATCTTCTCTTCAATTCTTTAAAACATTCTTCACACTCTTTTGTCCAAACAAATTTAACCCCTTTATGTGTGATCTTGGTTAATGGGTTAGAAAATCAGGAAAAATTCTAGTCGAAACACAGATAATAACCTGCTAAACCAACAACACCATGTACCTCAATTATACTCATCATTTCTATCCATTCTTGGATTTCTCTTGTCTTATAAGGATCAACAGAGATTCTATCCTTAGAGAAAATATGACCAAGAAAAGAAATCTCCTGAATCCAGAATTCACACTTTCTAAAATTATCGTATAATTCATTTCTTCTGAGAGTTTTCAAAATGGTGCGCAAGTGATTTTTATGATCTTCATAGATTTTGGATTATACTGGGATATGATCAATAAATACCACTACAAATTCATCAAGATATTACTTGAAAGCTCTGTTCATTAGATCCATAAAAACAGAAGGTGTATTAGTCCGCCCAAAAGGCATTACTGAAAACTCATAATGCCCGTACCTGCTTTGAAATGTTTTTTTCAGAATGTCTTCCTTATTCACACAAAATTGATGATATCTAGATCGAAGGTCGATCTTTGAAAAATATTGAGCTCCATAAAGTTGGCCAAATAAATCATCAATGCGAGGTAGGAGATATTTGTTCTTTATTGTTATAGCATTGATCTCCCTGTAGTCAATGCACAACCTCATAGATCCAACTTTCTTCTAAAGAAAAAGAACTGGAGCTCCCCATGGGGAAACACTAGGGTGAATAAATCCCTTATTACTCAATTACTCTAGTTGTTTCATTAGTTACACTAATTCCACTGTGGCCATTCTATAAGGGGTCTTCGATATAGTCCTTAAACCAGGAATTAAATCAATAGAAAACTCAATTTCTCATTCTGGAGGATGTCCAGGTAAATATTCTGGAAACACATCAACATATTCTTGCACAATAGGTACATCCTCTATTTGAACATTATTTTCCTCACCCACAGTTATTTCATTCTCTTCCTCCCCAATAATTGAATTTAGTTGAGCTACTAGGGGTGGATCAAGATAAGAATCTGGTGGTGACGTTTCTGCTCTAAAGATAAGGTACTCCTTATCATCATCGATAATTGTAACCTCCTTCTTCTTAAAATAAATTTTTGCATCATGGTCTGAAATCCAATCCATACCGAGGATTCTATAAAATTCAATCATGGGTATTACAATGAGATCAATAGATAAAATACATTTATAAGTTCTAATGGGGACTGATTCACAAAAATTTGTTTCAATGATACTTCCCTTAGAAGTTTCGACTGAAAAATTCATTGTTAAATCAAATTGGAAATATCTAATTTTCTTAGAAAACTGGGAAGATATGAAATAATGCGATGGTCCATAATCAAATAAAGCATTTGTTAAAATTAAGGAAACCATTAAATTACCTGCCACCACGTCTTTTGGAGCTTCAACATCAATAGTAGTGATAGCATAATCTTGTCCTTGATCCCTTGGCCTTTTCTGAGGTAAGTTTCCTTGGCGCTTAATAAATTCATTTACATAATGCCCCCTTTCTCTATAATTGTATCATTCAATATTGACAACCTCTTTCTTCCCCTTACAATCACGATCTTGGTGGAATTTTTCACCACACTTGTAATAGACTCCCATTCATTTTAGGCAAGTACTGGGGTGTTTCTTCTCACATTTACTGCAGGATAGATATACCACTTTTCCCTTCATCCCCTTATTTCCATTTCCAGAGTGTTTAGCAAATCTCTTCTTCTCTTATTTTTCTTTAAAGTCATAAGATTTAGATAATTTCTTTTTCTGTCTTGATAGCACATGAGACAATATCTTCGTACGACGAGAAGGATTGTAAGACTAATACTCAACAGAGAAATGTTTTTAACCCATCAAAGAAACGATCAATCTTACTTCTTGGGTTATGTATATAATCTGCAGCATGCCTCGCTAACCTTGTAAAGTTAGCTTCATACTTTGCGATATTCTCATCCTCATTTTGTCTCAGGCTCATAAATTGCCTTTCCATATCCGCTTGATGGTCACGAGGAATGTATTTTTCTAAGAAAATCTCTTTAAACTCCCTCCATTACATATTTGAAACTTCTTCATCTTCCTTTTTGTTTTGAATCAATGACCACCATTGATCTGCATCTCTCGTGAGGCGATAAACTGCCATGACAACTTTTTCCCTTTCACTACCCCCCAAAGAATGAAATATTTTCTCTAAGAAACTTATTCATTACTCAGCTACTAATGTATTTGTACTCCCATTGAATGTTTTTGGTTGTGGCCTCATGAAGCGGTCTAACATTGATCCTCCACATTGTGGATCAGGGTGCTCCATATAGGTAAGGTTATTATTCATAACCTGAGTGAGTTGTCCCAGTATGGTGATAAGATGATCAGCACTAGTTGCTTCACCAACTACACTATAATTATCTTATGTAGGATGGAAATCCTTACATGTATTACGTGCATTGATATGGTTTCCATTCCTTCCACTAGGCGCCATTTCTAAATGATGGCATAAACTAGATTTGTTTATGAATCAAAATACATAATTACAAACATGTAAAACAATTAACATGAATTGAATAGTTTATGGATATAATCCATAATCATAAAAATGTTTTCTTTGAGGAAGTATATACTCATAAACCCTTCATAATTGTTTGTAAAGAAAATGAGAATTATCCTAAGAATATCCCCTGGGAGTGTCGTAACCAAGAATGCAGCAAGGCCCGTTGTAATTCCCCGGTTCCCATTTGAGTCTAGCTCAAAGCGGTGTTCTTGGGTTTTACCCCTACGTACATCTGTTCTAGAGCCGCCTATACCTGCTCGTATCTAGACAGATATGTATTTCTTGGAAAACTCGAAAAATATCTACATTACCAAAATTCTAGGAAGTTCTTATATACTAATCCTCAAAGTCTATCTTAGGATAATGTGCTCTAATCCAAGTTTATCTAAATCTAGTTTCCAAGATTTTTACTAAACTTTCTCTGATACCAACTACAACACCCTGACACCAGTTACCCAGAGTCGGTGCATTATTACACAACATTGGCATGATCACAAAAGATCAAGTCTCGAAAGACCGGTTAGTTTAATAGCCTTGGAAGTACTAGATGCATTCATAAGTTTTACATTACACCATGAAATGAAAAACAAAAACAACATTATCTTCATTAACCACATTTATATCCCATAGACTATCCCTATAGGTCAGTCATAATATACTTCTTCGCACCCTGGGAAAAATAAAACATAGAAATGGGTGAGCTCAGATGCTCAGTAAGGATAATAATATAGTGGAAACATTCATAAATAAGCATAAACATTTAAGGCAATGTATAAGACTAAAAAAATCCTTTTAAACTTTAATTTCATCATAATATATAAAAGATAAAATCAAATAATTCCATTTACTTATTCACATGAATATTCTACTAGTCGAATAATCACATGCAGTATCAATAGCCACTTTCATAATGATGTAATGAATAATGCTAGACTTCATAACCACATAATCAAGTCCTTGTGCCAAGAATACAAATAAGATTTTTTCAAGGTCTTATTCCAAGACACTAGTTTGTCTCATGAGACCTATCAATGCATAGAGAAGCTATAGCGGGCTCCACACGTCACTTAATAAGTCCAATTCATTCCTCATATGATGTGGTTTAAACATAACATAAACATTCGTATTAAAACCGGCATACGAAATGTCAATAATTTATCCATAAACCATGAATGGTGTAAAAAATAAAAAATCCATAGTCAAACGTATCACAAAACCTTCAATAAAATATGGATGTTTTTTATCATAATAAATCATCTTCAAACAAGCTTAAAATCCATCAAAGGATGTTGACATAGATAAAATCAAAACTTTTTTAGAGAAATATATCTTTCTATTTTGAAATTATTTATAAGTCATGTAATTATAAAAGAAAACATTTATTTTTGAAAATATTCTTATAAACTTGTAAGGGAATCTTAGGTGATGTTATAACGGTGGAAAATAACCACACCCGCCATATAAGTTAAAAAACATTCTTACCTTAATTTTGTCGAAAAGGTCATAAAGTACCTTGTTTGGAAAATGACAAAAAGATTCCTTTGAAAATATATAAGGTTAAATAAGGGTATAAATTAATTTAACCCATTTTCTATTAAATAGTAAAAAAAATTTGAAATACAATTTTAAGAAACATGGATGTGGATGATAAAGAGTTCCCAGTAGATAATTACGTATAAACAACCTTGAATAATGAAGAGATTGTGAAATTAACCCTTACCTTGTACTTTTCCTTGGTCTATGGTAGGTTAAACTCTTGTATAATGGTGAAATAATTTTTATTAAATTATACAAGAACCATATACATTAATATGATATCATATATGACTTCTAATATTGCTTTGTTAATGATATTTTAGTAGTATCATATTTTCGAGTGTTAACTGATTCATTTTCTTTTATATGATTTGTTATGTAAGTAGTGTTTGTTATGGATAGTATGTATCTTATTCATATTCAGAATTATATTGAGTCTTTAAGAATTATTTTTAATCATCAAATGAAAATTAGTCTTGAATGGATACAATGGGGAATGAATCTCATCGCGTTCGTGGAGACGGTAATCTGTACGTACGCACGAGTGATAATATCATTCTTTTGATATTAAAATCATATATAATTGGATTGTATATCATATATACATAATCATTATCATGTTATATTTGTTATTTTCATCATTTATACTCATTATTAAACCCATCCAAATGATGAAGTGTTTTAATAACAAACTACACCACGGCGTGGAGACGGTAATTCGTACGTACGCACGTATGGTGACATGTTATTCATAGGATGGATACAATAATGAATATGGTTGTACCATATTTATAATAACATCATTGTATATAGAATATACTGGAGTTATTATTTTAGAATGGAAACAACACGGAAAGAAGAAGTGGAAGAAGAAAAGAACTTGAAAGAGGTAATGAAATATTTACCTCTTCTTCGGGTTCTTCCTTATGATTTGATCAAAAGGGATCCTTAGGTAGGCTTTCTGACTAAAGGAAGGCCTCTAGGATTAAGGGAGGATAGTTGATAAGATATTTGGGCAGGGTTTGGCTGAACCAAATTATAAGAACCCGGTTCTTATTTTCGAGGTACGGGCTTCTTCCTTTTCCTTTTCCTAAAGTGTTTTTGAGAAAATATGGAAAATGGGAAAGAATGTTAAGTTTTGGAACTACACGTCGTGTACTTTATCCACACGCCGTGTACTTTTGGCCGTGTTGGGATGAGTACACGGGGCGTGTGGCCATGCCGGCGATGAGGGGTGTAGGAACCGACTACACGTCGTGTAGTGGTACCTTACACACCGTGTAGTCAGTCGGTAGGCTTAAACAGAAAGGTGGTGGAGTCGCCGCCAGCTGGGCGGTAGTACACACCGTGTACTTGGGAGTACATGCCGTGTACTCTTGTCGGCAGATGAACAGTGTGGTGGTGCCACCAAATGAACAGTTAAATGAAAGGAGTACACGCCGTGTACTTTGAATTACACACTGTGTACTTTGTTTTTTCGGCTTAAAACAGACAGTAGCCTCCTCATTTGGAAGAGGAGGAACTTGATCCATTTTGGAGCCAAAGGAGGAGGCCGGATCTTTGAAGATCCAACAAGCGTTCATCTGGAATCCGATTCGGCTTCGGACGATCTCGTTGGAACCGCACGGGTAAGCCCTCCCTTATCCTGGTACCGTTCTTGCCAATTCGTCTCCTTACGTAAGTTATTTACGTTTGAATGAGTTTTGTTCTTCGTCAGATCTACACCGTTCTTGGGAATTTCTGGATCCGGCGTTCGGTTATAGCATTCGTTGGCGTATAAGGTAGGTGGCTTTGTGTTTAGTTTTCCAACTGCTGTGTGTCTTGTGCGTTTTTGTGCCACGAACCCATGTCAGTGTGTCGTGTGGCTGAGGTCGTTGCTATAATTAATACCTATAATTGATTGGGTATTTAATTGTGATAATAAAATGATGTTTGGGATCGTTGCTTGGATCCAGGACCATCCTGAGGGGTGTGTTCCTCTGTTTAGCCGTTTAGCCAGGATACCCGAGGGTATGCCTTAAATGTAGTAATTGTATAATTTCCTTTAGAGGAATTGCTTGTTACTGCTTGGTTACCTGTTGGGAATGGCCCGGTTACCTGTTTAGCCCGAGGGCGTTATTGTATTTTGCCTGAGGGCGTTGTTGTGATTAGCCTGAGGGCACTGCACTATTTAGCCTGAGGGCTGTAGTATTTCGCCTGAGGGCAACCTTTCGTGCCTGAGGGCTTGACTTCTGTGTCTGAGGGCGACACTTCCTACGCCTGAGGGCAATTTTTGTTACGCCTGAGGGCTATACCTGCGGGTTGGATTCTGCTTACCTGAGGGTAAGGTTTTGTTTGTCTAAGGACGTGGACTGTTTACTTAGAAATTCACTATGGTGGTTTCTAATATTTAAATGGATTAAATGGATAATAAAATGGAAATATGACTGGTAATTAGTTACTTTTCAGTATTGCTTACTTTATTTCATTTTACTACTGCACACTGTTGTTGCATGCTTTCACGCAGTTGGGCATGGGCCTTTGGTGGGTGCCTACTGAGATATATTTCTCACACCCTGTTTGGGTCACGCTTTTCGGCCCAAATAGATTTCGTTGTTGCAGGTGTGGATAGGGTCAAGAGTCCCTGTACTGGTACTTGACTGTTGCTGTGGAGTAGGAGGGCATGGGACCGAGCCTAGGCTCGCGATGCCGCTACCAGCTGTTTGCCTTGTTTTGCTGTACTCTGTTGTTTACTGTACTGTATTGATGTATAACATGTTCTGGCTGTTTTCTTAGAACTTGAAACATGTAGAATCATCACTTATATACTATTGGTTATATCCACTATTGTAGTTATTTCAGTTGTGTATGTTTACTGCTTCCGCTGTTTGTTGTATGGTTATTTTGGTATTCCGCTGCACTACACTTTGATAAATGAGGGCATAGTTTCCCCACTATCATACTCGGGCCCTCACTGCTAGTCGGCAGCCTCTGGCGTTTGGGGAAATGCGCTTGAGGTCACGTGGCGAACCGGGCTCAGGGCACCCATTGCGTGGCACCCGGGTCCGGGACGTTACAAAGTGGTATTGGTATCATAGGAGTTTCTTTTCTTTGACTTACTATTTGGAGTCGTAGTCAAGGATAGGACGGAATGGTAGTTGGTAATAATCTGTGCCCGGGCGTAGCTAACCCGTGTACAGGGAAAAGCCAATCTACCTCGTATTTTGCATTCTTTTGATTTTGAAAATTTACAGTTGATATGTTTTCACCGTTGGGTGATGCACTTGGATTGTGCTGTTTATATTTTATCTATGGGTTCTATTTAGTTACAACCAGATGAGATGAGGGTATGCCGTCTCATGCATCATATAGGCACATGCTAGATATCACATGTCATGCATAGTTTCCATGCCATGTAGGTGCATTAGAATTTGCATGTTGTTGTGATAGTTGTTGTGTTAGTAGAGCATGTTGTTGTGATAGCTGCTTGATAAATACCTGCCTTATGATATGGTATTATTGTTTGAGCTTGTTTATAGAATGGACTCCAAACTTTGGTTTTTGGGAAGTATGGGCTCCCATTGACCGGAATTTGGTGGATCATTGACTGTTATTGGTTATAACACAAATAAGATGTCAAACTTTGATTCGTGGGGTGTATGGGCCCCCACGGGTCGGAATTTGACACTTAGGTGTTGTTTTCAGTATTTTCTGGGTTCTGGAGAAGTTTCTGAGGCATACTGTCCGGAAAACCCAGAAGACACGTCGTGTAGGACCTCATACACGCCGTGTGTGTTCTTCTGTTTGGGAAGAAAAATTTACTTTTTGAGTATACGTCGTGTACCCTGAGTACACGCCGTGTAGTCTCTTCCCATGTCACCAACCGTGTGGGCGGCAACACGGGTAAGGAAGGCCTTGGGTAAAACACGTCGTGTAGTTTTGTACACGCCGTGTAGTGTTCACTCGGAGTCTGGCCGTGTAACTAACAACACGGGTCGGTGAACTCCTTGACAGAATACGTCGTGCCAGTTATAGACATGCCGTGTAGTAAGACCTGGGGACTCGGCCGTGTAACTAATAACATGGGCCGATGTCACCCCTTCCAAAACATTCCGTGTACCTTTGGGACACGCCGTGTAGTCTTGTCTGAGGATAGACCGTGTGGAGTTAGTCGTGTGGCTGTGAAACGGGATGGTGTACACGCCATGTTCGGGTGTAACACGCCATGTAGAGTAAAGCCGAGTAGTCGGTCGTGTCACAGACGACATGAGCAGTTGGAAAATAACACCATACATGCTGTGTAGATATTATACACGCCGTTTAGTTTTGTGAATGGAAGCCGTGTGGCTTAGCCATGTGGAAGGACCCGGGCAGGGGAAGGGAAGTCAAGTACATGCCATGTAGTCCTTGTACACGCCGTGTAGTCTTGTTTTTCCAATTTTGAATACCTTCTTCCTCTTGTTCCCTTTGTGGTTCCTTAACTTTCAGTCTTCATAATCTTGAATCTGAGGCGTGCTTTTTACCTTGTAGAGTCATGCCGCCTAGACGACCACGGGTTGTTCGCCAGGAGAGCGGTGAAGATTATACTCCGGAGATGGTGGGCCATGGGCTACCAGTTGATCCACCAGCAGAGCCAGATGCTGCACCAGCTGTTATACCGGACACAGGCGCGGAGGCACAGTTCCGTGAAGGCTTATTGAGGTTCATGTAGACCTTTTAGGGAGCACCGCAGGCTGCCACATCTATGTCCGAGCTAACGCGTATCTTTCAGCAGCAGCATCCACCTACGTTTTCAGGGGATGGTGGACCACAGGCTGTAGAGTCTTGGCTAGGATCGATGCAGACTATTTTTGAGCATCTTGAGATGCCTCCAGGGCGGAGGGTCAAGCTCGCGACTTACATGTTGTGGGATTCCGCCAAGAGGTGGTGGGATGTTACCACCCAGTCAGAGCGTCACAGGGACATGGCGTGGGAGGATTTTCAGGCAGTCTTCTATGAATTCTTCTTTCCCGAGACGCTGAGGGTAGATAGAGCTCGAGAGTTCATGAATCTGTAGCAAGGGGCTATGTAGGCGATGGACTACTCTGCTCGTTTTATAGAGCTTCAGCACTTTGCACCCGCGCTGGTGGGTGATGAGACGTTGAGAGCTAGACGTTTTGAGGATGGTATTAGGTATGACATCCTAGCGCTGGTAAATGTTTTTAGGTTGCCTACTATACACGCGATTGTGAACCAGGCGTTGATTACAGAGAGGAACCTGTTGGAATCGAGTGGTATGGGCCAGGGCGGTTCAGCACCAGATACTGGTACTATTTCTACTAGCAAGAGGAAGAGATAGATGGACTTCTCTCAGGGCGGTAGTACCAGCCAGGCAGCTTCTTCAGGTGGACCGGTCAGGTGCTACCAGTGTGGCAGAGAGGGGCACAAGAGGCCGTAGTGTCCACGGGACCCAGTGGAGTGCCTAGCTTGCGGCAAGATGGGTCATCTGCAGCGCTTTTGCAGGGCGTTTCTACCAGTGGCTAGTGAGAGGGGTTCTGTGCAGACTTCGCGTACAGGAGCAGGATCAGTGGCTTCTTACCAGTCAGGGAACTGGAATACGTTAGGGTGTGCTGGCAGAGATGGTGGTCGTGGCCGTGGTAGCCAGACACCAGGATCGCAGAGGCAGCAGGGCAGGATAGCTCAGGGTATCTAGGTTGTGTCACAGGGTCGCGGCACTGGGCAGGCATATGCAGTGCAACAGACCCAGCAGGAGCAGGATCCCGGACCTTCGACAGTCAGAGGTACTATTCTAGTAGCTTCTGTCTTGTCTTCAGTACTTTTTGATATGGGTGTTACACATAGTTTTATATCTGTACCTGTTGTGGAGAGCCTTGGGCTCGGTGTTTCAACTTCTTCTGATATCTTGACACTAGACACTCCGTTGGGAACTAGGACGGTTGGTGTGCGTCAATGCAAGGAGTGCCCCCTTGAGGTTGGTGGGTGTCACTTCCTTTGGGACCTCTATGTCCTGGAGATGATGAGCTATGACGTCATTCTCAGGATGGACTGGTTGGTTCCCTTTCGGGCCTTTGTAGACTGCTATCATCATAGGGTGCGTTTCACATCACCAGAGGGCAGGGAGTTTCTATACAAGGGCGAGTGGGATGTTCAGGCGAGTCGAGCTGGACCAGAGCATCATGGGCGAGGTGGAGTCACAGCCCAGATTGCGAGCTTATATCTGGATGACCAGGGTACTTGTCAGAAGGATTTCCCTCCAGTTGTCGATTGTTTCAAGGATGTCTTCCCGGACAACTTTTCAGGTCTACCTCCGGTGCGTGAGGTGGATTTCTCTATTGAGATTGTTCCAGGAGCAGCACCGGTGTCCATTCCTCCTTATAGGATGGCCACGCCTGAGTTGCAGGAGCTCAAGAGGCATCTAGAGGAGTTACAAGCAAAGGGTTTTATCCGACCCAGTACTTCTCCTTGGGGTTCTCTGGTCCTTTTTTGCGAAGAAGGTGGATGGTACCCTCAGACTTTGTGTGGATTATCGGAAGCTGAACCAGTTGACAGTTAAGAATCGATATCCCTTACCGAGGATTGATGATTTGTTTGATCAGCTTTGTGGATCACGAGTGTTCTCGAAGATTGACTTGAGATCCAGATATCATCAGCTGCGCGTTAGACCATCTTATATACCTCTCACATCTTTTAGGAGTAGGTATGGTCTATATGAGTATACGGTTATGCCGTTCGGACTCATGAACGCGCCAACAGTTTTCATGGCTCTGATGAATCGTGTATTCCATCTGTATCTTGATGTACTCTCACGCTCGACACGACCATGCCACCCATCTTAAGATCGTATTGAGTACACTGAGAGAGCATCGGTTATATGTTAAGCTCTCGAAGTGCCACTTTTGGATGGACCAGATTCACTTCCTGGGTCATATCATCTCAGAGGCAGGAGTTGCAGTGGACCCAGAGAAGGTGAGAGCAGTAGTTTCCTGGGAGCAGCCCAAGAACATGTTTGAGATACGGAGTTTCTTAGGGCTGGCTGGTTACTACAGACGCTTCATACAGGACTTCTCCTGCTTAGAAGCACCGTTGACAGGTCTGACTAAGAAGGGTGTGAAGTTCTTTTGGTCAGAAGCTTGTGAGACAGCTTTTCAGGACCTAAAGGGAAGGCTGACATCAGCACCGATCCTGATACTCCTAGAGCAGGGGAAAAGTTATACAGTTTACTGTGATTTATCAGGGATTGGGTTGGGATCCGTTTTGATGCAGGGCGACCAAGTTGTTGCGTACGGGTCTCGGCAGTTGAGGCCACATGAGAGGAATTACCCGACGCATGATCTCGAGTTGGCTGCAGTTGTGCATGTGTTGCGTTGTTGGAGACATTATCTATTGGGAGAGAATTTTGTGGTTTTTACCGATCACAAAATCCTCAAGTATATCTTTACTCAGCGTGACCTGAACCTGAGGCAGAGAAGGTGGGTCGAGTACCTACAGTCCTTCGATTTTGAGCTTGCCTACACACCTGGTAAAGGTAATGCAGTAGCCAATGCACTAAGCAGGAAGACTCGGATACAGGCAGTGCAGGAGGCCAGTGGTGAGTGGCAACTTTTGGCTTTATTCTCTAAGATGTATCTGGAGGTGCATGACAGTCAGGGGTAGACTTATCTTTCCTCGTTAATTGTGACTTCTACCCTCCTGGAAAGAGTTAGGATGAGGCAGCTATCAGATTCAGAAGGCCTAGTTCTACAGGAGTCGGTGGCAAGTGAGGACCCTCCTCCTGGTTGGACGATAGGCGATGACGAGGTCTTGCATTTCCATGGACGTGTATGGGTTCTAGGGGATATACACGAGGAGATGATGCGGGAGTTTCATGCTTCAGCTTGGGAAGTTCATCCCGGGGTTACCAAGATGTACTGAGACTTGAGACGTTAGTACTGGTGGCCAGGTATAAAGAAGGAGATAGCTGGTTTTGTTACGAGGTGTTCCACCTGTCAGCAGGTGAAGGCAGAGCATCAGAGACCAGCTAGGCTGTTACAACCGTTGCCCATTCCAGAGTGTAAATGGGATGATGTCGCGATGGATTTCATGACGGGTTTGCCGAGTTCACCTCATGGCAATGACGCCGTGTGGGTTGTTGTGGAAAGACTCACGAAGGTAGCTCACTTCTTGCTGACCAAGGAGACCTTCGGTGTGGACGATCTCAGGAGGATGTATCTCCGAGAGATCGTACGTCTTCATGGGGTCCCTCGTTCAATCATTTCAGATAGGGACGTCTACTTTACGTCTCATTTCTATCAGATTTTTCAGAGGGCGCTGGGTACACAGGTGCATCTGAGCATATCATACCACCCTCAGACAGATTTCCAGTTAGAGTGGACGATACAGGTGCTATAAGACATGATGCGCTCATGCGTCCTAGACTTTGGGGGCTCTTGGGAGAAGCATATACCCTTAGTCGAGTTTTCCTATAACAATAGTTTTCAGGCAACTATTGAGATGGCACCATACGAGGCTTTATATGGTAGGCCATGCCGATCACCTTTGTGCTAGTTAGAGGTAGGTGAGGCAGCTTTACCAGGGTCATAGCTCGTGCAGGAGACATCTGAGCAGGTCCAGTAGATTCAGAAGCGGATGGCTACCGCGCAGTCTCGTCAGAAGTCTTATGCTGATCGCCGCAGATGACCGTTGGAGTTCGTGGTCGGGGATCAGGTTTTCTTGCGTGTTTTGCCGAGGCTGGGACACAAGCAGATCCAGAGACAGGGTAAGCTTTCAACGAGGTATGTGGGACCATTTGAGATTCTGGAGAGAGTCGGGCTGGTTGCCTATCGGTTGTAGTTACCGCAGTGGTACCGGACCATGCACGACGTTTTCCACGTGTCTCAGTTGCATCGCTACCTTTCAGACTCGTCTCACACCTTTTAGCCAGAGGAGGTTGAGCTTCAGCATGATTCATCCTTTGAGGAGCATCCGATCTGTATCGTTGATAGGAGCATGAAGGTTCTCTGAGGCTGGTCAGTTCCTCTCATACGGGTGCTATGGCAGCATGGCCGAGTGCAGGACGAGACCTGGGAGTGGGAGGCCGACGTACGTGCTCAGTGGCCAGAGCTATTCTGAGCTTATTCTTCGCCACCCTTGGAGGGGAAATTCGGGGACGAATTCCTATAAGGGGGGAAGTTTGTAAGAACCCGGTTCTTATTTTCAAGTTACGGGCTTCTTCCTTTTCCTTTTCCTTAAGTGTTTTTGAGAAAATATGGAAAATGGGAAAGAATGTTAAGTTTTGGAACTACACGCCGTGTACTTTATCCACACATCGTGTACTTTTGGCCGTGTTGGGATGAGTACATGGGGTGTGTGGCCATGTCGGCGATGAGGGGTGTAGGAACCGACTACACGCCGTGTAGTGGTACCTTACACGCCGTGTAGTCAGTCGGCAGGCTTAAACAAAAAGGCGGTGGAGTCACCGCCAGCTGGGCGGCAATACACACCGTGAACTTGGCAATACATGTCGTGTACTCTTGTCGGCAGATGAACAGTGTGGCAGTGCCGCCAAATGAACAGTTAAATGAAAGGAGTACACGTCGTGTACTTTGAAGTACACACCATGTACTATGTTTTTTCGGCTTAAAACAGGCAGTAGCCTCCTCATTTGGCAGAGGAGGCACTTGAGCCGTTTTGGAGCCAAAGGAGGAGGCCGGATCTTTGAAGATCCAACGGGCATTCTTCTGGAATCCGATTCGGCTTCGGACAATCTCGTTGGAACCGCACGGGTAAGCCCTTCCTTCTCCTGGTGTCGTTCTTTCCAATTCTTCTCCTTACGTAAGTTATTTACGTTTGAATGATTTTTGTTCTTCGTCAGATCTACGTCGTTCTTGGGCGTTTCTGGAGCCAGTGTTTGGGTATAGCGTTCATTGGCGTATAAGGTAGGTGGATTTGTGTTTAGTTTTCCAACTACTATGTGTTTTGTGCGTTTTTGTGCCACGAACCCATGTCAGGGTGTCGTGTGGCTGAGGCCGTTTCTATAATTAATACCTATAATTGATTGGGTATTTAATTGTGATAATAAAATTCTGTTTGGGATCGTTGCTTGGATCCAGGACCATCCCGAGGGGTGTGTTCCTCTGTTTAGCCATTTGGCCAGGATACCTGAGGGTATGCCTTAAATGTAGTAATTGTAGAATTGCCTTGAGGGGAATTTCTTGTTACTTCTTGTTTACCTGTTGGGCATGGCCTGATTACCTGTTTAGCCCGAGGGCATTGTTGTATTTGGCATGAGGGCGTAGTTGTGATTAGCCTGAGGGAACTGCACTATTTAGCCCGAGGGTTGTAGTATTTCGCCTGAGGGCTTGACTTTTGTGCCTGAGGGAAACACTTCCTACACCTGAGGGAAATTTCTGTTACGCCTGAGGGCTATACCTGCAGGTTGGATTCTACTTACCTGAGGGTAAGGTTTTGTTTGTCTGAGGACGTGGACTGTTTACTTAGAAATTCACTATGGTGGTTTCTAATATTTAAATGGATTAAATGGATAATAAAATGGAAATATGACTGGTAATTAGTTACTTTTGAGTACTGCTTACTTTATTTCATTTTACTACTGCACACTGTTGTTGCATGCTTTCACGCAGATGGGCAGGGGCCTTTGGTGGGTGCCTACTGAGATATATTTCTCACAACCTGTTTGGGTCATGCTTTTTGGCCCAAACAGATTTCGTTGTTGTAGGTGTGGATAGGGGAAAGAGTCCCTATACAGGTACTTGACTGTTGCTGTGGAGTAGGAGGGCATGGGACCGAGCCT
The DNA here is from genome assembly GCA_963277665.1 of Viscum album. Taxonomy (NCBI): domain Eukaryota; kingdom Viridiplantae; phylum Streptophyta; class Magnoliopsida; order Santalales; family Viscaceae; genus Viscum; species Viscum album. The sequence goes on from OY728156.1 coordinate 2,103,338,965, forward strand.
AGGCTCGCGATGCCGCTACCAGCTGTTTGCCTTGTTTTGCTGTACTCTGTTGTTTACTATACTGTATTGATGTATAACATGTTCTGGCTGTTTTCTTAGAACTTGAAACATGTTGCATCATCACTTATATACTATTGGTTATATCCACTACTATAGTTATTTCAGTTGTGTATGTTTACTGCTTATGCTGTTTGTTGTATGGTTATTTTGGTATTCCGCTGCGCTACACTTTGATAAATGAGGGCATAGTTTCCCCACTATCAGACCTGGGCCCTCGCTGCTAGTCGGCAGCCTCTGGCATTTAGGGAAATGCGCTTGAGGTCACGTGGAGAACTGGGCTCGGGGCACCCGTTGCGTGGCACCTGGGTCCAGGACATTACACAAATGTCTTTGAAGGTGTGAATTTGAGAGAAGGAGTTCCCTTTTATAAGAGGGGTGAGGGGCACCTTAGGAAAAGATTGAAATATTATTTTATAATAAAATAATTATTAGTTTCTAATGGATATAAAATGATTTATTTTGAGGATAAGGTGGGGATGGGTTTAAAACCAATAAACCAATAGGTTTTAGACAGATCTGGTTCACTATATTAACCTTATCTTTTATATTTAACTCTTAGTTAAATAGTTTGACATTTACCATGTCTCTTTGGATTTTTATATTATATGGTTAATAAATTTACTATAAACTTCCAAACGAACCTCAAGTAGTTCATTTATGACATATATAATATCATTTAATCCCTTTGGTCAAACCTTAGATTTTTAGGATTAGAATATCAATTAATAATATAATATTTGTTTTAAAAACTCTTTAATGTTAATTTTGACACTATTTGGTATTTTGTTTTGGTTAAATTCATAATAGCATTATTACTTAGAAACAAATTCAATTAATCAACAATAACATGTCATATTAACCTAGAAAATTATTGTAATTCATTAAAAGTCTCAAATTAGATTTATTTGGATATTTATAATATCAATTATTTTAATCTTTCATTAATAAGGTAATTACTTCATCATCATTGTGTCATAAATAAATTTAATTATTTAATGTCTAAAAATTATGAACAAAATACAATTATATAGGAAATATTTTTATCTTTCTAATGAATATTTATAGTCAAATTTATATTTTGTATAAACCTATATTATAAATGGTTTAGTTATTAAACTTTTATTTTAACTCTTTTAACTCTTCTTTAAATAAAATAATAATAAATGTCCTAATTTAATCCAAGTAGACCAAAGAGGGTCATATTTTATTTCTAAGGTTGTTTTTGGTAGAATTATACTTATTCAATAGAATTAGGACATGTGTTAGGGTAATAATAACATCATTTTTACCTTTAATTACCCTATTTAATTTTAACCGTGGTAAATAAAAGTTAAAAGTTACTATTCACCAAAAAATATTTTCATCATATTGAACCACATTTTACCTTCTAATATCAACCGTGTCTCTCATATTTTTTAAATTAAACTCACATAAGCTATAAAATTAAGTTTTATGCAAATTTGCAAATGCTCCTAGGAGGCGAGTAAAAGATGGTAAAAAGTTCAATAAAATTTTTATATATCTAAACTTATTATAAAATGACTCAAATGAATTAAATTGAACTTATATAGGTATTATGTATCTATAATGGTTACAAGAAGCATAAAACATCTAACGATTCTACTAAATTTTAGAAAAAAATGTGTATTCATTAACATAATAGTTAAGGATTTTATCATCGGTTATTGATTTTAATATTGAATATTAGATCAGTGACTTAAAAAACTTTTATGTTTTATGTGATGGGTGTCAAATAAGATTAATGATATTTTAAATGAAATTTATGGAAATAAAACCCATTAGTTTTGAAAATTTTTTAGTTAAAAATAATTTGAAGAATAATTCATTTAAATTTTATATACATAAATTTAAAGGTATTGATAAACTTTAAGGTTGATATACAAATAATATTATAAAACTTTTGTGGAAAAAAACTTGTATTAAAAACCTTAGAGAAATGGATATTTAATGATTAATCTTATTTCAAGTATGTTCATCATATTTTTGGTAAAATTATAGGAATATAATTTAGAAAAAGGAAAAACTTTATGTCAGATGACAACCCATCATACATTTTAAGGACATGGGTCTTGAACCCATAACTGAAGGACGATAAGGGTTTAACTCTAACTACTAACTTATGTAGTGTCTTGGTTAATTTTTCATTGTTTTTAGTTAAAAAATATAATGAATAAATATTAATGATGAACCAGTAGTGTTACTTTTGAGGTTTATAGATTAATTTATTAACAATATTGGTTTTTAAAAATAGTTAGATGTATAATAATAGACTTATCACTCTTTTATAGATCTTAAAACATGTTAAAAGTGAATTTTAGTGCTTCATGCATAAAAAATTCATTTTTGGGTATTCATTTCATGGAGTAAAGGGATAAATGGTAAATTGATTGAAGAAAAACCAAAGTATGAAATTGTATTTATGAAATAGAAATATATCATGTAAATTTATTTCCTTATCTTCTAAGGAAGTAAAATAATTACTCAACATTTTGAAAATTATCTTGAAATAAAAATGTTATCCTATTACATTCATATCTGATGAATCAAATGGTCATTTAGATCATCATATACTTGTAGATTTGAGGACCTAAACATTACATTTATCATTCACTTACTTATGGTTAATTACCTCAATCACTCCCTATAATTATTTATGATTTTCCTCCATGTACATATCTTCACTTTCCACTAATGTTTATATATTATTCCATATGACCTTTGTACTTCCAATTCTCTCTTATGAAGAGGATATTTTATTAACTCCTTTACAATGTGGGTTTTTTAACAATGTTATTTTTAAATTTAAAACTCTCTATTACCAAGATCATTATTAAATTTCAAGGATGCAATTTATTTAAGTTGGGAGAATGTAACACCCCAAAATTCTAAACAAATAACATTTTATTTAATAGCATATGTGACACGTAACACCAAGAATATAAGGGAATATAACATCTCAATACCCTATGATATATATTCTATTTTAAATATAAAAAAATTATATAGATTTCAATGAACACAGAACTGATTTTATCTTCCATTATATACTATAATTAGTTCCTTTGAAATCTTACATTACAAGCAAGATCGAGTTTTACTAAACAACTATATACTATTAATATTATTATTTAAAATGAAAATAATATACTAGATTTTATATTGGTAGTTATAATATGATTAAAAAAATTATGAAAATATATAGTTGAATCCATTGGTCACCAATTAATTAGGAATGAATATAAAAAACAGTTGAATTTAAAGGAAATGTTTTTATAAAAAACTATTTTTATACGCCAATGGTATATTATATTCGTAAATAAAAATAATTAATATTAATGGATTATATTAACTAAATTTATATATTATATATTAAATAATAAAATTTACAATAATCCAATATATTTTATAGTCATAAGATAACAATAAATCCAATTTTATGCATCAAAAGTTGTATTTTTCTAAAAGTAGTTTTGCCGCCTTTTAATGAAACACTTGTTTTAAACCAAAATTTTGACACTTTTATAAATATTATTTGAAAAAATAGAATTAAATTTGGAAATCATAATGTCAAAATTATTTTAGGATGAATTTTTGTTATTTTTCTAAGAAGTTTAATTTTTTGATGAATAGTGAAAAATACTGAATTTTAATTGAAAATAGACTTTTCATCTATATAATTTATAATATTAAATTATATTTTTAATTGGGTTTAAAGTAAAAATAGTTCAATTATAAATATATTAATCAAATTTATTTCATTGGGATCATTTTTATATTCAATTTAGATATAAAAACTTAGTAAACTTTTGAACAATTGTACTTTAAAACTCTGCTTTCTCATCACTTCTACGGGATTAATTTTAAATTAAATTCTACCAATTACATGAATGGAATTTGGAAAAATGGATTCCATATTTTTATTAATAATATTTTATAACTTATATTATTTACAAGGTAATTTTGACCAAATTGATTAGTGAAAACAGTTAAAATTAATCACAGTCATTAAGAGAAAAACGAGTCTACCATAGGACTAAAATTTAAACTTAAGGGTAAATAACATAGAAAATTTTCCAAAACCCATTTTATGTCCATATTTAGAACTTATTACTTATATTATATAGTTTTTTACATTATTTGATCAACTTTACAAGGAAAAAACATGGTTTTAATTCCCTCTTTCAAAAATTTACAAGTTTTCCACTCACCCCACTTATAAAAGACCTCCCTATATCCACTTCTATTCACAACTATAAAGCCTTTTTCTCTTAAAATACCTAAAAAATAACTTCTAAAATTACCTCAAATAATCTTTTAATCCTTAAATTTTCATAAATCCATCCAAGTAAGGCCTTTGGTGCAAACCAATAAGAGTTACCTGAAGAAGAGGTAACATTCATCAACATGCATCTTTGTTTTATTACTTTATCCACCCCCTTAAATTATTATTATTATACTATGATTATATAATAACATAAGTATAATAGATAATATTATATTTTTTTATGTTAATATTATGACCTACACCCACACACACTTCCATAAAATGGGTTACGAAATCATCATTTGTGCGTACGGCGAACTACCGCCTCACGAACTGATGTCATTCGTTTTTCCATTACCAACTTTTAAGGTTGAGAATAATGATGAAAATACTGTTTATATATGATATTTATGATATTTATGATTAATTTATTCTTATTTAATTATTATATAACACATACCTACATGATCTCTATTGTGTGGGAATACGATAACGTTGTTCGTGTGTACGGTGGACTACCGCCTCGCTAAGCGATGTGATTCGTTCACTCTATATATGGAATGTATTGAGGATGGTTTTAATAAAAATATGTGATATATATTATATAATAATGATACATTAATGATAATATATATATCATTTAATTTTATTTCTTTCTATGTGATAAGAAAATGGAAACAGTGTTCATGCATACGTACAACCTACCATCTCCATGAACCGTGTATTTCATTTCCTATAACCAAATTTTATGGTTGACTTTAAATACATATATACTAAATATATATTATATTTAAATAATTATTTACATTATATATATTATTAAATCATTATCTAAGTAATATTAATAAAAAATAATAAGACAAAACATACTCTAAAAACAAGACAATTAACACCCGAAACAGTGAAAATAATGAAAGATTATTAACAAACGAGTGATAAGATGTTGTTAAAGGATCATATATGATATAATAAATATTAATATGGTTATATTATAATTTAAAAACATTCTTAAAACCATTATAAAGGAGGTTAAATGGATATTTATCAAAAGGGAGCGTAAGTTAATGGATTTCATCTCAATTTCGTTTCATTGAGGCATATTGTAATGTTATGAACCTAATTACATTTATATAGTGTATATACTACCCATTTGACATTTAATGTCATTAATAATTCATTATTAATGGTATTTTAAGTTTAAATTTTAATTAATTTAACTAATGGTGTTTGAACCTAAATTTACCAAGTGGTAAAAAATTCCATAACTCAATTCATTTTCATTGGGTTATATCACTTCCTCAATGCCATTAATATTCTATGATTATCTTTAAAATGACTTTTTGATATCTATTTTTGTATTTTAAATTTTTTTATGTGTATTTGAAGTTGATACACATAATATATTAATTTATTAATCCTCTCTTCAATGTTATGATCATTTTAAAGGTTTATTTCAAAATCTCATTCTAATCGAGATTGTTTATTTTTGAATTTCCATTAAAGGAAATTATGTGATCATTATTTAACAAACCCTTTAATTTTATTCTCCTCTATTTACTTATTATATTTTTCTATTAATAGAACCATTTTTATACTCTTTGATACTTAACATTATTGAGAATTTTTTTTAATAAAATCATAATCAATTTCTCTCTTCAGTTATAAATTTATTTTTTTAAAAACCATGTTTTCTAAAAATGTTTTTAAAATTTTTCTTTAACCTTTTAAGAATTATTTATTAAAATAAATTTTTACCAATTTTTTCTTTAAAAAAAATAAAAGGAATACTCTTGTCACCTTTCAAACAAGGAACTTTTCTAACCTTTTTACAATGCAAAAGGAATATTCTTTTTACCTTGTATGACATGTATAGAATTAATGTCCATAATTTCATTTAATATTCATTTAAAAGTTCATAGATATATTTTTAAATAATTTTTTTTTTTAAATTTATTTTCAAATAAAATTATTTTCAAAATGTTTTTCAATATGAAAATGAAATTTTCCTCAAGAATGATTTTATAGATATTTTTTATTTCATAAATGAAAACAACTCTTATTCTTACTCCAATGGATATATGCTATATTGATATCATAATTATTATTTCTGAAGATGTCTTATGATTATTTTGACCAAGTATAGTAATTACATTCACTTCCTTTATATTTTTAATCATTAACTTACCCTTGATTTGTTCACATTCTAGAGACTATTGAACATTAAATTTCCCACAAATATCCACATGTTTTACCATGAATATAATTATCTCTTAAACTTTATACCATTTTTATATATGTTTTTTACTTTAATAGTTATATGATTATCTAGGTAAATATGGATTTTTCTGTATTCTTTACTCAATATGGATATTTGATAAGGCATATTGTTTATTAGTTAAATAGATTATTCGATATATGAGGAATGCTTTGGACTAGAAGTGATATGTGGGGACTATACATTATATAGACCCTCAATGCATCGATAGGTCTCATGAGAAAATTAGTTGGATAAATTAAACGGGTTTCTAAGTGTAGTTTTAAACCGATTTGTGAAAGGTCTTGATAGAATTGGTTTCTATGTGCCTCATACATGATGTCCAATTGAAAATTTAGTTGTTATTATTATTATAAATGATATTTTCATTATGAACAAATATGTGGATTCATTTCATTATCATTTTATTTATTAAATAGAATGTTTTTTTAGTTATTTACCTTTCCATGTTATTTAACCACTTGATTATTAGTTTATTGATTAAATGGAATGTGTTTTAGTTATTAAAATTTTCATATTTATTATGATCATTGATTCATTACTATTTTCTCTATAATTAACCCTTACTAATCATTTTATCTCACCCTATTTTTTTCCTTTACCCCATGATTCCATGAAGTTTAATATTATTGATAAGTATGGGAACTCTAGATGAAATAAATTTATTCTCGAAAAAAATATATGTTGTAACTTTTGTATTAGATTGTAATACAATACTCTCATATGTATCAATTTTACCAAGACTACTAAATTGATCGGTCCTTTGAGGTATAAATCTTGTTTCTATGCTAATTTAATGGTAGTACGCACTGGCTCTAGGATTCTCAGGTCGAGGTCTCTACAAATGGTCAGTGGTTTATTTTTCACATTGGTGCTTGAATATGAGTAGGATGGACACATTTATCCATCATGTGTTGTGATGGATGGTTTTTGGGTTGTGGAGGTATGACCCCATGTTGGTAGGGTTATGGGTGTGAAGAGACCGATCATTGGATGATCGATGTGGATTTGGATGAAGATGATAAAATGGATCTGATTATGTATAGTTACATAAAGAATACCAAATTTAAGAATTAAATGTGTTATTGGATAGATTGTATGCATTTTAATTTGGATTAATACGGTTTTGATATGATCTGATTGTGAGTCAAATCGGAGGTGTGCTGATTCTTGAGGTGGGAGTATGACAACTGATACGAGTGGTCGGTGATCCAAATGGAGAATTACATCAGGAGTCGGGTTTGGAATTCATCATGGGTGTTGGGAAAATCTTTTGATTCCTCTATGGATTAAGGAATCATGATTGGGTAACATGACGGTGCATGGACTGGTGTGTCTGAGTGTCTTTAAAAATTGTTTTCCATGAGATTTCTAATTGTTTTTATGAATAATTAGGTGTTGTGAGTTGGAAACTACACCAAGAACATTGATGGATCACTGATAATACATTTTAGTAGGTCATTTTTATGGTAGAGAGAACCATATCTTATAATCATAACTTATGAGTTAAGGAATATGGTGGGAAGCACCATAATCCTAAGAATAAATTGGTTGATGACAACATAATTTCTTAGAATATATGGGTGAAATAGATAATCATCTTGATAATGGCGTTGTTTATGAGTCATGGATTGAGTTTTTATGAATAATTCACATCATGTTTAGAGTTTTATAGTGGAAGAAAAATTATCATTTCTGGGTAGAACGTAGTGAATTAAGTGTGAATTGAAGACCGAGATAGGTCAATATTTGTGGCTGAATGAGCACTGGGGATTCTTGAGGATGAGAATTGCTATGATGGGGAACTAGTAAAACCTTTCTCTCTTATAAGTTATTAATTTTTAAAGTAATTTTTTTTTAATTCTTTATTAGGGTTCATTTTTAATTTTGAGTTTTACATATGAATTTTGAGAGTTAGATAACCTCGACTTTTTTATATAGTTTGAGGCTTGGGAGGTTCCTAGAGTGCTCAAAAGAGTCTCATGAGCTTCACATTAAATTTTATAAATTTTTTAGAGTTTTTTACCTGGATCAAAATTTTGTATTCTTGTTTTAGGGAAAATAATTTGGTTACCCTTATATATGGAAAATTTTTCGCTCATTTTCTAAAGTTTACAGTTTATGTACGTGGTTAGTGCATCAATTTAAGGAAATTGTGAAAATTAAAGGGGTAACCATGTGCCTTGTTTTTGTCTTGGGGTGAGGTACAAATTAAATACATGGTTGTAGACAAACCATGAGGGATATCAAATTCTATTATAGGGGTGATTCTCATAATTGGCATACGGTTTAGAAAACTATGTGGACTAACCATTAGAAGTGTGTTGTATTGGATAGTTTCATCCACACAGTTGGTGTATGGTTTGGTAAACTGTTTTTTCAAACTATAAGGCCTACTAATTTTTATTAAAAAGTGGAAAATGACCACTTTTACATTCCAAACTTTTAAACCATCACTTCCCTTTATCCTCCCCCACATACGTGTGGACAATGGGGTATCCATTCTCCCTTTCTCTTTTTATTCCCCTCAATTTGGGGAGGGTTTTTGGTGGTATCCTTAAAAATTTTGAGGTATGTTATCCTCTATTCTCCCACCCTTTTTCTTATCATTCTTCCCCAATGATTTTAAGTGACTCAACAAAGGTTTTGGGTGAAGATTCCACTGGAACATGGTATAATTATCTCATAATGATGGATATTTAAAATGGCTTGGATATAGGACATCCTAACACAATATTTTCAATATGTTTCACATCACATTAATGAAATTATCTCACTATACTAATTTATATAGGTATTTTCCTAAATTAAGTTAATTTGGTGATTTAATTGATTTCAATTTTTAGGGATTTTTAGTGGGGATGTGTTAGGAGCATGCCATGGGATGTTGGAATATTGTTGGTCATCATTTCTATACAATGAGGTTGACTGATAAGTTTAAATTAATTGTGCCTAATTTAATTAAATTATGAATTAATTATAAACTGTTATAATTTAAGGGAATAATTAAATATATATTATTATAATTAATTATTTTTGTCATGTGGCCTAATATAGAATCTCAAAAGATGATATGAACTTAGAAAGTATTTTATAAGAATGACTAAACTGCTTTAAGGGATGGTAACTTCTAAATTGAGTTCGGTGGTCCTTGATGCATACCAATTTTGGTATATGATTTTTTATGTATTCATGTGATGTGTGGTCTCTCCACAAAGTGTGAATGTCCCTTTATTTAAATAATTTTTTTTATTAAAGTAAAATTTACATGGACTGAATGATTTGACTAGGTAGGCTGTTATAGTACTATGGGAAGCCGTAGAACCGTAGGGCTAGCCGATCATGGAGAGGGATGTACATCCCACAACCTTTAGTATATGAGAAACTATGAGGATATTCCCCAGGTAGAATATAAATAAGTTGGGTGTGTGGACCGACCTAGGGAAGCTTGGGAATAATATAGGCTTGAGGCCATCTCCCATGTGTGACTATACCTAAGAGGCTAATGAGTTTGTGATATGATTATGACAGAGCTTAGAGATTTTATTCACTATGAGTGATGTGAGTTTTCATGAGAGATAAGAACCTGATAGAGGAGCACTATTGAGGTGTCTTGGTAGAGATAGGACCTAGGGGGACCCTAGTAGAAATCCCCATTAATTTGTTGACCCTAAAGAGGGTGAGTATGAGAAATGGGTATCGATGATCATGGGGGTTATCTTAAAACCCGGATCAATGATGTAATCCTAATGAGGTTTTGTTTCTATGACATGGTAGGATTTAGGTGGGATGTATTTCCAATTTATTTGTATTTAGTTACATGGTATACTTTAGAAATGCTCCTTGGATATGGCCTTCATGCCTAATATTTATTTGGAATACCTTAGACACGGTCCTTGGATTAGAACTTGATATGGATTGGAATACCTTGGAAATATTCCTTGTATTTGAATATGATATGGAGGCGGTATTCCACACATACTCATAGATGAAGATTTTATTTTCCATAGAATGGGAAAATTGAGTAATATGGTTTATCATTTAATAAGAAAAAATTTTAATTAAATATCATAATTATATATTAAATTCCATATTAGTAATATCCTTGTAAGGCTTTGAATGAAAACTAAGCACGTTGCATCGTGAAGGTAGTAGTCTTCACAATGCATGAATAACAATTTCATTTTTCTTAATAGAAAAGTTAAAAGTGGTTAACACTAGTAATATAATTATAATAAAATAACAGTAAAATAATGATAATTATTTTATACATTTTTTATAGTGTAATTTAATTTTAGTAAGAATAAATTCACATAAATAAATAGAAATGAGAAAAGAGTGTTTAGAAATTTATACCTCACTTTGGGATTATCTCCTTTAAAAAGGGGTTTAATCCATTAACGGATTGTATTTTGAGAAGACCAAAACCTCTTAAAGGTGGATATGAATGTTTATGAGTGGTTTTGATATATTTTTTGTTAAACTAAATGGGTTTTGTTTTTAGGGGAACTGATGAGAGGAATGCCCCTTTTATAAGTGAAAAGGGATGGAATTTTTGTAAATACCCAAAACTTTTTAATAATTGGAAATAAATATCAAGTAAAGTAGCCTGAAAATTTGGAAATAATGTCTATGGGAAGGGATAAGTATGATAAATCCATCAACCACCCATTCCTGTGCATTTTTGAACATGTTTGTGGCATTTCCCTCTTAGTTAAACCCTTTTTACCCCTTTTAATTTTTATCGAGGTAACTAGTTTTTACCAAAGTAATTTATCATTTATAATTGAAAATAAATTGGTTCATATTATATAATTTGGACCTAATGGTTCCAAATTTAAAATCAATTTTATTATATAAATTTTCTAGTAGTGATAAAAAAATAGATTTAAAATACTAAATGTATAATGTATTAAAATCAATTTTTTCGAAAAAAATATAATTTTAGATATGGGTTTTAAAATTAAAAAAACATTTTTAAAATTATAATTTCTCTTATAAAATAAAAAAATTGTTCTTAAAAATGGTTTATTGAATTTACAAATCATACTTATATACTAATAATACCTTAAGTCATGTTATTTGTAAAAACATTGTTTTCATTATTCATCTAAAAAATAATATTTTTAGATTAATGCAAAAAATTAAACTTAGAATAATATTTATAATTGAAATTAAAAAAAAAGAATTTAATTTTGTAAAAATTAAAATTATAAATTTATAAATTTTTATTTTAAATGAAGATATAAAATAAAACTTCTTTTATTGAAAAATAACATTTTTAAACATTAAGTGTTCTTAGTAATATCGTATACCAATTCCTAACTTAATGATGTGAATATTTTAGTTAATATATTGAAATATATTATATTATTAAGATAATATTTTAAAGGTGATTGATTTTAATTTATTAATAAATAAAACATTTATTTGAGAATGGTTAGTCCTTTTATATAATAAATCATATTAATTATATATCCTCTAAATTTAAGAGTTTTTAAATGGTTAATATCTTTTTATTAACTAGAGTTTTATTAATCATAAATTTTTTTAATAATAAAAATTTTGTGGCTCATTTTAGTTAGATTTTATATTTGGACAAATCTATTGAAAAAGGTATTTATTTAAAGAAATATATTTCAAAATATTGAGGTGTTACATCCTCTTTTATAGTTATATGATTTCACTTAGTGTGGAACACTTGAGTTTTGGATTTTATGATTTATTGTGGTTTTTAGATCTTATACCGATGGCAAAATGCCATGTACATGCATTATATTTGTCATTTAGAGTTCACATGACATATGCATGAATGAGTGTGATTGAAATCACTGAATACAAAGGGTTCATCTGTTTAAAATGTCAATAACAACTTATATGTAATTCTCCCATATAACTTAATGGTGAAATTTTACTAAATTAGACCACGTCATATATTTCTTCTAATTAAATTTCATGCGGATCTTATCATAGGATTCTCCTTAATGTTGATTGTATAGTAAATTATGAAATGCATACATAGTGACCATGGTAGGTTGGTATAGAAATTTTATTCCTTCATGAAAAAAACCCTAGTCGGTAATTATAATATTGTTTTCGATAAGAAAATGGGTTCATTTATTTAAAGTGTCAACAATAACCTATATAGTGTTTTCATATATTGTTTCTTGGTGGAATTCTACTTAAACAAACCATATGATAGTGGATTACTTGAAATAGATCATCTAGTAATATTCTCTTTTATATATATATATATATATATATTTGTGTGTGTGTGTGGATGAGATCATGATTTTAAAGGGGGTAGTCTCATATGAAGATTCTAAGTGAGGATCGGTGCCCATTAGTTGGTTGATGACTATGTATGTGATGCATGATACATTTATACATGATAACCCTAGATTGGGTGGTTTGGAACATGAGTTACTTTGTGATATTTGATATGGGGATAGAGGGGTATTGCCAATGAGTACTGATTTATATGATACATGGCCTATGGATTAGACAGGGGAGCTTAGTGCTTTAAGATATGACTCTGGAAATTGTTGAGTCTGCTATTATGGTTGAAATGACTTGTGATATATATGAGGGTAACCCAATAAAGGGCTTATCCTAGGCTTGTGAGTTCCTTAGATATGTGAATCATGGGTTGATGCATACATTGATATCTGAGTATGTAAGGTACCTCCATGCATGTGGTATCTGTATAGTGATTCCTTGATCTTTCATGATGTAAAGCATGTTGAGTGATTTTGGTATCAAGGCTGGTTTCAGAGGGTAGGATCAAGAGAATTCATGACCTTATTAATTTTGGGTATAAATTCTCTATGAGATTGTGTATTCAATCCCAGATGGTTGGATCTAGGATGGTAAGAGTGTGGACATATTATTTTTATTTTGGAACAATGTTTGGGTAATAGTTTATCATGTGGTAGACTGTGGCATAAGTGAAATTTATGATTTTGAAGAGGATCGTTGAGGGTGCTTTTGGACAGGTGTAACTGACAAGAATAAGTTAAATGTTTATTGGGATAGGCATGTGATCCTAGTTTTTTGTGACATGTGACTCATGGGATCATGAGTTTAAATCTATGATTGGGGTTGTATTATGGCATACACCTATTGGGTTTAGAACAGATCGAGTTAGCACACAGTGGTTAGGCATGGTGTTGTTGAGTTGTGGATTAGTGAGTAGTAATGTGTGAGTTGAGGACCAATGGAATTAATGAAATGTTTTGGGATTTTTTCATAGATATTTAGTGAAAATTAAAAGTGTTTCCTTGGACTTACATTGAAACCATGGATGGTGTGGTTTTAGGAGTTGATAGTGGATGAGAATGGTTCGTAATGGGGACATGTATGTGATGATGAAACCTATTTAGATGGATCTTAAAGAGAGGTATAATATAATCCATATGATGGTTATATCACCATTGTTTTTTATAGGGTGTAACCTTTGTTCTAAATGACTTTTTTTTATTCCAAGGATGATGTTTCTGTGTGTCGGGAATGGTGTAACACCCCAAAATTCTAAATGAATAGAATTTTATTTAATATCATATGTGAAATGAAACACCAAGAGTATAATGGAATATAACATCTAGAGGCCCTATTATATATTTACTATTTTAAATAAAAACAAATTATAGATTTCAATGCACACAACACCATTTTATTACACGTCACAACGAGTTCCTTCAAAAGATTGTGTTATACACAAGACCGAGATTTACTAAACAACTACATACTATGAATATTATTATTTAAAATGAGAATTATCTCCAAGAAATTAAATTGGTGGTTATTAATAGTAATTACTAACTTATTAAAATATATGGTTTAATTAATTGGTTTCCAATTAATTAGTAATGAATATTAAAACCAATTCAATATAAAGGAAATATTTTTATATATTATATATTAAATAAAAAAATTACATTCATCCAATATATTTTATAGGAATAAGATATTAATAAATTCAATTTTACGCATAAAAAGCTATATTTTTCAGAAAGAATTTTTGTCGCATTTTAATAGATCACTTGTTTTAAAACTAAATTTTGAAACTTTTATAAATTTTATTTGAAAAAATAAAATTTATTTTTTAGATATTAATTTTAAAATTATATTAGGGTAAATTTTTGGTATTATTCTGATAAGTTTCATTTTTTGATGAATAGTGAAAAATACTGAATTTTAATTGAAAATTGGCTTTTCATCTAAATAATTTATAATGATATTTTTTTTAGAATTGGTTTTGTAGAAAAAATAGTTCAATTATACATCAATTAATTCAATTTATTTAATTTTAATTATTTTTATATTTCATTTAGATATAAAAACTTAGTAAACTTTTGAACATTTTCACATTAAAAACTTGCTTACTTGTCACATTTACGGGATTAATTTTAAATTAAATTCTTTCACTTATATGAATTGAATTTGGAAAAATGGATTCCATATTTTTAAATATAATAATTTATAATTGATAATAATTCCAACTTAATTTTTACAAAATTTATTAGTGAAAGCGGTTGAAATTAATTGAACTGATTAAGAGATAAACGAGTTTACCAAGGGACTAAACTTTAAAACTCAACGGGCCAAATGACCAGTAAAATTTTCCAAAACACATTTTATTGATATATTTTTACCTTATACCTTCTATTATATAGTTTTTTCCTTATTAATTCCACTTGAAATTGAAAGAAATTCGGCTGGAATTACCTCTTTTAAATATTTACAGTTTTTCCACTCTCCCCACTTATAAATGGATTCCCACACTCCTCCTCTCTTCACACATCTCAAGACCTTTGGGTCAGAAAATACCTCACAAAATAACTTATCTAATTACATACCCTCATCATATAAGCCTTAATTTTTGTATAAATCCATCCAAAGAAGTCCTTTGGTGGAAACTAATAAGAGTTACCCAAAGAATAGGTAACTTTCATCAACGTGCATCTTTGTTTTATTTCTTTATCCACCCAATTAAATTATTCTTATAACATGATTATATAATAAAAAAATTATCATAAATATTATTATATGTTGTTATTTTAAGGTTTCTATATAAACCCACACACACATCCATCAAATAGGTTGCAAAATTATTATTCATGTGTACGAAGGACTACCGCCTTATGAACTGATGTCATTCGTTTTTCTATTACCACATTTTAATATTGGGAATAATCTCAGAAATTATATTTATATATTATATTTATTATATTTATGATTTTTTTATTCTTATGTAATTATTATATAACACATACCTTCATGCTCTCCATTTTGTGGTAATACGATAACATCGTTCGTGTGTATGGCGGACTACCACCTCACGAAGCGATGTGATTCGTTCACACTTTACATGGAATGTATTAAAGATGGTTTTAATAAAAATATTATATATATATTAAATAATAATTATACTTTAATGGTAATATATATATATATATATATCATTTACTTTTCTTTCTTTCAATATGATAATAAAATGGAAACAATGTTCATGCGTAAATATGGTCTACCGTCTCTATGAATGGTGTATTTCATTTCCTATCACGAAATTTTATGGATCTTTGTAAATAAATATATACTAAGTATATATTATATTTAAAACATTATTTTCATTATTTATATTATTAAATCATGATCTAATTAATACGAAAAAAAATAACAAGTCAAAACATACTAAAAAAAAGGCAATTAACACCCGGAATAATGAAAATAAGGAAAGATTATTAAAAAATAGTTGATAAGTTGTTATAAATGGATCATATATGATATTATAAATATTAATATGGTTAAATTATAAGTTAATAAAATTCTTAAAACCATTATATATGAGTTTAAAGGGTGTTTAAACAAAAGGGAGCATAATGTAAGGGATTTCATCTCAATTTCATTTCATTGAGGCATATTGTAATGTTATACACCTAATTACATTTATATGGTGTATATACTACACCTTTGACATATAATATCATGAATAATTCCTTATTCATGGTATTTTAAGTTTTAATTTGAATTATTTCATCTAATTGGATTTGAACCTAAAGTTACTAAGTGGTAAAGAATTTCATAACTCAATTAATTTTCATTAAGTTATATAACTTCCTCATTGTTTTTAATATTCTATTTTTTTTAAAGTTTTGGGTCTAAGCCTCATTTATTATTAATTCAAAGAAAATATCACTTTAACTGGGTAGAGGGAGACCTATTACATAGCCCAAAGGGCCAGTGGGCATTTAGCCCATTACATGGCCCGTAGGCCCAAATTATTACCCCAAGGCCCATTATATGAATAGTACTTCTACAGTACTCACCTACTATTGTACCACACAGTACATGTTGCTGCTATAGTGTCATGCCGCCTCTATAGTTCTCGTCATTGCTACAGTATCATCGCCGCTACAGTACGCTACAATACTTCTACAGTGCCTACGCCCAATGGGTATAATTAATATTCACTATATATTGTTTTATTTCCACTTATTTTATTTAGAGTTATAATTGATACATATAATCAATTCATTAATTAATCCTCACTTCAATGTTATGATCATTTTAAAATTTTATTTCAAAATATCATTCTAATCGAGATTATTTATTTTTTAATTTCAATTAAAGAAATTTATGTGATAATTGTTTAATAAAACAATTAATTTTCTTATCCTACGGTTACTCATGGTATTTTTCAATTTATATTACCATTGTTTTACTCTTTGATACATAAAATTATTGAGAAATTTTTTTAATAAAATCCGACTTTATTTCTCTCTTCGGTTCGAAATACATTTTATTTCAAAACTATGTTTTATAAAAAAGTTTAAAATTTTTTTATTTAACCTTTTCAAAATGATTTATTAAAATTAAATTTTACCCATTTTATCTTTTTACAAAAAAAAATCAAAGGAATCTTCTTTTCACTTTCTGAATAAGGAACTATTCTAACCTTTTTACAATGCAAAAGGAATGTTCTTTTTACCTTGTATGAAATGTTTAGAATTCCCATCATCATTTCATTGAATATTAATTAGAAAGTTTATGATGATATTTTTAAATAACATTTTTTAAAAATTAATTTTAAAAGAAAATTATTTTCAAAAAAAATTCAAAATGAAATGGATACTTTCCTCAAAAATGTTTTTAAATATATTTTTTATTTCATCAATGAAAACAACCCTTATTATTACTCCAATTTGTATACGTTATATTGATAACACACTTATTATTACTCTAGATGGATTATGATTATTCTTACCAAGGATAATATTTACATTCACTTCCTTGAATCGTATTTGCAGTCATTAACTTCTCCTTGAGTTACTCACTTTCCAGTGACCATTGAACATTAAACTTCCCCTAAATATCCACATTATTTAACATGGATATAATTATTTCCTAAACCATATACCATTTTTAAATATGGTGTTTAATTTTAGAGTTATTTTATTATCTATAGAAATATAGATAAATTCATATTCTTTACTCAATACGGATATTTTATAAGGCACATTATTTATGGATTAAATTGAACATTTGATATATGAGGAATTTTTTGGACTACCAGTGATGGGTCGGTCCTATACTTTATATAGTTCCTCTATTAATCTACAAGTATCATAAGAAAAATTAGTTAAAAAAATTAAATGAGTTTCTACCTATAGTTTTAAACCATCTTATGAAAGGTCTTGATGGTATAGGTTTTTATGTGCCTCATACATGACTTCCAATAATTAATAATTTCCTTCATATGATAATTTAGTTATTATAATTATTATTCATCAGGTTTTTAATATGAAAAATATATGTATTTCATTTCATTATCATTTTATTGATTAAATGGAATATGTTTTTAGTTATTTACCTTTCCATGTTATTTATGAACTTCCTTCCCAGTTTATTGATTAAATGGAATGTGTTTAACTCATTTACCTTTCCATATTTATTATGCTCATTGATTCACTATTGCATTTATTATTCTTTACCCTTACTGATCATTTGAGATCACCCTTATTTTTTTCCTTTCTCCAGGATTCTATGAAGTTTAATATGATTGATATTCAAGGAAACTCTAGATAAGATAAATTTATTCTCAAAAAAATATTATGTTGTACATTTTCTATTAAATTATAATAGAATACTCATGTATGTATCTAGTTTACCAAGACTACTAAGTTGGTCGGTCCTTTGGGATCTAAATCTTGTATCTATACCAATATAATGGTAGTAGGCACCGTCTCCGGGATACTGGGGTCGGGTTCACTACATTTGGTATTAAAGCAAGTTTAGTAGAAACATTGGAAACTAGATTTAGGAAAACGTAGATTATAGAACATTAACCTATGATAGAATTTGAGGATTAGTAGATAAGAACATCCTAATGTTTTGTTAAGGAAGATATTATGTGGGCCTTCCTAGAAATATATCCATTTCTGGATACTATAAGTGGATGTGGTTCTAGAATATATATACCTAGGGGTAATAACTCTGAAAAAAGAACATCGGGCTTGACTTGATAATAAATTGGTATATGAAAATGGGACTTACTTCACACCTAATTTGATAATCCTAGGGGGTATGCTTAAGATGATTCACATTTTCTTTACAAACTATTAAAAGGATTGAATAAAGGATAAAAATGAATAACCTGGGTTAAACCTAAGGTGTCGTATATTGTAAATAATGTTTTAATATTTAGAAATCCTATAAATGATTATAGGTCTTATCACTATGATAATTGTTTATCACACTATGTTTTTTGCTTTTATTAAATGGTTGGAACCTGAAGGAATCATGTTAACATTGAACATAAATGAAAAGTTGGTTATAATGAGAAACCAAATGGGATGTTGATAGGAGTGAAAGATTTTTTTTATGCCTAGTCAGTTTTCCTAAAATATTATTAATAACATATACCTTAACCAACTCCTAGTCTCACCAAAGAAGATAAGGAAGGAGTTTTCTAAGAACTCGAGTGGTGGAGACCATGGAGAAAATAAGGCTTGATTTAAATCATACAATAAATGTGGAAGTAGACAACCAATAAATTGTATCAATGGAATGGTTAAATGATTTATGTGTGGGAAAAAGGGCATTGAAAAAAGAATTACTGAAGAAAAATGTAGATTACAATGCAAGGAAATAAATCTCATCCTGATGATCCAATTATAGTTCAATGCCTTAAATGTAGGGAACCTGAGAATTAACCAAGTAAATTAACTCTTATAAAGGGTAACCCTTAGACCATGGAAGGACCTAAGTGGTAATAAAATGGATGAATTACTTTTGTATTTTGATTCAATAAAAAAAATTAATTGTTTTATCAATAGTATATTAGTTACAAGAATCATAAAACATCAAAGGATTCTATTAAATTTTGGGAAAAAAATTGCATTTATTAACATAATAGTTATGGATTTCATCATGGGTTATTTAGTTTAATATTGAATATAAGATCAGTGACTTAAAAAACTTTTGTGTTTTATGTGATGAGTGTCAAATAAGATTAAGGATATTTTAAATGAAATTTATAGAAATTAAACCCATTAGTTTTGAACATTTTTTAGTGGAAAATAATTTGAGGAATAATTCCTTTCAATTTTATAGACATATTTTTAAAGGTATTGATAAGATTTAAGGTTGATATACAAATAATATTATAAAACTTTTGTTGAAAAAAACTTGTATTGAAAACCTTAGCCAAAATCATATTTAATGATTAATCTTATTTCAAGTATTTTCATCATATTTTTGGAAAAATTATAGAAATATAATTTAGAAAAAGGAAAAATTGTATGTTAGGTGAAAACCCATCACATATTTCAAGGACATAGGTCATGAACCCATAACTAAAGGACGATAAGGTTTTATCTCTAACTACTAACCCATGTAGTGTCCTAGTTTTTATTTTATTTTATTTTTTTAAGGTGGGGGAAGGCCCCAAATTATTTTATTAAAAGAAAAAGTTCGGAGAGACATCAAGCAAGACAAAATCAAAAGCAAACAAAACAGAACGAAGTTTTCAAGAACCCCTTTCTGGGGGACCAATCTTCTTTCTGATTTTCTCTGCGATGATCTTCTCCTTGCTCCGCATCTCATTCCAGAGATCTATATTGACGCACCCACGCCCACACCCCCTCCCTCTCCCTCCATTGTATTTGGCTTCTATTTCTACAGCTTGTTGTAGCAAGGTTTCTAAGTCCTCATCAGAGCTATCCTCTTGAGATATATCTCTTCTTTTCATTTCATCAATTCTTTTATCATTCTTCTTTTGGCTTCTTTTTCTAACCTTCTACTATGCATCCTCTTATACCTCCTCATTGACATCTTTCCCATGCTTTGACCACCGCACTTGTATAGCTGGGGTGCTCAGTCCCTGCACACAAACCACAACATGTTGATCATATGGAACTTCCAAGGATGTACTCACCTTCTTATCATCCGAAGGAGTGGTCAGAGAATCCAGATTCTAAATTTCTGTTTGGTCAGCCTCCACGTCTGGTAAATGTGTATGAGAGTTTCCTGCGTTTCCAACCACTACAACTGGTTCTGATATTAAAGAAGGCAGCTCAGTTTTCCCAGAAGATCCAGGTGTAGCAGCCTGGGTGGTTAGCTTTGAGGGAGTGTCCGAGGCAGAGACCTGATGTATAACATTTCCTGCCTCATTTTGAGTCTCAGCTTGAATAGACACGAAATCAACACCAGGAGGGACTTGGGCTGCATCCTTGTTACCAGAACAAGCTTGAAATGTAGCGTGATCATCTCGCTGAACATCAGTGATAATCTGTGCAGCATAAGAAGGGTTAGACTCAACATCTTGAGCTATATCAACATCCAAAATAGGACCTGTTTCTGCATTAATAGGATTATAAATAGACAAGGAAGGGGTCTCCATGTGTCCCTCTTCCACAACATCTGCCCATGATCTTTTAATTTTCCCATGGGTCAAATTTTCACTGGCATCCACTGGAATTGTGTCAGCAGATTGTCCATTCACTATAGAATTATTCTCAGATAAATGCATCTTAGTTTGAACCTGCATAAAGCCAGTTTTCTCCATTTGATGTTTGGGGAATATTTTATAATCATGCCCACGAAGTGAGAAAATCTTGCAAGTCATATGCCTCCTGCAATTAGTTTCATCATGTCCTATAACTTTTCAATCCAAACAGAATTTAGGTAAGCTTTCATACTCAATTTTCAGCACTAATTCCTTATCATCAGTGGATAATCAAACTCTATCAATCAATGTGCAACAAAGATTAACTTCTACAAGGCATCTATAAAAGTGACCATACCTGGCTACTTCAGTCTCTCTATCCATCCTGATTGGAACACCAATAGCTAAGGCTATATCATAGAGAATCCTAGGATGCCACAGTATCCAATTTAGGCTAAAAATTTTAATCCAAACCTGTGCTGTAGTGTTACCAATTTCAATTGGGTTGAAATTTCTATCTCATTCTCTGATGTGCAGAGCTCTGGGCTTGAAAGAAAGTGAGACGAAGTCCCATGCTCGTAGCTTGAGTTCCTCCGAGGGGAAGAGAAAGTGGTAGAAGCCCTTCCCGAGGGATATGCATTGCCAGGAGCTGAAACCCTAGATCTCTGAAAGCCGTTGTTCGAAGTAAACCATATTCCACGGTTTTGATCCCTTCGGAAGAATCAGCCTAGAAATTATTGAGTGAGCCCCCAACTCTAATCTCTCAGCAACCGCATCTGAATCCGCCTTGACATGGGCCACCGAACCCTTCTTTCTGATTCCTGCAAATGAACCCTTAAAATGGGAAAAGGAAAAGTTGTTATCACTAACCCCGAGCAACCTCTCCCTAGGGATTTCTGCTTTCTTTGCATCTACACCATCCGAAGCACTAAGAGAATTCTTGTGAGATTTGAATCTATCTGGATTTAAGAAGAGATCTACCATATTCAGTTGATTCAGCAAGTAAGGAAACCCTAGTCTTGATTCTACATTGCGAGCTCCAGCCGGTTGCTCGACATCCTCCTCTACTCCTCCCTATGTAGTGTCCTAGTTAATTTTTCATTGTTTTTAGTTAAAAAAATATAACGAATAAATATTAATTATGAACCAGTAGTGTTACTTTTGAGGTTTATAGATTAATGTATTGACTATATTGGTTTTTAAAAATAGTTAGATGTATAAGAATAGACTTTTCACTCTTTTATAGATCTTACAATATGTTAAAAGTGAATTTTAGTTCTTCATGCATAAAAAATCATTTTTTGGTATTTATTTCTTAGAGTAAAGGGATAAATGGAAAATTGATTGAAGAACAATTAAAGGAATAAATTGTATTTATGAAATAGATATATATCATATAAATTTATTTTCTTATCTTCTAAGGAAGTAAAATAATTACTCAACATTATGAAAATTATCTTGAAACAAAAATGTAATCCTATTACATTCATATCTGATAAATAAAATAGTCATTTAGATCATCATAAATTTATATATTTGAGGCCCTAAACTTTCCATTGATCATTCGCTTACTTATGATAAATTACCTCAATCACTCTCTATATTTATTTATTCTTTTCTTTATTGTACATATCTTCACTTTATACTAATGTTTGTATATTAATCCATATGACCATTGTACTTCCAATTCTCTCTTATGAATAGGATATTTTATTAACTCCTTTACGATGTGGGTTTTTTAACAAAGGTATTTCCAAATTTCAAACTCTTTATTTCCAAGATAATTATTAAATTTTAAGGATGAAATTTATTTAATTTGGGTAAATGTAACACCCCAAAATTCTAAACAAATAACATTTTATTTAATAGCATATGTGACACATAACACCAAGAATAAAAGGGAATATAACATTTTAATACTCTATGATATATATTCTCTTTTAACTAAAAAACATTATATATCTTTAAATGAACACAACAATGATTTTATCTTGCATTATACACAATAATTAGTTCCTTTGAAATCTTAAAATACAGACAAGATCAGGTTTTACTAAACAACTATATACTATTAATATTATTATTTAAAATGAAAATAATATACTATATGTTATATTGGTAGTTATTAATATGATTAAAAAAAATTGAAAATATATAGTTAAATTCATTGTTCACTGATTAATTAGTAAGGAATATAAAAACCACTTGAATTTAAAGGAAATGTTTTTATAAAAAACTATTTTTATATGCTAAAGGTATTTTATATTAGTAAATAAAAAAATTAATATTAACGAATGATATTAACTTAATTTATATATTATATATTAAATAAAAAAATTACATTCATCCAATATATTTGATAGTCATAAGATAATAATAAATCCAATTTTACGCTTAAAAAGCTGCATTTTTCTAAAGGAGGTTTTTCCGCCTTTTAATGGAACACTTGTTTTAAACCAAAATTTTGACACTTTTATAACTATTATTTAAAAAATAGAATTAAATTTGGAAATAATAATGTCAAAATTATTTTAGGATTAATTTTTGGTATTTTTCTAAGAAGTTTAATTTTTTGATGAATAGTGAAAAATACTGAATTTTAATTGAAAATTGACTTTTCATCTATATAATTTATAATGTTAAATTATATTTTGAATTCTTTTTAAAGTAAAAATAGTTCAATTATACATATATTAATCCAATTTATTTCATTGGGATCATTTATATATTGAACTTATAAATAAAAACTCAGTAATCTTTTGAACATTTTTACTTTAAAACCCCACATTCTCATCACTTCTACAGGATTAATTTTAAATTAAATTATACCACTTACATGAATGGAACTTGGAAAAATGAATTACATGTTTTTAATAATAATATTTTATAATTTATATTATTTCCAATGTAATTTTTACCAAATTTATTAGTGAAAATAGTTAAAATTAATCACAGCGATTAAGAGAAAAACAACTCTACCAAGGGACTAAAATTCAAACATTAGGGTAAATGACATATAAACTTTTCAAAAACCCATTTTATTTTCATATTTAGATATTATTACTTATATTATATAGTTTTTTTCATTATTGGAGCCACTTTACATGGAAAAAACATGGTTTGAATTCCCTCTTTCCAAAATTTACAAGTTTTCCACTCACCCCACTTATAAAACACCTCCTCATATCCTTTTCTATTCACACATATAAAGCCCTTTTTCTCTGAAAATAGCTACATGTTAAATTCTAAAATTCCCTCAAATCATATTTTAATCCTTACATTTCATAAATTCATCCAAGTAAGGCCTTCGGTGCAAACCAATAAGAGTTACCTGAAGAAGAGGTAAAATTCATCAACATGCATCTTTGTTTTATTACTTTCTCCACCCCTTAAATTATTATTATACCATGATTATAAAATAATATAAGTATAATATATAATATTATATTTTTTTATATTAATTTTATGACCTACACCCACACACACTTCCATAAAACGGGTTACGAAATCGTCATTTGTGTGGACGGCGGACTACCTCCTCACGAACTGATGTCGTTCGTTTTTTCATTAACACCTTTTAAGGTTGATAATAATGTTGTAAATACTATTTATATATGATATATATGATACTTAAGATGAATTTATTCTTATTTAATTATTATATAACACATACATACATGATCTCTATTGTGTGGGAATATGATAACGTCGTCCGTGTGTACGGTGGAATACCGCCTCGCGAAGCGTTGTGATTCGTTCACTCTATATATGGAATGTATTAAGGATGGTTTTAATAAAAATATGCGATATATATTTTATAATAATTATACATTAATGATAATATATATCATTTACTTTTATTTCTTTCAATATGATAAGAAAATGGAAACAGTGTCCACGCGTACGTACAACCTACCATCTCCATGAACTGTGTATTTCATTTCCTATAACCAAATTTTATGGTTGAATTTAAATACATATATAATAAATATATATTATATTTAAATAATTATTTAAATAATAGATATTATTAAATCATTATCTAAGTAATATTAATAAAAAATAACAAGACAAAACATACTCTAAAAACAAGACAATTAACACCTGAAATAGTGAAAATAATGAAAGATTATTAACAAATAAGTGATAAGATATTGTAAAAGGATCATATATGATATAATAAATATTAATATGGTTTTTTATAATTTAAAAACATGATTAAAACCATTATAAAGGAGGTTAAATGGCTATTTAATGAAAGGTAGCGTAAGTTAATGGATTTCATCTCAATTTCATTTCATTGAGGCATATTGTAATGTTATGCACCTAATTACATTTACATAGTGTATATACTACCCATTTGACATGTAATATCATTAATAATTCATTATTAATTGTATTTTAAGTTTAAATTTTAATTATTTCATCTAATGGTATTTGAAACTAAATTTACCAAGTGGTAAAAAAATTCATAACTCAAATCATTTTAATTAGGTTATATCGCTTCCTCAATGTCATTAATATTATATGATTATCTATATAATGACTTTTTAATATATATTTTTATATTTTCAATTGTTTTATGTGTATTTAAAGTTGATACACATAATCTATTCATTTTTTAATCCTTGCTTCAATGTTATGATCATTTTAAGGGTTTATTTCAAAATCTCATTCTAATCGAGATTGTTTATTTTTTAATTTCCATTAAAGGAAATTATGTAATAATTATTTAATAAACCCTTTAATTTTCTTCTTCTCTAGTTAATCATTATATTTTTATATTGATAGTTTCATTTTTCTACTCTTTGGTACTTAACATTATTGAGAAATTTTTTTAATAAAATCATAATCCATTTCTCTCTTCAGTTATAAATTCATTTTTGTACAAAACCATGTTTCCTAAAAAAAATTAAAATGTTTCTTTAAACTTTTAAGAATTATTTATTAAAATATATTTTTACCCATTTTTTCTTTTAAAAAAATCAAAGGAATACACTTGTCACTTTTCGAACAAGGAACTTTTCTAACCTTTTTACAATGCAAAAGGAATATTTTTTTACCATGTTCGACATGTATAGAATTACCAACCATCATTTAATTGAAGCTTAATTTGAAAGTTAAAAGATAACTTTTTAAATAAATTTTTTTTAAATATTACTTTCAAATAAAATTATTTTTAAAATGTTTTTCAAAATGAAAATGATATTTTCCTCAAGAAATATTTTATAGATCTTTTTTATTTCATTAGTGAAAACAACACTTATTCTTACTCTAATGGATATATGCTATATTGATATCATAATTATTATTTCTTCAGATGTCTTATGATTATTTTTACCAAGGATATTTTTTACATTCACTTCCTTCATATTTTTAGTCATTAACTTCTCCTTGATTTATTCACATCCTAATGACCATTGAACATTAAATTTCCTATAAATATACACATTTTTTATCATGAATATAATTATTTCCTAAACTTTATACTATTTTTACATATGGTTCTTACTTTAATAGTTATATGGTTATCTAGGTAAATATGGATATATCTGTATTCTTTACTTAATATGAATATTTGATAAGGAAATTTGTTTATTAGTTAAATCGATTATTCGATATATAACGAATGCTTTGGAATAGAAGTGATAGGTGGTGACTATAAATTATATAGACCCTTAATGCATCGATAGGTCTCATGAGAAAATTAGTTGGATAAATTAAATGGGTTTCTAAGTGTAGTTTTAAACCGACTTGTGAAAGGTCTTGATAGAATAGGTTTCTATGTGCCTCAGACATGACGTCCAATTGAAAATTTAGTTATTATTATTATTATCCATGATATTTTCACTATGAAAAAATATGTGGATTCATTTAATTCTAATTTTATTTATTAAATAGAATGTGTTTTCAGTTATTTACCTTTCCTTGTTATTTAAGCACTTGATTATCAGTTTATTGATTAAATGGAATGTGTTTCGGTTATTTAACTTTTCATATTGATTATAATCATTGATTCATTATTTTTTTCCCTATAATTAACCCTTACTAATCATTTTATCTCACCCTATTTTTTTTCTTTACCCAATGATTCCATGAAGTTTAATATGATTGATAA
The DNA here is from genome assembly GCA_963277665.1 of Viscum album. NCBI lineage: Eukaryota > Viridiplantae > Streptophyta > Magnoliopsida > Santalales > Viscaceae > Viscum > Viscum album. The sequence goes on from OY728156.1 coordinate 2,103,366,650, forward strand.
GCAGGAGCACTCTAGATAAAATAAAGTTATTCCCGAAAAAATATATATGTTATAACTTTTGTATTCAATTGTAATACAAGACTCGTATATGTATCAAGTTTACCAAGACTACTGAATTTATCGTTCCTTTGAGATAAAAATCTTATTTCTATGCTAATTTAATGGTAGTAGGCACTAGCTCTAGGATGCTCGGGTCGAGGTCTCTGCAAATGTTCAGTGGTTTATTTTTCACATTGGTACTTGAATATGAGTAGGATGGAAACATTTATCCATAATGTGTTTTGATGTATGGTGTGTGGGTTGTGGAGGTATGACCCCATGTTGGTAGGATTATGGGTGTGAAGAGACCAATCATTGGACGGTCGATGTCGATTTGGATGACGATGAGAAAATGGATTTGATTATGTATAGTTCCATGAAGAATACCAAATTTAATAATTATATGAGGTGTTGGATGGATTGTATGAATTTTAATTAGAATTAGGATGGTTTTGATATGATCTAAGTGTGAGTCGAATCGGAGGTGTGTTGATTATTGAGGTGGGAGTATGATAGCTGATACGAGTGGTCAGTGATCCAAATGGAGAATTACATTGGGAGTTGAGTTTGGAATTCATCATGGGTGTTGGGATAATCTTTTGATTCCTCTATGGATTAAGGAATTAGGATTGGGTAATGTGATGGTGCATATACTGGTGTGTCCAATTGTCTTTAAAAATTGTTTTCTATGAGAGTTATAATCATTTTTTATGAATAATTAGGTGTTGTGAGTTAGAAAATACACCAAGAACATTGATGGACCACTGATAATACATTTTAGTAGGTTATATTTATGGTAGGGATAACTAATTCTTATAATCATAACTTATAAGTTAAGGCATATGGTGGTAAGCACCATAATCCTAAGAATAAATTGGTTTATGACAGCATAGTTTCTCAAAATATATGGTTGACATAGAGAATCATCTCGATATTGGTGATGTTTATGAGTGATGGATTACATTTTTATGAATAATTCACATCTTGTTTTGAGTTGCATAGTGGAAGACAAATTACAATTTCTGGGTAGAACGTAGTGAATTAAGTGTGAATTGAAGACCGAGATAGGTCAATATCTATGGCTGAATGAGAACTGGGGATTCTTGAGGATGAGAATTGATGTGATGGGTAAGTAGTAAAACCTCTATCTCTTATGAGTTATGAATTTTTATGGGAATTTTATTTTTTTTAATTCTGTAGTAGGGTTAATTTTTAATTTTTTAGTTTTAGATATGAAATTTGAGAGTTAGAGCATCTCGATTTAATTTTATTTTGGATATGGTTTGAGGCCTGGGAGATTCCTAGAGTGATCAGGAGAGTCTCATGAGCTTTAAATTAAATTTTATAAATTTTTTAGAATTTTTTACCTGGATCAAAATTTTGGATTCTTGTTTTATCGAAAATCATTTGGTTACCCTTATATATGGGAAATGTTTATTTCATTTTCTAAATTTTACAGTTTATGTACATGGTTAGTGCATCAATTGAAGGAAATTGTGAAAATTAAAGGGGTAACCATGTGCCTTGTTTTTGTCTTGGGGTGAGGTAAAAATTCAATACATGGTTTTAGACAAACCATAAGGGATATCAAATTCTATTATAGGGGTGATTCTCATAGTTAGCATACGATTTAGAAAACTGTGTGGACTAACCATAAGAAGTGTGTTGTATTGGATAGTGTCATCCACACAATTGGTTCATGGTTTGGTAAACCGTTTTTTCAAACTATAAGGCCTACTAATTTTTATTAAAAATTGGTAAATGACCACTTTAACCTTACAAACTTTTAGGCCCTCACTTCCCTTTATCCTCCCCCACATACATGTGGACAATAGGGTATCCATTCTCCCTTTATCTTTTGATTCCCCTCAATTTGGGGAGGTTTTTTAGTGGTATCCTTCAAAAATTTTGAGGTATGTTATCCTCTATTCTCCCACCATTTTTCTTATCATTGTTTCCCCTATGAATTTAAGTGACTCAACAAAGGTTTTGGGTGAATATTCCACTGTAACGTGGCATAATTATCTCATAATGATGGATATTTAATATGGCTTGGATATAAGACATCCTAAGACAACATTTTCATTCTGTTTCACATCACTTTAATAGAATTATCTAACTTTACTAATTTATATAAGATTTTTCCTAAATTAAGTTAATTTGGTTATTGAATTGATTTAATTTTTTAGGTATTTTGAGTGGGGATGTGTCAGGAGCATGCCATGGGATGTTGGAATATTGATGGTCATCATTTCTATACAATGAGGTTGACTGATAAGTTTTAATTAATTATTCCTAATTGGATTAAATTATGAATTAGTTATAAACTGTTATAATTTAAGGGAATAATTAATTATAAATTATTATAATTAATTGTTTGTGTCATGTGGACTAATATAGGATCTCAAGAGATGATATGATCTTAGAAAGTATTTTATGAGAATGACTAAACTGCTTTAAGGGATGGTAACTTCTAAATTGAGGTCAGTGGTCCTTGAAGCATACCAATTTTGGTATGTGATTATTTTATGTATTCATGTGATGTGTGGTCTCTCTACCAAGTGTGAATCTCCCTTTATTTAAATAAATTGTTTTAATTAAAGTATAATTCACATGGACTGAATGATTTGATTAGGTAGGCTGTTATAGTACTATGGGAATCCATAGAGTCGTCGGGCTATCCTGTCATGGAGAGGGATGTACATTCCACCCCCTTTAGTATGTGAGAACCTATGAGGATATTCCCTAGGTAAAATATAGATAATTTGGGTGTGTGGAAAAACCTATGGAATCTTGGGAATAATATAGGCTTGAGGTCATCTCCCATGTGTGACTATACCTAAGAGGCTAATGAGTTAGTGATATGATTATGACAAAGCTTAGAGATTTTATTCCCTATGAGTGATGTAAGTTTTCATGAGATATAATAACCTAATATATGAGAACCATTGAGGTGTCTTGGTAGAGATAAGACCTATGGGTTCCCTACTGGGAACCCCCATTGAGTTGTTGACCCTAAAGAGGGTGAGTTTGAGAAATGGTTATCGATTATCATGGGGGTCATTTTAAAACCCGAATCGTTGATATAATCCTGATGAGGTTTTTTTTTCTATGACATGGTAGGATTTAGGTGGGATTTATTTACAATTTGTTTTTATTTAGATACATGGTATGATTTAGACACGCTCCTTGGATATGGCCTCCATGCCTAATATTAATTTGGAATACCTTAGACACGGTCCTTGGATTAGAACTTGATACGATTTGGAATGCCATGGAAATAGTACTTGTATTTAAATTTGATATGGTTTGTAATTACTTGGACATGTTCCTTGGATACAAATTTGATATATTTTTGGATTCCTTGGACATGGTCCTTGGATTTGAATGTGATACGGTTTGGAATACCTTGGACACACTCCTTATATTTGAATGTGAAATAGTTTGGAATTCCTTAACACACTCCTTGGATTTGGATGTGAAATGGTTTGGAATGCCTTGATCATGATCCTTTTATTTGAATTTGAAATGGTTTGGAATGCCTTGGTAACAATCCTTGGATTCGGTTGTGATATGATTTAGATTTCCTAGGACATGCTCCTAAGAATCATACATTGAGCATGATGTTACTATGTTTACTAGAACATGATACTAGGAATAGTCCATGGGCATAATATTGGTTGTCATGATCATGTGACATGTCCAGAGACACCCCAACACTGGTTGAAGTATGTTTAGGTCAATCTCGGATGTCACTTTAGAACCTGGGGAATGATTGTGGTTATTTATTTACACTTATGCACTGTATTATTTCTTTTCTAAGAATAGAACATGTGTGAACCCTAATTTTACTAGTTATTTATGGGATTATATTGTTGGTTCTCTACTGATTTATACTCACACCCTGCTCAGGCATCCATAGAACTTGGGTGCTCATACAGACTTCACTAATCACAGGTTTAGGTTGGGCAAAGGCCCAGTGTAGCATGATCAAGTGGGATAGCTCAGATTGAATTAGAGATTAGGATGAGGTGAGGCTAAGGGATATAAATATATCTTAAGTGTCTTTTATTTTATTTTTTGTTCTAAATATGTGATCATCCCAGTGGAAGATTAGTTGTTATGTACTAGCATGACCATGAGTCTATATGGATTCATGAATTCGCATTCATTATTATCATTATCGATGGTTGTATTTTATGGATTCAGCATACTCTAATATTTATTGTTCATGGATTATATTAGGTTATTTCTTATTATTATTTTCTCTAATATGGGGGGTATATTCTCCCCATGGTGTCACCCTAGAACCCCACTGCTAGTCAATAACCTCTTGCATATGGGGAGGTGCACCTGAGGTCCTAATAACTCTCTAGTTTGAGAACTATTAAGTGGTTGTGGGATGGTGAAATTAAGTCCATAATGGATATATGACTCTAAACTAATGAATAATTATCTCTTATTCTTTCTTGTATCATTCCCAATTATATCTATAAGTTAATCAAAATACACATGTACGGTATAAGTATAAACTTAATAGGATTTCCTTAAGACCCCTAAAAAACCCTAATCGTGAGAAATCTAATACGTATGTTTAATATAATGTTTTATAAACATTTATATAAATAACATATCAAAACTTTTTTAGAAAATAACTGGTTAATAAAATAATAATTAATTAAACTAAGAAAATAAGAACAATTTTTCAATTCAATTATAAGAATTTTTGTAATAAATGCATCACCCTTTTGTCAAAAGTATAAGATATATATATATATATAACATATTATAAAATTCATAAACTGATAATTCACATTAATGGTATCAAAATTGAATCATATATTTTTTATATAACCCAACCTTTGAACACAAGGTTTCATAGGTATCAAACCCTTCTAGTTTTATAAAACTCAACACTCTGTCATAAGGTTTTCACATTCCAAGCCAATTTTTATACATATGATATCATAATTTATTCAACCCTATACATGAGGATTTATGAATCACATTGATTATATAGAAAGAATATAATCACATGGTTATGAAAAAATCTTAAACCCCTTTCCTCAGTTGTTCTCAAACCGACAAGCTTCATAATAAACATCCAAGGAAAATATCATTTCAAAACATTTATTTTAAATAAAGAAAAGAATATATTTAAAACATAGGAATTCATATTTCAAATCCATATTTAAATTAATTCCAACACCTTTTATCAAAACCAATCAATTTGATAAATTCACAAGATGGATTTCAAAATTATATTTTCTTGAAAACAATATTTTATTAAAAAATTGTACTTTAGTCAAATAACTATTCAAAACCTATATTCAATGGTTTAAAAGAATAATGAATAAGAATAATTATTTTAAAATCCATCACTAATTTATATCAATATTAGCCTATTATTGGTGTATTTTGGAGCCACCAACCTAGATGTGTTTTTCTTATAACTCAATGAAACCAAAATTTTATTATTTTTATTGGATTAAAAATTAATCCATATGAAAAATATAGATATATAAATATTCATTAATAAACTAAATAAAACAATTTTATTATAGAGATAATTCAGAATAGTGAGTGCATGCTTAGCATAGTATGAACCTTGTTTATTTGACATGGAATCCATGATACTTTCTGTTTAAAAGTTCATTGAATCTAGAGAGTGTTATGAAACACAGGAATATAGGTCATGACCCCATGTAATTCTCTAGGTTTTATACATATATTGAGAATAGGTTAGGGTATAATAATATTTTGAGTGGTATTACCCCCATTCCATTTCATCATGGATTATTCAAAAAAAATTAAACCCTTATTAATGCCTCAAACATGATAATGTTAGAATTATAGGTTTTATGACACCAATACATTTTTGTACACTTTTAATAACTTAAAAGGAAAGTATAAAACAAGTTATAATAGATACCTTGATATTTCGACTCCTCCACTAATCTTATGATACCTCATTCCTTCAACACACCTCCACCACAGGAATTATTGAGAGACAGATCTCAAAGTAACTGAGAAAATATCAATGATAATTGTTCCAATAAATATAGAGAATCCCTTCACAACCTATCATATAAAATATCTCCTATAATTAGAGTCAACCCTATAATTCCATCATAATTAGTTAGCTTCCTCTCCCTTTCTTAATTTAGTTATTCTTATCTTATTAATTCCCATTCCATGACCGACTTAATCTATTAACATATAATCCTTTAATTTAAGTAGTTTAAAAAAATATTTTTTAATTATGATAATTCTAAATCCTGTAATTAATTTAATTGACCAATTCTCTAAAGCCCTTAATTATTCCATGTTAAAGACAAATTCTTTTAAAACTTTAGAATATCATCCTTATTGCATTAATAAATCCTTCACTAAATATTTTATAATGAATCAAATTTCCATATACATAACTCTATGTTAACCTCTGTATTAAATCCCATAGAAGAACTCATTATCTTAATTATCATAAATTCGTTGTTCATCCATCATAATTATCTAACTCCCATTAAATATGAGATAGTAAAGGATATCTAAAAATAATAATAAAATTAATTGTAATTCATTCCACTAATGATTCAACTAATTGACTGAATTCATAAATCACTTTATTAAATAAATATAAAAACACTAATGTTATAATTATCCCCACTATAAATACTTTCAATCCCTAAAAAGTTACTTGGTTTAGTCAAAATGTTTTAGTTATTTATTATACATTTTATACTTGATCTATCGTGTTTCATTTTGATCATTTTTATGCTACCAAGACACCCAAATTAAAGAAATATATTTCCCCCTCAACACCTTCTATTATTTTCCCAATATTTTCATGGGTCTTTCAATGAAGGTTATATCATGTTCCAACTTTACTGACTTCCAATCAAAAACACAAGATGGTTTCTATAGATATATTTATAGCTAAGATAAATAGAATACAATATGAATTGACTCATGTCATGATGGTAATATCAAATGATATTCCACTTCACCAATCGTTTTTTTAATTTCAAAAGGACCTACAAACCATGGAACTATCTTTCCATGCTTACTCGGTCTTTGATGTCATAAATAAGGAGAAACTTTAAAGAAGACATGATCACCCACATTTAATTCTTGGGGTCATCATTAATGATCATTATATAAATTTTATCAACTTTACATTTTTTTCAATCATTTCTAGATAGCCTTAATTCAGTCTATTGTTTCTTGCACCAAACTCAATCTAATAAGCAACTTTCTGTATATCTTTAATCAGCATAAAGGTGATAAACATGGCCTACCATAAAAAATTTGAATGGTTCAACATAGATTGAGGGTTGTTAGCTTTTATTATATGAAAATTATACCAGTGAAAAATTATCTTCCCATAAACTCCCAAAGTCAATAATGAATAATTGAAACATATCCTCCAATATTTATATAATTTATTTCACCTATTTATCTATCTGATGATGTTATATCATAATCAACTGCATTTTATTATCTAAGGAATTATGAAGTCCCTTATATATTATTGATATAAAATAATTATTTATATCTCAAATGGTAGTAGTAAGAAATCCATTATGCTTGATAATATCTTTGACAAATAACTTTACAAGGTCCTCAATGGAGTTAGTCTCCCAAATAGGAAAGAAGTGTGCCGCCTTAATGAGTTGATACACCACAACCCAAATATCATCATGATTAAAAGTTGTCCTAGGTAGACCCATCATGGATTCCATATAAATATCCCCTCTCTTGCATGTCATTATATTCAAGGGTTGCAATAACCTAATTGGTTGTTGATTATTTTCCTTTATCAAGGTACATATTTAGTGAAATACTTTCTTATTTACAGCCACTAAAATATCCATCATATGTCATGGTACTTCATTGTAATTTTGGAATACACTATCCAACTAGAATGATTGAATCTTCTTATCTCTCTACTCCTCAAATACTTAGGAACTGCCATTTTATCATTTTTATAGAGTCAAATATGATTCCAACCTACACCCATTAGAAATATACCCACCTTAAAAGGTTTATTACATTCCATTACACTCAGGTTTATATTACTATGAATCTCTCATGTCCTACAATAATTTTAAATTCACATTCATGATATCATTAACCACACTACTCTCTATTTTATTAATCTCTAAATGAAAATCAACAAGCATACCCATTATTTTACACTACTCTTCAACTTCTCTAATATATTGTTCTTGAGTCTACCTACTCAAACCATTAGCTACAACATTACCTTTTATAGTATTATATTAAAGTTTACAATCAAAGTTTTGAATATTTTATACCCACAAATATTTTATCAGATTGAGATCATGTTGTGATAATATGTACTTGAAATTATTATAATCAGTGTATACCATGAACTTTTCACCAAAGAGATAATGCCTACAACTATTTAATGAATTAACCACCATATATAACTATAAATCATGAATTAGATATTTATTTTTAGTTTTATAGACACGTGAACCACGAAAATACATCCTTACATAAGTACATTCCCCAAACCAGCTCTCAAAGCCTCACAATATACCTATTATCCATCACTTTACTCGGGTAAGATAAGAACTAGAGTAGTAATAAGTATTCTCTTAATATATTCAAAGGATTTTTATCATTTCTCATTATATTCAAAATTAACTTATTTCTATGTCAATTTCATCATTGGAAAATATAATTCCAATAAGTCCTTGATCATCCTACAATAATACCCATTCAAATCAACAAAACTGAGGATTTCAAATATAATCATTGTACTCTACCAAGACATCATAGCCTTCAATTTTTTAGTATTAGTAGATATTTCATTATTTGAAACAAAATTTCATTAAAATTTTACCTCTTGAATTAAAAATTTACATTTAGAGAACTTTTTATATAACTTATGTTTAGGAATAATTCTTAAAACAACTTTTAGATACTTTTTATGATTGATATTTGATCTCAAATAAATCAACATTTCATCCATGGATACTACTAATAAGTTATAAAAATACTTGAGTAATATTTTATTTTCATTTCCATGAACATTGTATGTGCATTGGTCATATAAAAAGTCATGAACAAGAACTCATAATGACCATAACTAATTCAGAAACCCATCTTTGTTGTGTCTTTTTAATGTACCCTTAGTTGTGATATCTAATGTGTATGTAAATATTAGAAAACCAAAAATCCCATATTATTTGGTCAAAAATCATCAATATGAAGAAATTGATATTTATTATTTATTTTTACTTAATTCAGTTTCCAGTAATCAATACACAAATATAGGCTACCATCATCCTTGTTATCAAGTAGCATAGGTGTTACCCAAGGAAAAATGCTTGACCAAATGAATCCCTTCTGATTTAATTCTTCCAAATAAGTTTTTAACTCTGGTGATTTTATTTTGGATACCTCTATAGGTGGGAGTCCTTTGATATAAAATTATGTGATCTTCATCAAACCATGTGAATATATATAGAGAATGATATAGTGGATCATTAGTGTAAGGTACAAATTTATGGGTTTTATTCATTTATAGTTCATATGTTTTATTTCATCTAAGCATGAAGATATTTTTTTTATTGATTATTATTTTTGTATATGATAAGTTTAATTAGATCCATATTAAACCCATTAGTGGTATTATATTGAATTTTAAAGAGTTAACCAATTCCTAGCAACTCTCATGCATAAACGGTGAAGAAGTGTGGCTCTCTACTCATGAGCTCCTTTGTCAAAGAAAAAAGTTGCATAGCCAAAAGATTTGGGGTAATGGAGTTATTTATTAGGTTCATATAGATGTCACATTAGATGTATTCATATGAGAAATATGGATTCTTCCACCAATAGTGGTATCAAATCTTACCATGCATTTAGATTTTTGAAATCGTGTGGGAATAAATAATTTCACAATCGAATTTCATATCGTATTCCAATCATAAACAGATGATACAATTTTTTGGATTTGTGTGGATTAATCACCACTAATGATATGGGATATAATAAGTAGAGACTCATTAAAAAACCCTCAATTTTTTCATGTCATATAATAATTTTTTTGTATATTATTAAAGATAATATCATTGGGATGTGTTATAAAAACAAAGTGACAAATAAAATTTATGAAATTAACACATATCATTAAATGTGATATTATTATCATAGGTGGTGACACAACTATAAAACATAAAATACGACTGATAATTCTTAAATATTTTAAGTGTTTCACATATCATTCATAATCTATAATGTACCTTGGACCATAGAATATTATTGTGAATCATATCTTATGACTCCCCTTAAATCGCAAACTATGATTGGTTATGAAAAATTATTTTTCATGAAATTAAATTATGAATTAGATTTTATTATTTATAAATTTTTTTAAATAATTATAAAAAGGTATTTTGGGGATATTTATTAATTTATAGTTTTTTTATAAATTTATTAATTATAAAAAATTTATAATTAAGTAATAAATGTTTATGAAACAATTATTATTATATATTACTTAATATTAAATGTTAATATTAAAAATAAATTTTTCCAAATTATATGGAATGAATTGTAACTTAGAAATAAAGTGTTTATTTAGAAATCTTAAAGGTGATTTATGAAGTGTTTATTAATTATAAAATAAGTACATAATATAAAGTGTTTATATTTTAATATTATGAATTATTAATAATACATAATTTGAATTGTTCAAATTAAGGGACTTATTTAAAATATTATTTAAACCACATCAAAAAAAATTTGATGAATGATTTGATCATGGTTTAAATAATGCAAAGTATATGATATTTTGATTGTGTAAAAGGTTTACATAAAAATAAATTGAAATATAAAATGTTTATATTTCATGAATATTATATATTTAAATGAAATTTCATTTAATGAATAATATGAAGGATTAAATATTTCAAATTAAATATAAAGTGTTTATATTCAATGTTATTGAATTTCTATAATCATTAGTTAATTTATAAAGTGTTTATAATTAGTTTTTGTTTATGAATTGTTCATAAATATTTATCTCATGTTTATATACATGAAATGTTCATTTATTTAAATATTATTCCTTTATTTATTCATAATTATAAAAAATTTATATTATAAATATCTATATGATTTAGTTTAATTGTTAAAATGCTTCTAGTGATTATCATACACGTATCTAAGTTGTGCATGCAAGGTATGATAATGAATTTAGTTTCTAACTTGCTTGACTTCAAATTTTAAATAAAGTTATTAGCTTGAAGCTAGTTTTTGAATATAGTTTATACATATTAGTTGTTAGAATTATGATGAATTTTATTCTATCTTGAGTAAAATATATGTGGGTACAGGGAAAGTGAGTTGGGCTTCCCACTGGCCTAGAGGCTTATGCCTTGTTCTAGAAATGTGGGGGTTGGATAATTGTGGCCCTAGGCTTACTCATGTGATGATTGTCAATGTCATATAATTATAAACCTTTACATGAAGATTTCATATACCTTATGTATGATATTCATTTAGATATGCATAAATGTATTTGGATTCTAATTTTAGGTGAGAGGCACAAACTATGTGTTATGAGAAGAGATCCACATCAATATGGTTTGAACATATTTATTTTGTAGAGGGAATAAGATCCCAAACTAAATCACTAAAAAAATTATACATTAATGGAATAAAATGAGATAAGATGGTGAGATTCATTCTAATGTTGTACTTTTCACAACCTTGATTATCCAATTGGGTAGGTTCACACCAAATAAGGGTTCTCCTGAATTATCTTTTGTAAGGAAAAAAAGTAATCAGTAACTCTAAATCATCCAACCAGGTGGGTTTTTTCAAATTAAGGTTCCTATGTATTATCTTGTGTTAGCTTTCTCTTGGAGTTTGCTTTGGGTTATACTTAGTTAGGAAACCTTAAGGGTTAGGATACTATAGGAATAGATTTGGTTGTATCCATATGATGTATTAGATAAAGAGTTGTATCTTTGACTATAATTTATTTATATATGATATTATTGGGATGATTTCCTACCTAAATAACTAATTTGTGAGGTTCATACCAAAGTGGGGTCATTTTCTTAGTAAAATATGGATCTTTTCCCAGAAATGGGTATAATAAGTTTAAAAGGGGTCATCATTTTAATGGGATCCCATTTAATAAAATTAATTATTAAAGGGTAATAAAAAATTATACCCATATGATAAAATCTTCCATTATAGGTAATAGTATTAGCATCATCAAACTTTACTTTTAAATTAATCCTTGGAAGGAAATGATTAATATAATAAACATATGAAACATGTAACATAAGAAAATTTATTAAGAAATAATTAAAATTTTATGTGTTAGAGATACCCCTTTCTGATTAACCAAGTGCTGATTTGTTTGATGGGTGAATATATATTCTTATGATAATCATAAAATGATTTACTTAGGGTTTCAAAGGCATTACATGCAAAATAGACAAAGGAATTTTTAGTCTCCACTCATATATTCAAAATAATTAGATATAGTAATGATTTTGAGAGATATACGACTTACTATAAGGATTATTATGTTTAATTAATTCACCTTATTAATATATATATATATATATAATTTTTTTGAAAATATGATTGAGTTCAAGAAAAATTGACCTCATATTCTCAAATTATTGATAATAGATGAACTAGGCATATGATGTATAGGTTATGGTGTTGAATATATAGTACGAGTGAGTAAAAGTTCAAAACAAGAAAATAAAATTTAGTTGGAGATTCAAATTATGTTTCTTCAAGTATATAGTTACGGTCATTGAAACCTAATGGTGACATCGTAAAGGAGTAATGATTTTGTAAAGTGGAATTGTTTAAGATACCTGAAAGGGTTTGTGAAACTTTATGGAATGTTCATGTATCGTATCTATATGGAAGGAATTATATATCAATCCATACTTATATAATGTTATTTTAATATCCAAATATTTAAAAAAAAAGGCTATGTTTGATAGTGTTCAAGATACATAATATAGAGCTTAAATGAATAATAAAATATTATTATATAAATATGATAGTTATAACCTAACCATTAAATTGGAAGGAATGAATGATATTAACTACATTATATAATATATAATGATCCTGATAATTTCTATGTTATTAATTAATGCTTTGAAAATAAGCACTCGATTATTAGTAAATTCATTTTACTCTTCAAAAATATGTTTTCTTTAAAAAAATGGTTTTCTTTGCTTTTTATCAGTGAATATTATAATTAATTTCTATAAATATTATAAAATATATTTGAAAAAATTAATTTACTTTTTTAATTTATAATTAAAATATAATCCTAGGATGATTTTTTGATATTTTTCTGAAAATTTTTATTTTTCAATGAATAGTAAAAATACTAATTTTTATTGAAAATTGTATTTTATTTTAAAGTATTCATAAAATAAAATTATATTTTGGATTATTTTTAAAACTTAATTTGTTTGTTTTGATTAAAAATAATCCATTTATAGTTTTTTAAATGAATTTTATAATTTAATTTAGTATAAAAATATTTTAATTTAAAAATTACATTTTTCTCAAAAAATATTTTTTGTTGAGTTTTTCTGATTTAATTTTAAATTAAATTATGAAACTAATATGTTTTTAATTTCAAAAAATGGATTTAATATTTTTAATTGGGATTTCCAAATTTATCAAATAGCACCTTTTTATTTTTTGTCAATATGAATAGTAACCTTAGTAATTTTTGTTACCGCGATAAAGGGTAAATCAAGTAATTAAAGTTAAAAATAAAATTATATAGACTATAAAATTAACCTAAGACTTGTCTTAAATTTATTTTGTGATTAAATTTTATCCATAATCGTCCAATATTTTTTTATATGTCCTTTTTTCCATTTTATGAGATTATGACCTTTATAATATTTTATTTAAAGAAAAGTAAAAAATGCCATGCTCTTGTTTTTAATAACTAAAATATTTTTAACATAGATATTACCAAAGGATATGCTATGTTATAAATAGTTTTTTTAAAATAAGAAAAATTTATATTAATCATGATAATTTATTTTTAATTTTTAGTGAAGAAATAATTAACTTAAATGCTTACACAAATTTGATGCAGAAATTATTCAATTAATGGAAAAAATCAAATAAATTATATTAAAAGTATTAAAAGATATATAATTTGAGATAAATAATGTGATAAAAAAAATTATATATTTCTATGACATGTTATGTATATAATAAAATATTTGGTTTTAATATTAATTATTTTCTTGATGTTATTAAAATCAAAGTAATGAATAGTTTTAAAAATTGACATTAATGATATATTATAATAAAAAATATTTTATTAAATGATATAAAATTCATAAAAAATTTATATTCAACCAAGTGGTTTTTATATGGTTTATAATATCAACCATGTTACATTTATGGTATTTTTTCCATTTATAGTAATTACATTGGCCCTTAAAGAGTAAAAAATCTTGTTGTCATTGTAAGATTAAAAAAGGGTTAATGAGGGGTTAAAACCAAAAGATAAGGATAAAAACATAGTCCAAACTTGTAAAATTTTTATTATATGATGGTATTTTGACCCATAGTCATATTATATTATAAATTAATTAATATTAATTCATTTTTAATTAAAAATTAATTTATTTTAATTTAATATTTTAAGAAATTCCAAGAGTGTCCTTCCCCTCTCTTATAAATGGGCACCGCTTCTTCTCAATCACTAACACTTAAAAACCATTTTTTGTACAATATATTCCTAAATTCCTTCCTATAATACCTCTCCTCATTATATAGGCCTTATTTTTTAAGAATACCAATCTTAGAGGATTTAAGGTGTTAAGAAAAATAGGTTTTCCAAAGTGGAGATATAGTTTTCAACAGCATGTTTAAGTTTTATTTCTTCTTACACCTCATTAAAATATTAATAAAACCTGAAAAAATAATAAAAATAGTATCTTAAATATATTTATATGTTGTTTTTTTAATTTCATAGCATATATCCATCTCCAAACTCTCTCAAATGGGAGAGGAATTCATCGTTTGTGTCTACGGAGGACTACCACCTCGTGAACCAATGTAATTAGTTTTCCATCATCACCACTAAATACTAGTTATAATAATTAAATTAATGCTTATATATGATATTAATGATATATTTATAATTCTTAAAATATGACATTTCAGTTACTTTCTTACCATTCCATTCATTGAAAAATGATAATGTCATTCGTGCATATTTGTTGACTACCACCTCCATGAAGTGATGTGATTCATTTTTTATCACCACATCACATTGATGATTTATATAAGTATATTTAAATAATTAATATGATATTTATTATATTTTTATTTTTATTTAAATATAAAATAATACTTACCTTCTTTCCATAATGATCATTGAAAAATGGAAACGTTACTCATGTGTAGATACAGTCTACCGTCTCCATGATCATAATATAATTCATTTTTCGTAAACATATTTAATGATTGGTTTAAAAAGTATAAATTATGAATAAAAATTTTAATTATTTAATGAATATTATTATAGATATGGTTTAATAATTAATTATTTGTCTATATTCAACCTATTGAATTCATTTTGGACTTATGTACCAAATATCATCAAAACATCCGATGTGAACTTAAGTGATTAAGTAATTTTATATAGCATGGTAATAAGAGATATAAAAGGAATATAAACTTTAAAAAGGTAATTAATTTAGAAAAATAATTAAACAAAGTTTATTATTCAATAATATAAATAACGTATGTTATGAGTTGGATTCAAGGTAAGTGGATTTCTTTTAAAATCATCTTTTAAAGTTTACCTTAAAACTCTCTTTTATTCCATATCCATATTTTCTAAAAAATAATTTTTTTAATATTATAATATTATTTTTAAAGTCATTTTTACTCATGTTTTACTTTTTATAAAACATTTTTAAAGGAATATTTTTATTATTTTCTAAATGAGGTACTCCATGACTTTTCTAAAAAAAGTATGGAAGGAATGTTTTTTAAACTATACAGCATGAGCAGATTTTCCCACCATAATTAATTATCATTGATTTGACACTTACTTTAAAAGTTTATAAGTATATTTTCAAAAAAAATCATTTATAATTGTATGATTTTTAAATAAGTGATTTCAAAATAGAAAATTTATTTTTCTCAAGAAATGTTTTTATGATGCATAATTTTATATATCATGTTATAGTTCTTGGAAATTTTTTATGGTGATGGGTAGTTACATTATGTACCAAATAAGTGTGGTTTTTTATATCCCTCAAATTAATTGGGTATGTAATTTGATAGTGTGATTATTCTAAATATGGGACAGAGTTAATTGATTAGCTTTATCCTAAGAGATAATGGGAATATACTATAATGGTTATTCCAAGATTAATTGTAATGGTTAATCCATGAGTATCTATGATGGTTACACTAAGTTAATGTCTAAAGTTTAGTTATGAATGACTTCCATGATTAGTTGTGATGGTTTCTCTAAATTTAATCGTGATGATTATTCCATATGTAAGAGTGAAAATTATAACTTTTTGAAAAATATTTCATGTGATTTTCAAATTTGAAAAGAAACTTTTATGAGTTTATTTTGCCTTAAATATTTCTAATGAAATGTTTTATGAAAATTTTTTGATATATAATATGATTTATTATGTAATAAAATGATTTATTTTGAGCTCAATGTTTATTTTTAAAAAGGAAAATTTTATAGGTATTCATAAACTGATGGTTTCTTTATTTCTTTTATGTTCATTTCTAAGATTTTTGTGATCATCCCATTTTTTTAAAAAAATTACAGGGTTTAAGGATGGGTAAGAGAAAAATAGAATTAAATTTTAAATTATTGAATATTTTTTATAAAAATAAAACATGTTTTATTTTAAAGTTTTTATATTGTGGGAAAATGGATGCTGAGTAGAAGTGTCCACCTTATAATTATGTTTATTTTATATAAGAATTATGACCCGATTCTCCTAAACTATAAACCTAAAATATATTTAGGAATGAAATGAATTGAATTATAGTCTAAATCCACTAGATTGTGTAATGTTTAAGGATTTGTCCTTATATTCAGCCTTTACCTTAGAAACTATACTTACCATCGCCATGTATGTATGTAATATCATAAAAATGATTCTTGATAAAAAAAATCTAGCCTTAATCGCATTTCAAACCTCTATGGATTAATATTCTCATTGGTTATCAACTCCAATGCATAACACATATTTTACAAAAAAAATAGATGTATATTCCTATAGGTTATAGTATGATAAATTAGAAAGAGGGAGTGAATTACTCTATAAAAAAACAAATATATATTTAAATATTTAAATACTAAAAACCACTTCATAAAAGTTTTATGATCATTAAAACTTTTTGAATACTTTAAAAATAACAACTAATATAAGTAAAATAAAATTTAAAATAGAATGGAATAACTAAATTTGTTTATAAAAGTGAAAGTATATATGAATGAGTAATTCATAAATTGAATGATTAAGTGTGTAAAATTATGCGTGGGATTTTATTAAAACACAAAGTGATAAAGAATAAAATAAATAACACAATTTGATAAAGGTGTTTGGATAAAGTTATTTTATGAAACCCTATGTATCCTACCCCAATTTCTTGAGGGTTTATTATATTAGTCACTTGGATTTTAATGGTAGATAAGATACAAAAACTCATTTGATTTTTAATTGGTTATAGAAAGAAACTATAATATGATCAACCCTATATTTTAAAAATTTATAGTCATAAACCTCAAAGTGAATTAATCCCTTTCCTTTTAGTGGTTTTGTTAAGAATCCTGAGCCCATCTCTTTAAAAGGTAGTGAACATAGAAATAGAATAAATATAGAAAGGATAGGATTCCTAGAAGTAATCTTGTTTAAGAATGATATATATTCTATAAATTTGATAATAATAATCACTAGGAGAGAATGAGAAAGATGTATGAGAGAAAATAATTTTACAAGGTAAGGACAGTTTTGAATTTGAGAGCACTTTGAAGAAAGGGATAAATTTTACGATCATAGAGATTTGATGTTTGAGAATAATTTAGAAGGTATGTTTTTAAGCCACCAAATGGGGTCTATATGTATCATGTAATTCTTAGGTAAAATTATAGAATCAAACCTAGTTTTAAGGAATTCATGGGGGGATGATTCAATGAATCTTAGACTATAATAAATTCACTTTTGATTGGGTTGTACCAAAACCATCGGATACCCAGTATCCTCCACTAGGTGGATGGCATAGCTACTGCAACTCTCTAAAAATTTGAACATCCTACTATATGTTTAGTAACCTCCCACTGGATAATTGGTGGGAAAATATTATGAAGGAGTTTTTTCCCATCGCCACCAGATGGACAGTACTCTTTCATCAGCTATCTAGTAGACTTCTATTGTATAAGAGGTTCTTCCCACATGGAATCGGCTGGCCGGTACTGCTTGATGCTTAAAAAACACCTCCATGGACATCAATATTCCTTCCTTACTGTCGAAATATCCAGGAACTTCACTTCATGAGTCCAATAAATCCATCAATACTTATTCAATTAACTTTCAATATTCTAACAATATTTCATCATGTTATTCCAATAATCAAGATTAACGCATGAAATATTTAAATTTCTTTAACTCAAATGCAATTATTAAAAACTTAAATGAGTGTTTTTTATCATTAAAATTTTAGAATTTTATCCCAAAACACTTGAATAAAAATATAATATAACAATGATATAACAAGTATCACATGATAAGATTTATTAAAAATTATATAAATATTTTTCAATGAGTATAAAAATATGCATTCTCTATCATAACAAAAAATATCCCCTATAATAAACAGTATCATTCTCCCCTAATACTAAAGATTTATATAATTAACTTTAATATGTTTCTCATAATTTCCATTACCATATTTCTCCCCCTTTGTGATTATCAAAAAGAATTCAGAGATAATATTTAGATAAAATAATATAAATAACATTTAAATCTATTTTTTCATAATTAATGATATTTCTGTAGAGAAAAAACAAATTTTTAAAGTTTTGAAAAACTACAAAATTAAAAATTGAGATTTTCAGTAAAGTTGTAGATAAAATAAAACAAATATTTTTTCACTTTTTTCAAAATTTAATCAATATAGAAATAAAAATTTGTAAATTAATTTAAAAAAAACTCAATAGTTAAATAATATTTTGAAAAATAATTTAAAAAAAATGTTTTATATTTTAGGATCGTTTTAGTATTAATAATATTATCTCAACACAAATAATTCATTAAAAATATGATGATCCATTAAAAAAACTAAATATAGAAATAAAATATTAATAAGGAAATATTTTTGGAGATAATAAATCGGATAAAAATAATATTTTAACATTGAAAAACCATTCCATCATTAATTTTTAGTAAATATTATATTAATAAACCATGTAAAATTCCATGACAGTTTCAAACATAGTGTGTAGTAAAGGCCCACTACTTGATCACAGGGTGAAGATTAGATTAAAAATACAACCACACCTTTTTGAGGTAATAACCCTTAAGTTATTTTGCACTAAAACCACATAAAATTTTTTGTATCCAGAAATGAATTTTTTTTACTTTGATTATTACACGCACTTGACTTTACCAAAATTATAAAAAATTTAGAAATATTTTTTCTAAGAAAGAAAATATTTTATTTTGAAAAAAAATTGTTAAACAAAATAAAATTTTCAAAATCTTTCTCAGGTTAATATATATGTATCATAATATAATATTACCCAAATCTTATTTAATAAATTCAAAGAAATAAATAGAAATTATTTTAGTAATTATATATGTAATTCAAAGGTTTTTCAAAAAAAATCATGGATGATATTAACTTTTTTAAATTGATCTCTAAGAACATGGTGTCTGAGATCAATTTTCTTAATGTGAGAGTGTTATATAGGGTTTTTAGAGATGATAATCACACTAATGTTGTCACACTTGATAGAGACATGATCATATGAAATCCCAATGTCTAAGACAGTATGTTTCATCCAAACAATTTGGACACAATAACTCTCAGCGACTATGTATTCTGATTCAGTTGTAAAAAAACAATAGCGTTTTTCTTCTTACTACTCCATGAGACATGGTATTTTCTTAGTAGGTTACAAGCCTCACAATTACTGTAACATCCCAAGTAAGTAATGAATAATATATATTCTTATCTATGTCTATTTATGAATTATATAGTGTTTTAGAGGCTTAAAATAAGAATAAATCCAATCTTAAGCATGGAATACACTAATATTTTTAAAAGATTGTTTTACTGCCTTTTGATGTAAAACCATTTTTAAATCACAATTTTTACAATTTTATAAGCTCTATTTTTCGAAATAAACTTATTATTTATGATTGGGACATTGAAATTTACATTGGATAATTTTTTGGTATTTTTCTGACAATGTTCATTTTTTAATGAATAGTGAAAAATAATGCATTTTACATCAAAACTGCTTTTTCATCTAATTTAATTATATGGTTATATTATATTTTTAATTGGTTTTAAATTTTAATTAGAATATATTTTTACCATTTAATCCAATTTTGTTCATTAGAATTAATTTCACTTTGGAATTGGTCATAAACAAGTGCCAAACTTTTCATAGATATTGTTTCAAAAAAACCCACTATTTGTTCTGACAACGGAAATTATTTTTAAATTCATTATTGAAATTTCTATGTTTGGAATTTGGTAAAATGGATTCCATATTTTTAATCAGAAGGTCCAAATTATTTAATTAAGACTCTTTTGTTTTTGGACGTTATGAATAGTAATGATGGTAATTATCTTTAATTATCTTGATTAATTAGTAATCGGGTAGTTAAGGATAATAAAATAATATCATAATAATAATAAAATGACCCAAACATGTGTCCTAATGCTACTGGTTTTTTCATTTTCGACCATGGTATTCCTTGTTCCAAACTTAGGGACCCCATGGAATCACTTTTGGGTGAAAGTGACACTTTATCATTTTATTTTTAAAGAAAAGAGAATATCACTAAAGAATGTATCACCCGAGTAAAACATTTTTAATTTTGTCTACATAAATGATCTCTTGGACTATAAATAATAATTGGAAAGATAAAATTATTTCCTAAATTATAGTATTTTTTTTATAATTTTTAGACATTATATAAATTAAATTATATATGACATCATGATGATGCAGCAATTATCTCGTTAATGAACGATTTAAATAAAATGAAAATATAATGTAAAATATAAGACTTACACTTGTCAAAGACCTATTGGATGAGTATATTTCGAACCCTTATCACCTTATCCTAGAAATATATCAATGTGGGACATTTAAAATCCGAAAATCATTTTAAAATAAAGTAACATTTCTTGAATTTCCAAGAGTACCCCTCCTCTCCTCTTATAAAAGGTCCTCCAACTCTACCTCTTTACACACACATCTCAAGCCATTGAATCTTCCAAGCTCTGATTATTTTATCTCTCCACATCCCTCTCTTCATCCTAGAAGCATTACCTTATGCATAAAGCTCTTCAAGAAACCCTTTTGATACAAACCAAGAGGAGTTACCCGCTTTAAAGGTAAAGACTTCTCTAATGTTCTTTTGTTTTATTTTGCTTCTCCAACCCCCTAAACTATATTTATTCATTTATTTTGTAAAAAAACCATTATCTTCAATATACTAGGATGTTTTTATAAGAATTATTCGAGCTAAAATTACACACACCTATATCTAATGGTTAAATAGCATACTGTTTCCGTGGATGGTGAATTTCTGCCTCACGAAACGATGATTGTTCAATATTCTTCTAACACCGTCAAAGGTGGACATTAAGATGTCACTATATTTATATATGATATCTAATATGTTTATGTTTTCCTTAATCTTCTGTATTTTTACATTTATGGCATACCTTTATGGTTTCCATTATGGGTAAACACGATATCTTCATTTTAGGAAGTACGGACTACCGCCCCCTCAAAGTGATTTGATTCGTTAATGCCATATGTGGGACGTATAAAGGATGGAGTTAATGATATTATATATGATATTATACTGGAATTATAATATACCTTTATATCATTATGATTCCATTCCATAAAATATGAAATAGAAATGAAAGTAGCGTTCATGCGTACGTACGGCTTACCGTCTCCATGAACGGTGCATTTCATTTCTTACCTCTAAATGTTATGTAATATTATAAATACATGTATATACTGGATATATATGATATATATGATATCTAAATCATGAATATAATTCTGGAGATAATGGATATTTTACCACATGAACAACTTGTAATTATAAAGAGTTTATTTTTGACTCAAGTACCAATAATCGACAAAACGACCATTATTAACTTAAATAATTACATAGTGTTTATAACATGGTAATAAGTGATATAAAAGGAACAATGAACTTGAAAAAGGTTCCTAAGTAAGTAGAAATTAACTCAATTTTATTATTCAGGAGGTTAAAGAACGATAAAGTCAAGTCGGACCCGAGGTAAGGGACTTCGTCTCAATCTCCTTTCATTGAGGCATATTTTGTTTTATACACAACTTTATTTTATACAGTTTATAAACCCCTTTGACGTTTATGATTATACAAAAGTAATATTTTTATATGAGGCGTTTACTAAACGACAAAAGGGAATGTTTTTTTTGTCGTACGTATGCGGTGACAACGACTTCTCTACCGTCGTGACCATTATTTGAGTTTTGGATTCCTATACAAGCCATAAATTTTTTTTAAATGAAAAATAAATACCATGTTTTACTTTTCGTTTATTTTGGTATTTAAAATGGTTTTGATAATGTTTTTATCATATCAATGTGTTATTGATATATTGTGATTGAAATGTGGAAATGTTATGTTTCCTTTATGCATGTTTTATGGGATAAGATTATGTTATGGTTCTTGGGAATTATTTATGAAGATGCATGGTTCCGTGATAAACTAAGGGCGAGTGAGCCCGATATAGCTCTCCAATGCATTGGGTAACACAAAGGGGTTAAACTTTAAGGTTTCTCCAAATAGATTTAGGGAATATACTGTGATGTGTATTCCAAACGTAACCATGAGGGTTACTCCCTACGTAAGAATGTTATGAATGCCTCAAGTTACCTTTATGTCTTATGATTTCTATGATTTATTCATGATTTGATGAGGTATGTTAAAATGATTATGTTTTATGAGTAAAGTATGATTTCATACATGGAATAATTTTTTCATTTCGTACTTTCATATCCCTTACTGAGCTTTTTATGCTCATCCCAAGTTTTTGAAATATTTTTCCAAGGTCAAGGGAAAGGTACATGATGTGATGATAGTGTGAAGGAAGTGTCATGAAATAATCCATGTTTTTTTTAAATATGTTTCCTTTGATGGGAAAAGTGAATATTGTCTTTAATATAACCACCTTGTTTAAATGTGGAATGTAATGCATGATTTATGATCTAATTCTATAAAACTCTAAACCTGAAAAGATCCTCAATGTTTAATCTTGTAATAACTCAAGATTAAGTAATGTTTAAGGCTGGGGCCTTATAGTTGGTATCAAATGTCAGTTTAGATAACTTTAGGAGTTATAATTCTATTAAACTATTATCCAAAAATATTTTTTTATGGTCAAATTGAAATGATATAGCATTTGAAGATTACCATGTTGCTTCATCTAATACATGTTTGTTCAGAATGGTTTTTCGTAGAGGAAATAGGGAAGCAGTGCTAGGAAGGCATACAGAAGGAAATGACCTTCCGAATCAGCATCCTGAGATGGTCAGAATTGGAACTGAACAGTTTTTTGCAGTAATGGCGCAGTTGACTCAAGTGATAAATGGTGGTGGTATCCATGCATGAGATCAGGCAGATCAACCATAGAGGAACATGTCAGTGGTGGAACATTTCATGAGGCAACATCCCCCATCATTCAGAGGATCATCTGACCATGTGCTAGATGAAGGGTGGATTAAATCACTGGAGAAGATTTTCGATGTCATGGGGTGTTTAGACAATCAAAAGGTTAGTCTTGCAATTTACCGTTTGGAGGGTGAACCAGATCAGTGGTGGTCGATGGTTAAAAATATCAGGGATGCTGATGAGATTGATGCTCTCGAATGTGATGAATTCAAAGGTATGTTTCTTGAGAAGTATTTTCCTAAGGCTGTTCGACTTAGGATGGAAAAAAAATCTTGGAATTGAGGCAAGAGGAAGACTCAGTGGCTGCTTATGAAGAAAGGTTCACTCGATTGGCAAGGTATGCTCCAAATTTTATCCGAGACCTTGATAGTAAAATCAATCGTTTTTACTCAGGATTAAAGCCAAAATATCGAAGGGCATTGGCTTCTCGTGAGTTAAAAAGTTATGAAAATATTTTTCTATGTGCTGAGAAGGTGGAAATAGAGTTTGCCAATGATCAAGTGTTCTATAACAACCAACAAAAGAAGAGACTGAGGTGGCAGGAGAAAGGGAAGAATTCTTCAAAAAAGTCTGATGGTAATAAAACTAAGTTTCCAGTTTGTGATAAATGTGGTAAAAGGAATGTTGGGTAATGTCTTCTGAATTCTAGAAAGTTCTACCAATGTGGTAAGATGGGACATAAGTCTCGTGATTGCACTGAGAAAGATCAGGGTGATGGTAAGACCAAATTTGATTTACAGTTAGTGAAATGTTTTAAGTGCAATGAGATGGGTCACTATGCAAACGAGTGTCAGACAAATAGCTCGAGTGATGGGAAGTAGTTAAACTACAAGCAGAAAGGGGTGGTGAAATCCTTTTCAACTACTTCAGTAGATGTTGGGTCATCAAATAAAGTGGTATCAGGTACTTTGTTTCTTCTTTCAGATTATGTCAGTGTGTTGTTTGATTCGGGGTCTACACATTCCTTCATCTCTGAAAACTTTTCTAGTAAAATGGGAATACTATCTCAAGAAATGACTCTTGAACTTGTGGTAAAAACACCTGGGGGAAATGTTGAGGCAAAAAGAATTTATAAGAATATTCATATCCTTATCCGTGGAAAGAACCTACTTGCAAACCTTATTGTTTTACCTCTAGTAGAGTTTGATGTTATCCTGGGTATGGATTGGCTCTCTATTTACCATGCTAAGATTGAATGTAGAGATGAAGAAGTTTCTTTTCAGAAAGACTTTCAGTTTGTATACAAGAATGAACCCTCATTGTTGATAACATATCAAGAGGCTGAGAAACTTGTAAAAGATGGAAATGAATGTTACCTTGCACATATTGTTAAAAACAAAGGAACTGTTCAGATTAATGATGTGCCAATGGTAAATGAGTATCCTGATGTTTTTCCTGATGAGTTTCCTAGAATAATATCAGATTGGAAAGTTGAGTTTACTTTTGACTTAGTTCCTGATGCTAATCCAATTTCAAAACCCCCTTATCAAATGGCTCAAATTGAACTTTTAGAGTTGAAGGAGCAATTGCAAGATTTATTAGAGAAAGGTTTCATTCGACCTAGCACATCACCATGGGGTGATCCTGTCTTATTTGTTAAAAAGAAAGATGGTTCTATGAGACTTTGCATTGATTATAGAGCCTTGAATAACATCACTGTTAAGAACAAATATCATTTGCCTCATATTGATGATTTGTTTGATCAACTCCAGGGAGCTCAGTTTTTTTCAAAGATTGACCTGAGATCGGGGTACCATCAGTTGAAGGTAAAGGAAGAAGATATTCCGAAGACCTCGTTTCATACAAGATATGGCCATTATGAATTTTTAGTTATGCCTTTTGGGCTAACCAATGCACCTGCTATATTCATGGACCTTATGAATATAATTTTCCATGAGTTCTTGGATAAGTTTGTGGTTATTTTCATTGATGATATTTTGGTGTTTTCTAAAAGTAAAGAGGATCATGAAAGACATTTAAGGGTTATTTTGCAAAACTTAAAAGAAAAGAAATTGTATGGGAAATTTAGCAGTGTGAGTTTTGGTTGCAACAAATTTCTTTCCTTGGTCACATTGTTTCTAAAGATGGGATAACTATTGATCCTGCAAAAACAAAGGTTGTTGAAGAATGGCCAAGACCCACAAATGTAATTGAGATTCGTAGCTTCCTTGGTTTGGTAGGCTATTACTGAATGTTTGTTAGAAATTTTTCCCGGTTATCTAGTCCAATGACTAAGCTAACTCGGAAGGGTGTTAATTTTATCTGGACAAAAGAATGTGATGATTTTTTTCATAAGTTGAAAAGAAGATTGGTGAATGCTCCAATTTTGGAACTACCTTCCAGGAATGGTGAGTTTGTTATCTACAGTGATGCTTTATTGAAAGGACTTGGTTGCGTCCTAATGCAGAATGATCAGGTAATTACTTATGCTTCACGTCAGTTGAAAACTCATGAAGTAAATTACCCTACCCATGATTTGGAATTACCTACTGTTGTTTTTGCTTTAAAAATTTGGAGGCATCATTTGTATGGTGTAAAGTGTGAAATATATACTGATCACAAAAGTTTAAAGTATATATTCACTCAGAAATAATTGAACATGAGACAGAGGAGATGGATAGAATTAATCAAGTATTATGATTGTACAATTCATTACCATCCAGGAAAAGAAAATAAAGTGGCTGATGCTTTGAGTTGAAAAAGTAATGCTTCATTAACAATGTTGTGTTTGGAACGTGATCCTTTGGTTAAGGATTTGATGAACTTTGGCCTAGAAGTGGTTGGTGCAGGATGTCCTTCTGTTTTGTTTCAGGTATCAGTGAAATCTTCTCTATCAGACAGAATTAAGCAAGCCCAGAAGCAAGACAGTGAGTTGTAGAAAAAGGTAGAGCTGGTTCAGAAGGGTAAGTTGCCTGAATTCAAATTTGATAATGATTTTGTTTTGAGATTTGGGAGGAGATTGTGTGTTCCATGTGATTCATAGTTGAAGAGATATTTTTTGTGTGAAGCTCATAGTTCTCCGTTTTTAGTTCATCCAGGCAGTACTAAGATGTATAGAGATCTTCGGGAGTATTACTGGTGGGACGGAATGAAAAGAGATATTGTTGATTTTACTATGAAGTGTTTGATTTGTCAATAGGTTAAAGAAGAGCGACAGTTACCGAAAGGGATTTTTCAGCCTTTACCAGTTCTAGAGGGGAAATGGGAGAATATATCCATGGACTTCGTTGTGGGTTTGCTGAAGACACCTCGAGGTAATAATGCAATCTGGGTTATTATTGATCGATTGACTAAATCTGCTCATTTCCTTACTATACGAGATACTTTTTCCCTAGATAAACTTTCCAGTTTGTATCTTAAAGAGATAGTCAGGTTACATGGAGTTCCTCTCTCCATTGTATCTGATCATGATCACAGGTTTACTTCTAACTTTTGGAAAGGCCTTCAGAAGTCATTGTGTGCTGAATTAAATTTTAGTACAGCTTTTTATCCTCAATCAGATGGGCAGTCAGAACGAATGATTCAGACTTTGGAGGATATGCTACGTTCTTGTTCGATGGATTGTCAGGGAAGTTGGGACCAACATCTTTCTTTGGTTGAGTGTTCTTATAATAACATTTTTCATTCAATATACAGATGGCACCATTTGAGGAATTATTTGGGAAGCAGTGTTGAACTCCAGCTTTCTGGGATGAAGTGGGTGAAAGGAAGTTGATGGGACCAGAATTGGTAAAAGAGTTGGCAGGAAAAGTTCAGCTGATACAGAGACACATGAGAACAGCTCAGAGCAGGCAGAATAGTTATGCATACAACAAGAGGAAGGATCTCTCTTTTGAGGTAGGTGATCATGTTTTTCTCAAAGTATCACAATGGAAAAGTGTGATGCGATTTGGTAAGAAAGGAAAGTTGAGTCCAAGGTTCATTGGACCATATGAAATTATAGAGAGAGTTGGATCAGTTGCATATCAATTGGCTTTACCTCCGATTTTATCTCAGGTACATAATTTTTTTCATGTTTCAATGTTAAGGAAGTACATGCCAGATCCATCTCATGTTTTGAGTCCAGAGGTAGTTCAACTGGAAGAGAACCTATCTTATGAGGAACAACCAGTCCATATTATTGACCACAGGGAGAAAGTTTTATGGAATAATTTGATTAATCAATTAAAGGTTTTGTGGAAAACCCACATGAGTTAAGAGGCAACATGGGAATCTGAAAATGCAATGAGGGATAAATACCCTCACTTATTCGATAAGTAAATAAATTGCGGGGATGCAATTTTCTAAAGGGGGAAGGATGTAACAACAAAAGTAAGTAATGAATAATATATATTATTATCTATGTCTATTTATGAATTAGATAGTGTTTTAGAGGCTTAAAATAAGAATAAATCCAATCTTAAGCATGGAATACACTAATATTTTTAAAAGATTGTTTTACTGCCTTTTGATGGAAAACCATTTTTAAATCAAACTTTTGACAATTTTATAATCTCTATTTGTCAAAATAAACTTATTATTTATGATTGAGACATTGTAATTTACATTGGATAATTTTTTTGTATTTTTCTGACAATGTTCATTTTTTAATGAATAGTGAAAAATATTGCATTTTACATCAAAATTTATTTTTCTTCTAATTTAATTATATGGTTAGATTATCTTTTCAATTGGTTTTAAATTTTAATTAGAATATATTTTTACCATTTAATCCAATGGTTTTCATTATAATTAATTTCACTTTGGAATTGGGCATAAACAAGTGCCAAACTTTTCATAGATATTGTTTCAAAAAAACGCGCTATTTGTTTTGACAACGGGAATTATTATTAAACTCGTTATTGCAATTTCTATGTTTAAAATTTGGTAAAATGGATTACATATTTGGAATCAAAAGTTCCAAATTATGTAATTAAGACTCTTTTTTTTTTGACGTTATGAATAGTAACGACGGTAATTATCTTTAATTATCTTGATTAATTAGTAATCGGGTAGTTAAGGATAATAAAATAATATCATAATAATAAAACAATAACCCCAAAATGTGTCCTAATTCTACTATTTGTGTCATGGCCGACCATGAGATAACTTGTGCCAAACTTAGGGACCCCATGGAATCACTTTTGGGTGAAAGTGACACTTTATCATTTTATTTTTAAAGAAAGGAGAATATCACTAAAGAGTGTATCACCTGAGTAAAACATTTTTAATTTTGTCTACATAAATGATCTCTTGGACTATAAATAGTCATTGGAAATATAAGAATATTTCCTACATCATAGTATTTTTTTATAATTTTTAGACATTATATAAATTAAATTATTTATGACATCATGATGATTCAGCGATTATCTCATTAATGAACAATTTAAATAAAATGAAAATATAATGTAAAATCTAAGACTTAAACTTGTCAAAGACCTATTTTATGAGTATATTTTGAAACATTATCACCTTATCCTAGAAATATATCAATTTGGGACCTTTAAAATCTGAAAATCATTTTAAAATAAAGTAACATTTCTTGACTTTCCAAGACTGCCCCTCCTCTCCTCTTATAAAAGGCCCCCCACCTGTACCTCTTTACACACACCTCTCAAGCCATTGGATTGGCCAAGCTCTGCTCATTTTATCTCTCCACATCCCTCTCTTCATCCTATAAGCCTTACCTTAGGCAGAAATCTCTTCAAGAAACCCTTTTGGTACAAACCAAGAGGAGTTACCCGATTTAAAGGTAAAGACTTCTCTAATGTTCTTTTGTTTTATTTTGCTTCTCCAACCCCCTAAACTCTTTTTATTAATTTCTTTTGTAACAAAAACAGTATCTTCAATATACTAGGATGTTTTTATAAGAATTATTTGAGCTAAAATTACACACACCTGCATCTAATGGTTAAAGAGCATACTGTTTCCGTGGATGGTGAATTTCTGCCTCACGAAACGATGATTGTTCAATATTCTACTAAAACCTTCAAAGGTGGCCATTAAGATGTCACTATATTTATATATGATATATAATATGTTTATTTTTTCCTTAATCTTCTGTATTTTTACATTTATGGCATACATTTATGGTTTCTGAAAGTGCGGCCGATTGTCGCCTATCGACCGTTCAAGGTTCCGGTGCTCTGCTAATGTGTATAGCAGCACTCGGGTCGAGTCCTCGGCGATGACACTTTGTAATAGTCGTTTGTTTTTAGTTGATTGTATTTTGATTAGGGGGGTTTGTTTGCAGAGCTTAATTGAAATGATTTATGGATGATGTTTGATTTACCAAATTGATAAAGATTGGGGTGAGTTCATTATTGGGGAGTTAAGCATGTGATATCCTTGAGCCTTACTTTGTATTGCATTAAATTAACACACATGTCATAAGTTGACGTTGATTGGAATTGCTAAGTGTGAAGGCTTTAATCCAAGCCTTAACTTAACTTAGGGTTCTAATATCAATCAAAACTTATTTATGGTAGTGTATTTATGGTTCCAATAATCCATGGAAACCACTCGTTAAACAAAACATATCATTAATCCATGACATATTAAGTTTAACATACACAGTATTAATTTAAAGAATACTCATCGAGCAAAACTCTCAATCACTTAACATCCCCGAATTATAACTCACCCCAATGAGAGATTTACTCAGCCATTTGGATGTTTAATATTCTGGTTAAAATAATTATGATGATAAATTAAGAATAGAAGAAAAAGAAAGGGATTAGAAAAGAGTGGTACGTTGACACACACACACAAACGATGATGATAATTAAAAACGGATTTTCGATTGAATGAGGAAGAAAAAGAAGGGAAGGGGATTCAACTGAATTTAAACTATTTTAAGAACATAAATATTAAACTACAGAAGGTGTATGAGAATAAGAGATATTGAAGAAGTAACATGCATTAAAACAGAATTACAAAGAAAGGACTTACAAAATTACAAAAACGAAGAACACAAAAGTAAGTGAAAACAAAGAGAGGAGGAAAGGTCTCTCAAGTAAAAACTTTAGTATGGATGGTCCTCCCAAGACTTTGGAAAAGCTTTTGTCGTGTCAATATGATCTCCTCTCTTCTGAAATGCCAACCCCTCTCAAGGAGAGAAGAGGAGAGTATTTATAGCCCAAGGAGTGGACTGTTTGCATTCCCAATCTGTCCCTCCACTTGCATCGCAAATTTGGATATTCAGACAGCCGAATATCCAAATATCTCCTTCTTCACAGTTGTAGATAATAAAGTTTTCCGACTACTGTAAAAATATGGAGGCATTTGGACAAGTGGATCCAAAGTTATGGCGGTTTTATTAAACAAAGGAAAACTGTCCATTTCTATCCATGCTTTTTCGATGTCCAAAATGTGAATGGATTTTTGAACAGTAATATGCCTTCAAATCCGAATGACTTCTTCAAAAAAGTAGTCCGCCTATATCTCCTCTTTCCCACTGAAAAATCTAAGATCGATTTGATGCTTACATCATGAGATATGTCATGAATAGTATACTGATTGTAATTCTCGGACAGAATGGTGGGATGGACTTCAAAGCTTCATTTGGGCCCCTTGTACTTGGATTTGGGCCATGAAATTTTTATCCAAGCTGACATGTAGTGTCCCCCGAATTATGGTGGAGAGTTAATGTTTTTGGACTTCTGTATTGAGCCCAGTAAATCAATCTTCAAGGCTGGTCCAGTTTGTTCACAGATTCTTTGGTCTTGTTTGTGAGGACCATATGACCCTTCAAATGGAAGAATTGGATCATGATTCCTTCTAATGAAATGTTGTATATTGAAAGGAGAATCCTAAAAAACAAGAACCACATAATTTGGATCAGTATAGTGACATTTATAATTAAAACATTAAACTGACTCTATTGTACTACTTCTAAAAATGCTCAAATATTATACTTAATATTAAAACATTAATATTTCACAAAAATTATGCACATTTCATATAAAATAAGTAAAGGGGGAATATAATAAGTCATGAAAATATTAATAACATCAACTCCCCCACACTTAGATTTGCACGTGTCCTCATGTGCAACAAATATAAAAACATGACAAAAATCATTTTCACTCACCAACAAATATTAAAATTTTGTTTTCTCCAATCAGGGGAGGTTTAGACTATTTCACTCATCCATATTGAATTCCATCACAAATTTGGTTCACAATAATGCATCAGAAACAATTCATTTTTTCATGTTTAAGGTTTGAATTGGAAAATGTAGGCACTCAAAACTTACTCCTCTCAAGATGATAAAAATGTATTTTAGGAGGTTCACTCATTCACCAACAAAAAGTGAAAATCAAGAGTTTGTAAGAGATCTCAGCTTCCATTCCCAAATCTAATGTGTACAAGAATCAAGAGGTATTTTAAGGGGTTTTTCAGTGGCTATGGGACGGTAGGTATATAATGTCCAAAGGAAAAGAGGGGTTAAAAACACCAACATGGAAAAATCAATGCACATTTTTTTTTGAAATTTGATTTCAAAGGAAATAGAAACACATATTTACAAGGGCATGAATGTGTGATGAATGAAAAGTGAGGGAGATAGAAAATGGAATAGGGTGAGATGATGGAATATGTACAACATGGAAGACTTCCAATAATGACACAATACAAGATGATTCAAGTGTTCTTTTTTTCTCTTTTTGCTCTTTTTTTCGAAAGTTGTGCTTGAAACAAGTCTCACAGTCATCTCCCAACCCATGTTTGATCTTCTCATGGAACTAATTTTAGTAGTTATAACACGATCAAAGGTTGATGATGAATGATTTTTGACCCACCCAAGACACAACCCATTCCTTTTTTTTCATTTTTTTTAATATAAATTTTTTTTCATTTTTTTTTGAACACTTTTCAATGACTTTTGTACAAATGAAAATTACACATATACACCCCAAAGCTCACAGAATTACAAACTCTCCCCCACACTTGAATGGATGCTTGCCCTCAAGCATATGATGACACATTGGAAATCAATGAAAGTACGCCCAAAAATGAAGTCCATTCCCCCCACACTTAAATTTTAATAAATTGTACAATGAAAATCCATGAAGATGTTGGGTGGGATAAGGTATTAGGCTTGTAATGTGGCTATCAAAAGAAAGGTTTTCATAGGCTCAAAGGTGATTTCAAAAGTAGGATCAATGTAAGGGTAACGGGAGGCTATTTGGCTATTCTGATTCTCATGTGGCTTAGAAAATGCCTCTATCATATTAATGCACACAAAAGATGGAAATTCTGCTCGAAGGTCCACAAACTCAAGACTCACAATCAGTGGTGAAGACACACAATGAAAAAGATGGCCATAGATGACCTTGGCATGAAGGCTAATGTTATTCCTCACGGTAGGGGAAAAGCATTTTCCAAATCAAAAATTGAGCATTCAAAATGTGTTGGTTTTGACACAAAATTCTTTATCCAAAGTCATGATGAAAATACAAAATTTTTGAGATGAAAATATGTCTGTTAACTCCCCAAAATGGTTGGACAAAATTTCAAAACTCGATGGTGAGTAAGCATGACTCTTTTTTTGTAATTTTTTAAGTAATTGTGTTTTTTGGTTTTTTTTTAGTTTTTAAGGTTTTTTTAAAAATACACACCCACACAAGAAAGATAAAAAGAAAGGGTTTGATGAATAAAGTGGTAAAAAAATGAAAGAGAGAGGAAGAAGAAGAAAGAGGTAGAGAGAGGAAGAGATAGAGAGAGAGTTAAAGGGAAAGAGGTGCCCCCTGGTTTGGATTTGGTGGGTCACCGTTTCCATCTAGTGGTGGGTCAATGGAAGTCGATGTGGAACCTGAAGTGAATGGACTCTCATGGTGATGCTTTAACCGGTGTCCATTTACAGTGAATGTTCTTTTTGAAGAAGGGTCTTGGACTTGCACTGCACCAAATGGGTAAACATTAGTAATAATAAAAGGTCCATCCCAACGAGAATTGAGCTTACCTGGGTGAAGTCGAAATCAAGAATTGAAGAGCATTACCTTTTCACCTTCATGAAATACCTTTTGAATAATGTGCTTGTCATGGAGTGACTTTGCCTTTTCTTTGTAGAGAATGGAGTTCTCATACGAATCGAGTCGAAGCTCCTCCAATTCAGTCAACTGCAACAATATTTCTTCACCAGATTTTTCACAATCAAAATTACAAGTTTTGACAGCCCAAAATGACTTATGTTAGATTTCAACTGGTAAATGACAGGCTTTACCAAAAACTAGCCTAAATGGAGACATCCCAATGGGTGTCTTATAGGCTGTTCGATAGGCCAAAAGTGCTTCACCAAGTCTATCGGGCTAGTCTTTTCTTGTGGGATTAAAAATTCTTTCGAGCATTCTTTTCACTTCTCTATTAGAAAGTTCAGTCATTCCATTTGTTTGAGGGTGATATTCAGTGGATGTTTTATGTACAACCCCATTCTTTTTCAAAAGTGACTCCATGGTTCTATTACAGAAATGAGTTCCTAAGTCACTTATCAAAGCACATGGTGTTCCGAATCGATGGAAGATATGGGTTTTGAGGAACTCACTCACAGTTTGAGCATCATCTTTCCTAGTGGGTTTGGCCTCGACCCACCTAGAAACATAGTCAACAGCAAGGAGAATGTAGGATAATCCATTGGAAGGGGGAAAAGGTCCCATGAAATCGATGCCCCAAACATCGAAAATCTCACAGAAGATTAATGGCTTTTGAGGCATTTCGTTTCTTTTGGAAATTGTGCCAAACTTTTGGCAAGTCGGACATGATTGACAGAACTCGTGTGAGTCCTTGAAGAGTGAAGGCCAAAAGAATCCAGAATCTAGGACCTTTCGAGAAGTCCTTTGTGGTCCAAAGTGGCCACCTCCAGGCATTGAGTGGCAGAATTCCAAGATGGATGATTGTTCAGTTTCATCAACACATCTCCTAATTACCATGTCAGCCCCAGTTTTCTAAAGTTTATTATCTTCCCAAAAATAATTCTTTGAATCACTTTTCATCTTTTCTTTTTGTTCTTTTGAAAAATATTCAGGGAAAACACCAGAAACCAAGTAATTGACAATTGGGGCATACCATGGTAACTTTGGAGTGAGAGATGAGAGGTGTTCAGTTGGAAATTCAGGATCAATTATTTCAGAATGAGAAGAATTAGAAATTATACTCAGGTGGTCAACCACAGGGTTTTCTTTTCCAGGTTTATCTTTTATCACAAGGTCAAACTCTTGGAGCATTAAAATCCATCTTATTAGCCTTGGTTTGGAATCACTTTTCTTAAGTAAGAACTTTAATGCTGAGTGGTCCGTGAAGATGATGATTTTGGCACCTAAGAGATAGGGCCAAAATTTATCCAAGGAAAAAACCACAGCTAAAAGTTCTTTTTCAGTCACAGTGTAGTGTGATTGAGTTTCATCCAATGTTTTTGAGGCATAAAAGATGACATGAGGAATGTTTTCTCTTCTTTGACCAAGAACATCCCCAATGGCCCTATCAGAAGCATCACACATCAATTCAAATGGTAAGGACCAATCTGGGGGTTGGATTATTGGAGCAGATGTGAGAGCATATTTGAGTTCAATGAAGGATATCTTGAAAGCCTCATCAAAATTGAATGTGACATCATTTTGAAGTAAACGAGTGAGTGGGAGGGAAATCTTGATGAAGTTCTGAATGAATCGCCGATAGAAACCGGCATGACCAAGGAAGGACTGAATGTCTCAAACTGATTTGGGTTCAGGAAGTGATTGGATCACCTCAATTTTGGCTGGATCAACTTGGATACCCTCTTGAGAAATTATGTGCCCTAGAACAATCCCATTTGAAACCATGAAGTGACATTTTTCAAAATTCAGCACAAGGTTGCACTTGACACACTTTTGAAGGACCAAAGAGAGTGAATGTAAGCAAGATTCAAATGACTCGCCATAAATGGTAAAGTCATCCATGAAGACCTCCATGCAATTCTCAATGAATTCAGAAAAGATACTCATCATACACCGCTGGAATGTTGCAGGAGCATTACAAAGGCCAAAAGGCATTCGCCTATAGGCATAGGTTCCAAAGGGGCAAGTGAATGTGGTCTTTTCTTGGTCTTGAGGTGCGATTGGAATTTGTAAGTAGCCGGTGTAACCATCAAGAAAGCAATAGTGTGACTTTCTGGACAATCTCTCAAGAATTTGGTCAAGGAAAGGAAGTGTGTAGTGATCTTTTCGTGTTTCAGCATTCAATTTGCGATAATCGATGCACACACGCCATTTGTTTTTCACTCGAGTTGTGACCACTTCTCCATGTTCATTTTTGACAACTGTTATCCCGCCCTTCTTAGGAACGACTTGAATTGGACTAACCCATTCACTATCAGAAATTGGGTAGATAATACCAGCTTGAAGAAGCTTGGTAATCTCTTCCCTAACTACCTCAAGTATGAGTGGATTGAGTCTTCTTTGAGGTTGCCTAATTGGTTTGGATGATTCCTCTAGATGGATGTGATGCATGAAAAGGGCAGGGTTGATTCCTGGAATATCCTCTAGGGTCCAACCTAAGGCATTTTTGTTTTCCTCTAACACTTGAACAAGTTGGGACTCCTCATTTTCAGAAAGTGAAGCAGAGATAATGACAGGGTAGGAGGGATCATGGAAAAGGAATGCATACTTGAGGTGTGAAGGAAGTGGTTTTAGATCAGTTTCAGCCTTGATTTGAGAGATAGACAAGTTAGGAGCAGGAGAAGGGATTCCAGATGGGTTTGGATCATTTTTCTTAACACTGTTCAAGGTGGAGCAGTAGAGATCAGAGTTGATGTGGGATTCAAGAGAGTTTTCAAGTTCCTCTAGATTGATGGAGTCTATGAATGAGAGGTCCACATCAACTTCACCATTTATGACTTTGATAATCATGGTGCAGATTTCACAAGATCCTTTATCATTAGAACATGAAGAACATGGTGGATTGGGGTTCGATTGAATCTTAGAAGTGTCCTCAAAAGCATGGATTGAGAATGCAGAGTGATCCTCAGATGGGTATCGCATGGCTTGGAAAATGTTGAACTTGACCAGTTGGTCACTGAATTCCATGGATAAGATGCCTGAATGGACATCAATCTTGGTTCTCGCAGTCATGAGGAATGGTCTTCCTAGAATTAGGGGAGATTGAGAAGAATTCATCTCACCTTCCATGTCAAGGACATAGAAATCATCTGGGAAGATAAGATCATTGACCCGAACAAGAACATCCTCAATTATCCCCTCGGGACTGGCAGTGCTTCGATTGGATAATTGAATGACAACACCCGTTGGGTGCAAGGGACCTAGACCAAGGTTGGAGAAAATGGATTTGGGCATGACATTTATTGAGGCTCCAAGGTCTATGAGTGCATCATCAAAGTTGGAACTCCCTATTTGACATGGAACCGTGAAGGTCCTTGGATCTTTGCACTTCATGGGAATGGACTGTTGGGTTGAAACATTTTCAATGTTCCTAAGTTTCCTCTTATGGGTGAACAATTCCTTAAGAAACTTGGCATACTTAGGGATTTGTTTGATGGCATCTAAGAGGGGGATGTTCACTTCAACACGTCTAAACATGTCAAGCATTTCAGGATCAGGTTCAAAGGACTTCTTAGGCTTGGAGATGGCTTGAGGAAAAGGAATTGGGTTCCTTAGAGGAATAGAAGGAGGTGAAGGAGTGGATTCAAGTTCCTTTTCCAGCTTTTTGTTCTTTTCATTTTCTAGATCAATATCGAAAGGGGAGGTAGAGCAATCAGCATGGGGCATAGCAATTTTCTTTCCCGATCTAAGTGCAATTGCACTTACATTACCCTTAGGGTTGGGTAATGGTTGAGCTGGGAGTTGGGATGAATTGGATGGTTGTTGCTGGCTAAGGTGGGATGCAAGTTGACCTATTTGGGTTTCAATGTTCTTGAGGCTAGAACGGGTGAAGGAAGCAAGATCCTCTACAGCACTTTCCCATGGTTGTTTAGAAGAAGAGGCTTGTCCCAAATTGGGTTGGCCTTGATTTTTGTTCTTGGGAAAGCGATTGTATTGGGTGGGGAATTGGGAAGGCTCGTTAGGATAGTGGAATCCAGGAGGAGGATGGTTCCTTTGGGGTTGAGGAACAAAAGGATAAGGTTGCTGGATGTTACCACCACTTTGACCATATTGGAACTGGTTTGGATTTTGATGAGGGAACTGAGGAGGATGAGAAATGGGATTACCATACCTCAGAGGTGGGTTAAAGGTAGAAGAGAAGGGCTCGGAGTGGGGTTGGTTGAAGTTTCTATCAAACTGACCTGATTGTTGAGGGTTGAAGTTTCGCTGAGCATATGCCGCATTGAGCTCCATTGGACTAGATGAATCAGATGGATCATCTTGAAGTTGTGGACATGTGTCAGTCGGATGAGATGGAGAGTTGTAGATTCCACAATTCTTGATAGGTCCAGGGAATAGTGACTGTGGAGATGATGAGGTTGGGGCTTTGGTAGCCACCGCTAGTTGACACACAAGACCTGTAAGTTCACTCATCCACTCAGTCATCTTGTTGGGCTCTATGGATTGATTCTCTTGGGCTTGTTTCACTTGAGCATGTGCTCGAGTATGGAATTGTTGTGTGTTTGTAGCCATGTTGCTTATGAGTTCTCGTGCAACTGCAGGAGTTTCGTCAACAAGAGCACCGCCACTTGCGGCATCAATGAGAGTTCGCTCCATAGCCAATAACCCCTCATAGAAGTATTGGATCAGGAGTTGGTCAGGGATTTGATGGTGTGGACAAGTTTCCACAAGCTTTGTGAACCTCTCCCAATACTCATAGAGTGATTCATTAGGGAATTGACGGATGCCGCTTATTTCCTTTCGGATAGAAGCTGTTCGGGAAGCGGGAAAGAACTTCTCAAGGAAAATTCTCTTCATGTCAACCCATGAGTTCATGGAACCAGGTGGGAGGTAGTAGAGCCAAGACTTGGCAGAATCTGCTAGGGAAAAAGGGAAAGCTCTAAGCTTGATTTGTTCTTCAGAAAC
This sequence comes from Viscum album, assembly GCA_963277665.1. NCBI lineage: Eukaryota > Viridiplantae > Streptophyta > Magnoliopsida > Santalales > Viscaceae > Viscum > Viscum album. The sequence continues at coordinate 2,103,405,681 of OY728156.1, forward strand.
CCCTTGAGGCTTCATGGTAGAGCATACTACTTGGAACTCTTTAAGGTGAAGATGTGGATCCTCACCGGCTAGCCCGTGAAAATGAGGGAGAAGATGAATCAAAACCGATTTGAGTTCGAAGTCAGCTTCAATGTTTGGATATTGAATACCAAGAGGTTGGTAATTCATATCAGGGGCAGCAAGTTCTTTTAATGTTTGTTCCCTAGGATTGTCCATATCTAATTCAATTGGTAGGGCAATGATTGGTTCTTGGGTGATTTGGTTATCCCTAATGGTCCTCCTAAGTTGACGAAGAGTTCTATCAATTTCAGGGTCAAACAAATCCGAGGTATTGTTTGGGAGACTGTGGGGCATTCAGAGAGATTTATAAAGGATGAGGAAGATGGGTTTTCCTTTGTATTTTTTTCAGTTTATGATTTTTAAGAGGAAGACGGGTTTTTCTTTGTGTTTTTTTTTCAATTTTTTTTTCAAAAATTTTGATTTTTTTTTGTTTTTTTTACAATAACCAGAAACTAATGACTATTTAAAGCACCATCCCCGGCAACGGCGCCATTTGAATGTGCGGCCGATTGTCGCATATCGACCGTTCAAGGTTCCGGTGCTCTGCTAATGTGTATAGCAGCACTCGGGTCGAATCCTCGGCGATGATACTTTGTAATAGTCGTTTGTTTTTAGTTGATTGTATTTTGATTAGGGGGGTTTGTTTGTAGAGCTTAATTGAAATGATTTATGGATGATGTTTGATTTACCAAATTGATAAATATTGGGGTGAGTTCATTATTGGGGAGTTAAGCATGTGATATCCTTGAGCCTTACTTTGTATTGCATTAAATTAACACCCATGTCATAAGTTGACGTTGATTGGAATTGCTAAGTGTGAAGGATTTAATCCAAGCCTTAACTTAAATTAGGGTTCTAATATCAATCAAAAATTATTTATGGTAGTGTATTTATGGTTCCAATAATCCATGGAAACCACTCGTTAAACAAAACATATCATTAATCCATGACATATTAAGTTTAACATACACAATATTAATTTAAAGAATACTCATCAAGCAAAACTCTCAATCACTTAACATCCCCGAATTATAACTCACCCCAATGATAGATTTACTCAGCCATTTGGATGTTTAATATTCTGGTTAAAATAATTATGATGATAAATTAAGAATAGAAGAAAAATAAAGGGATTAGAAAAGAGTGGTACGTTGACACACACACACAAACAATGATGATAATTAAAAATGGATTTTCGATTGAATGAGGAAGCAAAAGAAGGGAAGGGGATTCAACTGAATTTAAACTATTTTAAGAACATAAATATTAAACTACAGAAGGTGGATGAGAATAAGAGATATTGAAGAAGTAACTTGCATTAAAACAGAATTACAAAGAAAGGACTTACAAAATTACAAAAACGAAGAACACAAAAGTAAGTGAAAACAAAGAGAAGAGGAAAGGTCTCTCAAGTAAAAACTTTAGTATGGAAGGTCCTCCCAAGCCTTTGTCAAAGCTTTGGTCATTCCAATATGATCTCCTCTCTTCTGAAATGCCAACCCCTCTCAAGGAGAGAAGGGGAGAGTATTTATAGCCCAAGGAGTGGACTGTTTGCATTCCCAATCTGTCCCTCCACTTTCATCGAAAATTTGGATATTGAGAAAGCAGAATATCCAAATATCTCCTTCTTCAAAGTTGTAGATAATAAAGTTTTACGACTACTGTCAAAATATGGAGGCATTTGGACAAGTGGATCCAAAGTTATGGCGGTTTTATTAAACAAAGAAAAACTGTCCATTTCTATCCATGATTTTTCGATGGCCAAAATGTGAATGGATTTTTGAACAGAAATATGCCTTCAAATAGGAATGACTTCTTCAACAAAGTCGGCCGCCTATATCTCCTCTTTCCCAATTCAAAATATCAGCTCGATTTGATTCTTAAATCATGAGATATGTCATGCATAGTATACTGATTTTAATTCTCGGACAGAATGGTGGGCTGGACTTCAAAGCTTCATTTGGGCCCCTTTTACTTGGATTTGGGCCATGAAATTTTTATCCAAGATGACATGTAGTGTCCCCCGAATTATTATGGAGAGTTAATGTTTTTGGACTTCTGTATTGAGCCCAGTAAATCAATCTTCAAGGCTGGTCCAGTTTGTTCACAGATTCTTTGGTCTTGTTTGTGAGGACCATATGACCCTTCAAATGAAAGAATTGGATCATGGTTCCTTCTAATGAAATGTTTTATATTGAAAGTAAAATCCTAAAAAACAAGAACCACATAATTTAGATCAGTTTAGTGACAGTTATAATTAAAACATTAAACTGACTCAATTGGACTACTTCTAAAAATGCTCAAATATTATACTTAATATTAAAACATTAATATTTCACACAAATTATGCACATTTCATATAAAATAAGTAAAGGGGGAATATAATAAGTCATGAAAATATTAATAACATCAGTTTCCATTATGGGTAAACGCGGTATCTTCGTTTTAGGAAGTGCGGACTACTGCCCCCTCAAAGTGATTTGATTCGTTAATGTCATATGTGGGACGTATAAAGGATAGAGTTAATGATATTATATATTATATTATACTAGAATTATAATATACCTTTATATCATTATGATTCCATTCCATAAAATACTAAATAGAAATGAAAGTAGCGTTCATGCGTACGTACAGCTTACTGTCTCCATGAACGGTGCATTTCATTTCTTACCTCTAAATGTTATTTAATATTATAAATGCATGTATATACTGGATATATATGATATATATTATATCTACATCATGAATATAATTCTTGATATAATGGATATTTTACCACATGAACAACTTGTAATTATAAAGAGTTTATTTTTAACTCAAGTACCAATGATCGAAAAAAATGACCATTATTAACTTAAATAATTACATAGTGTTCATAACATGGTAATAAGTGATATAAAAGGAACAATGAACTTTAAAAAGGTTCCTAAGAAAGTAGAAATTAACTCAAGTTTATTATTCAAGAGGTTAAAGAACGATCAAGTCAAGTCAGACCCAAGGTAGGAGATTTCGTCTCAATCTCCTTTCATTGAGGCATATTTTGTTTTATACACAACTTTATTTTATACAATGTATAAACCCCTTTGAATTTTACATTTATACAAAAGGAATCTTTTTATACGAATCATTTACTAAATTACAAAAGGGAATGTTTTTTTTGTCGTACGTATGCGGCGACAATGACTTCTCCACCATCGTGACCATTATTTGAGTTTCGGCTTCCTCTACAAGCCATAACTTTTTTTAAAATGAAAAATAAATACCATGTTTTACTTTTATTTTCTTTTGGTATTGAAAATGTTTTTGATAATGTTTTTATTATATCAATGTGTTATTGATATCTTGTAATTGAAATGTGAAAATGTTATGTTTCCTTTATGCATGTTTTATGGGATACGATTATGTTATGGTTCTTGGGAATTGTTTATGAAGACAGGTGATTCCGTGATAAACTAAGGGTGGTTGAGCCCGATATATCTCTCCAATGCATTGGGTAACGCGAAGGGGTTAAACGTTAAGGTTTCTCCGAAGAGATTTAGGGAATATACTGTGATGCGTATTCCAAACGTAACCATGAGGGTTACTCCCTATGTAAGAATGTTATGAATGCCTCAAGTTACCTTTATGTCTTATGATTTCTAATATTTATTCATGATTTGATGAGGTATGTTAAAATGCTTATGTTTTATGAGTAAAGTATGATTTCATACATGGACTAATGTTTTCATTTCGTACTTTCATATCCCTTACTGAGATTTTTATGCTCATCCCAAGTTTTTGAAATGTTTTTCACAGGTCAAGGGAAAGGTACATGATGTGATGATAGTGTGAAGTAAGTGTCATGAAATAATCCATGTTTTGTTTCAAATATGTTTCCTTTGATGGGAAAAGTGAATATTGTCTTTAATGTAACCACCTTGTTTAAATGTGGAATGTAATGCATGATTTATGATCTAATTCTCTAAAACTCTAAACCTGAAAAGATCCTAAATGTGTAATCTTGTAATAACTCAAGATTAAGTAATGTTTAAGGCTGGGGCCTTATAATTAATTTTCCTATTTATTTATTATCCTCTAAAATTAGTAATGGGAAAATAAATAATTTTAAAAGAATTTTCCTTTGGATAAAATAATCTAATTTTTAGTTCCTTTCAAATATCAAAAAATTATTTTGATAGCATTCAAATGATATTCCTTTGGAATTTATTGAAAACAAGAACAAAGGCATACACTAAAAATGATGTTCATCTAGGTATTAGTAAGTTAAATTAGACTTTGAATTATACTTCTATAAATATTGTTGTCAACTGGTTTTCCAAATTCATCCAATGTTATCATACAAGTTGTTACTCATGGGTGTTATAATTTCCTTAGTATAATCTATTCCTGACTTATTTAAAATTTCATTAGTGTATTTAATTTGGTTTATAAATTTTCCATCATAATTTTGGGAAATTTTAAAACCAAGGAAGAATTTAATTTCTCCCATAAAACTCATTTAAAAATCTTGATTCATTAAAAAATAAAATTCATTACAAATTGATTCTTTATTTGAGCTGAAAATAAAAAGTTTATAAAAAAATTGAACAATTAATAAATCATTTGAAATATTTTTTAGAAAAATAGTTTAATTGTATTTTCCCAATTTAAAATCATTTCATAAAATAAATTTAGTTAACCTTTCATAATAAGCTTAAGGGGATTATTTTAAACTATAAAGAGATTTGGTTCACTTGAAAACATTATTTGGAAATTTAGTATTTTTAAAAATAGGTAGTTTATCCAAAAAACCATTTTCATAAATAAAATCATTTAGAAACAGAATTTTGAAATCTATTTAAAAAAATTAAACTGATTAGAAAATGTCAACATGATTAAAATAGATATCTATCATGAAACAGGTAAAAATATTTCACCATAATCAAAACCTACTTCTTATTATAGCCATTAGCAACAATTCAATCCTTGTTAGGAGTGTTATTGCCATGTTCGTCAATTATTATTTGAAAGCCCCACTTAGTTCCAATAATTAATTATTATTGGGTCATTCCATGAGAGTCCAAAAATTATTCCTTTTCAATTAGTTCTAATCCCCTTACATTTAAATTATCTAATTATCATCATTAATATCATCATCAAGGGATTTATGTTCAAGGTGAGAGAGAAAATCTTGATGTTCAGCCTCGTTTAAGACTAACCTTCTAGTATGAGTTCTAGATTGTAATTCACTGATAACATTCTCAAGGGGATGAAAATTATATTAAAACCATTCCTTCATTAAATAAATAGAAGGTGGTTCTAGAAAATATTTAATTTATCTATAATATAGAGTTTTAGGTAAGGTAAAACTATCTTGGTCAACATCATCGTCAATTTGAGGATGTAGTTTATGAATATTCTCATCAAATTTTATGTGAATTAACTCTTATATGGTCTTGTTCCTATTATTGAATACTCAATATTCTTTACTTGAGTTTAAGTACCCAATAAATATAACTTTATCAAAATTGGGTTTAATATTTCTAATATTATACTTGGTGTTAAGAACAAATCATTTAGAAATGAAAATTGTAATAAATGAAACTTTCAAAAAAAAATCTTTCCAAAGTTCAAAAGGGGTTATTCTAAAGATGGGTCTTGTGATAACATGGTGAAGGATATAGTAAGTGGTATTTACCACCTTATATTAAAATAATTGAGGTAACTTAAAATAATTCAATGGAGTATTATAAATTTCTTGGAGGGTTATATTTCATCATTTGAGAATCCCATTTTGTTAAGGTGTTCTAGGAATTGAGAAGGAATGATGATAACCTTGAGAAGTACAAAACTCATCATAGACTTTATTATAAAATTCTCTACCATGTTAACGTCTAATTGATAAGATTTTTTAGCCTTTTTCATTTTCAACTTTCTTGTAAATTTTCAAAAAGACTTAACCATCCACATTTTTATGAGCTAAAAAGAAGACCCATGTAAATCTAATACAATAATTTGTAATTAAAAAGGTGTAATATTTACCTCTGATACGAATTATTTTATTTGATCCAAAAATTTCAAGGTGAAATAGTTCTAAGGGCTTATATGATGAAAATTATTTTATATTTGAATAAATAAATCTATTTATTTCTAAGATGGCATGGTTCAAAAATAAAGTAATATTTGAAACACAATTTTGGTAAATATCATAATAGTCGGAAATAGTTGATCTTGACAAGAGATTGAGTGTTACAATGACTTGGGAAATGATTCCAAATATAAGATTAATAATCTTTTACACGTATAAACTTAACATTTTTACTTTAAATATATTTTAAATACATAGTATAAACATTTTTAAAATGATATTTGGTAAATAAAAGTTTTCCATTAGAACTAAAAACTTTACAAAAATAAATTTTAAAAAGTATTTTTAAAACCACTATTACATAATTGAAAAATACATAGTGAATTATTATTTAATTCATTAAAAAATAATTAATTAAATTAGATTTGGATAAATTGGTTATACCAATACCAGTGATTTTAATTTTTTAATCATCTCCAAACGTGACATGTCCTTCATCGAAGTTTTTGAGATGGTTGAATTTGGAAGGATTGTCGCATATATTACTCGATAGCCTTCTATCCATATACCAAGTAGTTTCTCATGTTTTTATCTTGAGACCATTTTCCTATAAAATATTAAAATATTAATGTTGTTGGTCCCATTCCTTGGGTTTTCTTATGTTAGCTAATAGAGACTTTAGAATCCAAACATTTTTAGAAAAAAATTCATTAGAAATATGAGATGTGAGATGAATGATATTTTTTCTACCATATCTATCATTTTTTCAATTACATTCATATATAAGATAACTAAATTTATTACAATAATTATTATTTTGGGAAGTTCCCTTTACAAAATTAGTCTTTTTATAATTTTTGTGAAAACTATATTGTTTTAAAAATCCAATTCCATAATTACTTTTAACAACCCATTGAGAGCCCGAAATAATATTTAGATAATGACCACCATGGGTGAATTGAGAAAGATTATTTTAAAGATATTTAATTTTATATTACAAATTATAAACATTTTTCTATTATTTTAGTTTTAAAACTAAATCATCTTTTTCTTTTAAAAATTGATTTTTTTCAAAAACAACTAGGTTGTAATTATTTTCAATATTTTAAAATTTTGAAAAAAGTTCACAAAAACAATTATTAATTTGATCTCTAGTATAAATAATAACTTCATAACTTAATGAATAGGTTAATTAAGTAGAATATAAATAAGCAAAACATGTATAATTTACTTCATTACATGTTGAAAGTGGGTGCCCTAAACCCAACTTGTATTGTACTTTGATTACTATTACATGTATTCAGTTTGTTTTTATACATGTGTTTATCTTGCCATGATAGTGTAGATACTTCTGCATCCACTTTGTTTATGGCAATGTCCTTAGATTACCTGTCGCATCAAAGGGTTATAGAAGGTCCCAGGCTATAATGATAACCCTGAGATGCCATGATAGTAATCTTAAAGTAATGTCCTAGGGTCCAGTTACATCATTCTGAAAGGACACAGATGATGTGTGACCATCAGGTGCTGGGGGATCATAAACATTGAGACTTATTCTCATGAAGTTCGCACTTGATGATCTCTAGTTATTGAGATCATGAGGACAGACCCGCTTAATAGGAACACCACATGTTTCAGGTGTCATTGGTCGTTCCTATCTACGAACATGTGTAATGGTCTCCTGACTTGATATCATTATCAATGAATGTCATTTAATTACGTACATTTTATGTAAGGTGAAAACCATGGCGACAAAGTTGTGGTGAGGTAGTTTGTATCGGGTACGTCATTAATGGCATGGCATTGATTGAATGATCGAGAAAGGATTTGTCACTTTCGAGTTTAGAAAGAGATATCTTGGGCCTGGTTGATTAGGATGGTTGCACCTTCAATAAATCCATGGCCATGGTAGTCGAAGGTAAGATTGTCCAGACAAATCAACAAATAAAATAAAGCAAAATAAAGAATGATGACACTAGTGTGCATTCTGTTTTATTAAGATATCGATGACGAAGAGATTATATTACAGAAACCTTGTTCGTAGGGAGGCATTCATTGTTATGACTTTGCCTTATCTCTATAGGGGCCTTGATGGGTTGCTAGACCCTACTCTTGGTCAGTGGATATTATCTGCTGCTATTGAGATAAGGTCCTAGAGGGCCACACATCATAGCGCCTTGAGAATCTGCCCTATTCTGGGAATAGGAATATAGAACTTGGTGGGCCCCGCCAAAGGATCTGAGCACTATCCAAGTTCTATGGATCACCAAAGAATAAATAAATTCATTAATTATTCGAGTTTATAATAATTCATTGGATTTATTTATAACATTTAATTACAAGTTATATAGTAAATAAAAGTATTAATATTATTCGAATGGATTTAAATATCCTAGGTTCGATTAATATTAGCAGGAGGAATGATTCAAGTTGAAGACTCAAATTTATCATGTAATATATATTTATATATTATAAGTAAGTGATAAATTATAAATATTATTTATGGCATAATTTTATTTGTTGTAAATAATTATTTATATCACTTATATAGCAGACGTCAATTACACGGGGGCCGGGAACCTATATCGCGTGTTTTAAACACTCCCTGTATAATTGAAAGAGAGGATCTCCCATGTATACTATTCATGTGTCAAGATTGAGAGCATCTCTCTCATCCTGGAATTTAGAGAGAGAGTCTCTCAAGCGAAGGAAGATCTTCAAGTTCATTCTTCTCGGATTGAAGCTTCTTCCTTTGCAGTGATCGTCGTTGCGCTGAAGTGATCATCGAAGATCCACACTAGCACCCAGATCTTGGCGAACTTTGCGTGAGTAGATTCGAGAGGCGTGTATGGACAATCTAGAGGGCTTCGACATCAGAGTCTTCGAGCAACGATCGTCGGCGTCCTACGGCAGACTTGCACATGCTGATTTCGAACAAGGTACATGCTTAATTTCTTTTTGTGCTATGTTTAAACCTTACGAGATCCTCGAGCCAAGTCGGGACAAAATCACCGGAGTTGACAGGGTTATGTCACTCTGGTGAAGTAGAAAATTTTTAAATTCCAAGCCCACCGGCTTCCGATGCGCAATCTCGGTACCTTACCGTGGTATCAGAGGGAGTGCAAGGTTTTTCTAAGTTGAAAAAATTAAAATGCATTAAATTTAAGTGTGGGGTGTTAAAACGGTTCATTTGGATTCGACCGCGCGTCGTTTTAATTTTGAATGATCAAGTTACAATCATTTAAAAATGTTAAACGGATCGACGTTGTAAGTTTTTTCTTTTTTTTTCTCTCGTTCATTTGATGTTAATCTCCATTTTATTGAGATAAAATTAAATGTTAATTTTATTATTATTAAAAATTATAATATTTTATTTTATTATAAAATATTATTTTGAAGACTTGAAGTCAAGTCTTCTTTTAATTTATAAATATTTTAAAAAAAGGAGTACAAAGACCCTAATTTAAGGGTCTTCCTCTTTTTTTTTAAAGAAATTTAAAAAAAGGTGGTCTCCCTTTTTTTCTAATAACAAAATGAAATAAAAAAAAATAGGGAGGGAGAAGACCCCCTTTGGGGTCTCCTCTCATGCGACGCATAGGAGAGGGAGGCCAAACCCTAGCCAGCCTCCCCTCCCACTGAACCTCCTCCATCTGTCCGAACCTACACCGGCATCCCCGTCGGACAAACTGCCTCCATCCAGCCACCCCGAGCCCGCGTAGGCCACCACCCCGCGTCGGACCTCCTCCACCCGCGCTCGCTGGCCGAACCCACTCTAGCCTCCACTTTGCGCCAAACCATCTCCATTTGGCCGCCCCGAGCCCACGCCGGACCCCTCACGCTGGACCGCCTCCTGTCAGCCACCCCGAGCTCGCCGGACGGGCCGCGCCGCGCCGTCCAGGCCGTCCCGGACCAGGTAGCCGCCTCGCCAGCTCGCCGGAGCAGCGGGCTGCCGGCCATGTGGCTAGCCGGCTTCTTTCCCAGTCTCCTCCCACTCCCCTCAGACCACACTGGGAGATGCAGTCGCCGCGAGAGTCGTTGGACGTCGTGGTCATGCCGCGGTCAAGCCACGATACCCTATTCCAGGATAACATCATGCGGCAGTACACAGTCCTAACGGACTCCTCTCAGGCTAGAGGTAACCCTGCATTAAATTAATTTTAATGAATTTATTTTTTAAAATGAAATTAATTGGAATTAATTTAGGGGTTTAATTTTTATTTTTAATCCGAAATATTAATTTAAGTTAAGTTTAGAATTAAATTGATGGTTTAATTTAATTTTTGGAATTAAAATTAAATTAAAAAAATGGAACCGATAAAATAAATTATTTGAATTTAATCAAATTAATTTAATTTATTATAACACCGTCACATTATTTAAATTTATTTCAATTTAATTTTATTTCGTATTTACCCTGACTGGTCTTGAGTAAGTGACTGAACTGTGTATGTCTGGCATTTGTTTATTTATTTAATTATTTATTCAATGCGTGCGATGATTGTGATATTTAATTAGATAAATGGTGGTCTGTGAATCATCTTTTAATTCAAATATGTATCAGGGCCTGCGCATCCATTTCACTAGTTTTATTTTGTACCCCAGACCCCCTCGCCTGTGTGCAAGTATATTTGTAATTATACGGTGATGATCCGAGAGTCAGACCCTGCCATGATGAGGTGGTAGTCCAGACAGGAGTTGGGCGCTTTGCACTGGGGCAAGCAGCGACACGAGTCATGTATCGAATCAGGTATGGATACCCCTAGGTGATGATTGATCAGTTATCGATCGATCATTATAGAATGCTCAATACCAGTCGAAATACATGATTTACTTTATGTATAGTTTATTATTTTATGCATCTGCATGATTATTGCATGATCACATAGAATAGTAAACAAGATAAAATGCATAAAGTTGTGATGAATAATATTCTATTGAATGTTTAGTTGTGAGCGCGACAACCTAGTTTGAACATAATAAATAGAAAAGGATTATATTCGTCAATTAATATTAAAATCCCTCAAAGATATATTAAGTCTAAATGCCTACGATTTCTCACATCTAAACAAAACCGGTTGTTTGGGTGATCGTCAGCCTTATTTAAGAGTGCCTCTTACTACCGGGGCGTTTCCATGAGAAAAATGGGTCGACTTAACTAAAGTGAGTAGTTAAGGATTATCCTTAGATAACTTATATCACTTTAGAGGCAAGAGGTTGAGGGAATCAAGTTCAGATTCCAAAATTTGGGACTTTACTCAACAACACAAGGAACCACAAGAACAAGTGGTTGGCCAGCATAGCGCCTACCTTGAAACCCTCCAATTAGTGGCGTAGACCTAGCTTGTAGACTATGAGGGAGGTTTCGAGGATCCTTGCCACTAGATTTCTCAAGTGATAGAGTATTCTGAATCTAATAGTGATGGCTATTAAGGTTCATTAAAATAGTGAGAGATATTAAATGATATAATAATTTATTAATCATAAAATGTCAAAAGGTAATCAAGACAAAGTACTAACTGCTAAATGTTTATCTGATGTAGATTCAAAATGGAAATCACCAACACCACAAGTACTTTGACACTGCGATCGATCTTGGATAAAGAAAATATCCTGACCGGTAATAACTTCCAGGAGTGGTAAAGGCACTTGCACATAGTACTACACCATGAAAGGAAGTTATATGTGCTGAAATCCCCAATTCCTGCTGAGCCTCCTCAGGGAGCAAGAAAGACGGAAAAAGATAAGTTGAAAATAATGTAGATGATGCGCTTGATGTACAATGCATCATGTTGTCATCCATGTCCAGCCAATTGAAAAAAATGCATGAGGAAGAGGATGCCTACAAGATGATTTCACATCTCCAAGAACTATATGAGGAGAGGGCTAGGCAAGAAAGGTATGAGATCTCAAGTGCACTTTATAAATGCAGGCTAGCATAAGGGCACCAAGCCAGTCCTCATGTACTCAAGATGATTGGGTATATTGAGAGTCTTGAATCCCTTGGGTTCAAACTGAACCAAGAACTAGAAGTGGATCGCATTCTTTCCACTTTACCGTCAAGCTTCTCGACTTTCATTGTCAATTATAATATGAATGATATGACAAAGTCGCTCCCAAAACTCTTGGATTTAGTTCGCCAAGCTGATAAGGACATTAAAAACACTAATTCAATTGTCCTTATGGTGAATAAGAAAAACAAGGGAAAAGAAAAGGGGTCTAAGGCCATGTCAAGGCCAAAGACACCAATGCATCGTCCTGTAAAGAAGCCAAAGATTTAGAGGCAAAGTAATGAGCAGGAAGATGTCTTCTTAGAATGTGGCAAGAAATGCCACTGGTGTTGAGTCAATAAGGTTTTCCTTATGAATTTTCCATTCCTTCTTGTTTTGAAAATAACAAACACCTTATCTTAAAGAAAATCTGATTTTACCCTATATTTTACTTCTATAAGGAAAATTTCCTTACCCAAGGAAATCTACCCTTACCTAGACTTCATTGCTCAAATCATAATTTTTCTTCAGTATAAAAATCGGATTCATATCTAAAAACTCAGAATTGTATAATACTTAGAAATGAAGCATTATTTTTTAGGATCTGAATTCTTGTTAAGAACCTTTATGAAGTTCTACTCTGAATTCCTGTTTAAAAACTTTTATGAATCTCAACTCTGAATTATGATCACGAACTTGTATAAAGTTCTAACTATGAATTCTGATGATGAATTATGATTACAAATTCTCATTACGAATTCTGATGATGAATTATGATTACGAATTCTCATTATGAATTCTGATGATGAATTCTGATTACGAATTCTCATTAAGAATTATGATGATGAATTTTGATTATGAATTATCATTATGAATTCTGATGATGAATTCTGATTACAAATTCTCATTATGAATTCTGATGATGAATTCTGATTATTAATTCTCATTATGAATTCTGATGATGAATTCTGATTACAAATTCTCATTACGAATTCTGATGATGAATTCTGATTACGAATTCTCGTTATGAATTTTGATGAGGATTTCTTATTATGAATTCTCATTACGAATTCTAATGATGAATTATAATTACGAATTCTCATTATGAATTCTGATGAAGAATTTTGATTACAAATTCTCATTATGAATTCCTTAGAAAAACAAAATCTGGATATCCCTGTATTATAGAATCTGAATTCATTTACTTACATTCTGAACTTTCATATTTGCTTACATTCTGAATATTAGTTTTTGGTTATTCTTTCACTTGTTCTATTATAAAACGATGTCGTGCCTTTAGTTATCAACTAACCATTGTTTGAGTGACACGTGTACAGGTCCCTCTAAAATTCAAGGAAAAATATGATCATTGGAGGAGGGAGCCGACCGTTGGAGTTGTGCCTATAAATAGAAGCTCATTTGAAAAGATCTCACAACTTTGAAACTTGACAATATCTTTGATATTTGTGCTTACATGTTGTTAAAGTGATTTCTAGAGATATAGGCTCTTATAAACTCTCAATCTTAGTGCAGAAAGTTTGAACGACTTTTTCAAACTTTTCTTTGTGTAGATTGGCTTTGTGTGACTCCAATTGTTGTTTTGTACAATCGAGGGCTTACGGGGATAGGAATATAGAGGTGTCGACTACCTGATAGTTGAGGACTTGCGGGGATAGCAAGACAGACTCTGATCTTCATATCGAGGGCTTACCCTGGTGTGGGTAAGACATACTTTCTTGAAAGTATAAATCAAGGGACCTTTATCCAAGGTTGTTGGATACCCTTCTCTTTGGATTAAAAGATTTACTACTTGTTACTAGTTTTGTTTCAAGTTTTCCGCTGCATTTTGAATTTTTAAGGAAAGTATTACTTTCTTATACTTCCTTATACTTGTACTCTATTTTAGTTAGATTCTATATTCTTTAAGGTATAATCTCGTTTGTTGTAAACTTTTATTAAGTTTCATTTCCGGAATCACTTTTCCAGAATCAATCATGTTTTTATAACTTAGAGGTGTTGTGAATTTTGGTTATACAAAATTTCCTTAGGGATTTTTTTTAAAGAATACAATTCACCCCCCCCCCTCTTGTATTTGATCATCTCATTACATATTTGATCCTACATTTGGTATTATAGAGTATATCATACTCTGACATACCATTCTAACAATTGGTATCAGATGGTTGGTTCAATCTGAATTAATCTCATGATTAGATTCAGAAGACAATTTTTTTGGATTTGGATTTTCGAATTCATATTTTTTTCGAAATATGTTTTTCGGAATCATATTGTTCTGATTCATTTTTTCTTAGAGATGAAATATTTTTTGCTTAGGATATTTTCCTTATTTACAGACTTATACTACTAACAAGTTTTTGTGCCAAAGATTTTCTTAAGAATGGAAGGTTTAAACGTTGGTTTTATAGATAATCTAAATCCTACCAGACCTCCTTTTTTATGGAAATGATTATGAATACTGGAGAGATAGGATGAAGACTTTCGTTATCAATACTGAATTTGATAATTATCTAATGCTTACTGGAGATTATAAGATTCCAGATAAGGAATTGAGAACCTTTATGAATCAGGATAAATCAGAATATCAATCAAATTTCAGAGTCAGAAATACTTTGTTGTGTTCCATGAATAGGAACATCTATAGTCAAATATCTTCATGTGAAGCTGCAAATAGTATCTGGAAGAAACTTGAAGTTACACATTTTGGTACATCCAATGTCATAGAGACAAGAAGAGCTATGCTGAGAGCTGAATATCATGGCTTTAATTTTCCTTATGGAGAACTCATATGAAAATTACAGCAAAGGTTTATGACTATCATGAATAACTTATAATCTATGGGAGAAAAATGTTTGGATGATGAGGCTCTTGTGGAAAAGATCATAGATATTATGCAAAATGAATGGGAGTCCAAGAGGACAGCTATTGATGAGAACAGGAAAGTCACTCAGATTTCCTTAGATGAGTTGTTTGGAACTCTTCTTCAGTATGAAAACAGAATGAAGAGAGATGTTGAAAATGTCAAGAATAAGAATGGGAATGTAGGAGTTGATTTTACAACCACTTCTAAACATATTAAATCCAAGACCCTAGAAATAGTAACTATATCAAAGACAAAGAAAGTCATTATTCAGTCAGAATCTAGTGACACAAAAAATTCTGAGAATGAATTAGCTAATCTTGCTCGAAGAATGAACAAGATTTTAGCCCAAAGGAACCATCAGAATAAATACAAGAAGAAAGACTATATAGATAAGAAAGATGGAGAAGTTACATGTTATTAATGTAAAATAACAGGTCACATCAAACCTAATTTTTCCTTGTTTAAAAAGAAGGAAAATAAGGAAAGGAATTTAGAAAGGAACAGGAAGAAATTCTATCGATCAAAGCACAAGAAAAGTCTTAAATCTAATGATACTTAGAGTGCTAGCTATTGATATTATTCAGAAATTGAATCCTCTGAATATGATTCATCAGCATAGAAGAATATGGGTTTCATTGCTACTACTTCTTTCCCCAATACATGTCTTGTGGCCAAGGTACGCTCTACTGAGGCTTTGACAAATTTATCTCTTGATAAGAATTACTATTCCAAAAATGGTACTTCTAATGAAGATGCTTCATCCTCAGAAAATGAAGAATTACCTTCATATGAAGAAGTTTCTAGATTTTCCAAGTTACTTGAAGCAAGAAATTGTAAAAATTCTAAGAAATTAGACAAGGAAAATACTAGGGAATAAATTCTTACAAAAGAGATTTCAGATCTTTCTACAGATCTTAGAGATAAAGAAGTGCTTTTAGAAAAACTTTCTAAAGACCTTGAGAAAGAAAATTTTGCTAAGGAAGAACTTTATAAAGATCTTAAGAATTCTATTTTAAAGATAAAAGTTTTTGAGGAAAAATCTAACTCTAAGGAAATGATTCTTGAGGATAGGAATTTAGTCATCAGATTGAAATCCGAAATATTTTATCTTAAGAATATTCTTGCAAAATTTACCTCTGGGAAGAAAAATTTTGACAAGATATATTCTCAAATTAAACCTCAAGGAAACACTACTAGAGTAGGTTATACTCACCAAAACTGGTTTTCAAAAATAACTATTTTGTTCCTTCTAGAGCCCCTTTTTGCACTAAGTGTCAAAGTGGTGGGAATTGGAAGAAAAATTTCTCCTTAAATAGAGTTCAATATCTTGGGTTTCATAAAGCTTATCTTTCTAAACAAATGTGGATACCCAAAATTCTGTTATCTAACAATTCCAGATCCAAGAAAGTTTAGATTCTGAAAATCTAACTTTTTCTTATTTTTAGGAAAATAGAGAAGGTACCAACAGCAATATGTGGTACATGGATAGTGGATGTTCCCAGCATATGACTGGTAATAGAAACTATTTTGAAAAGATTATCAAAATGAAAGGAGGAAAAGTAACTTTCGGAGATAATGCTCAGGGAGAAATTATTGGTATAGGTAACATCGTTCTTCTTGGAAAAACCTTGATTTCAAATGTTTTATTTGTTAAAGGTCTTAAGTACAACCTCATTAGCATAATCCAATTATGTGATGAAGCCTACCTTGTGAATTTTAGGAATGATAAGTGCTTAGTATACAATTCCAAGGAAGAATTTCTTCTTTCTACCAATAGGAAAGAGAATGTTTACACACTAAACTTAGAAGACCTTAAGAGCCAAAACTTACCTTTCCTTAGTGCAATGGAAGATCATTCTTGGTTATGGCACAGAAGGCTAGGTCACTGTAACCTTAGGAACTTATGAAAACTCTCTAAGAAAGGACTAGTTAAGGATCTACCGGAGCTTAGATTTGATTCTTCGAAATTTTTTGACCCTTGTCAATATGGAAAGCGATATAAATCGAGTTTTAAATTAGTCGGTGAAGTCTCAACTACTGATGCATTACAGCTAGTGCATATGGATCTTTTTGGTCCAACACAAACTAGAAGCATTGGGGGCAAGTATTATGTGTTTGTCTTAGTTGATGATTACACTAGATATACGTGGGTCTATTTTCTAACAAAGAAGTCTAAAGCTTTTTCTTACTTAAAAAGTTTTAAAGCCCAAGTTAAAAATGATAAAAACCTTCCATTGAAAACTATTCATAGTGATCATGGAGGAGAATTTTAAAAATTCAGATTTTGAAACTTTTTGTAGTAGAAAAGACATTACTCATAACTTTTCAGCACCTAGAACACCACAACAGAATAGTGTAGTTGAAAGAAGAAATATAATTCTTCAAGAGATAACTAGAACCATGTTGAGTGGGTATTCTATAACCAAACATTTTTGGACTGAAGCTGTAAGTACTTCTTGTTATACTATAAATCGTGTTTTGATTAGACCTTTTCTTAATAAAACTCATTATGAGTTATGGAATGGTAGAAAACCTAGACTTTCATACTTTAAGGTTTTTGGCTGCAAGGTATTAATTCTGAATACTAAAGATAATTTACACAAATTCGCACCAAAATCTGATGAAGGGATTTTCTTAGGCTACTCCACAACTTCTAAGGCATATATAGTTTTCAATAAAAACACTTGTTGAAGAGACAGTACATGTTAAATTTGATGAAACTGATCCTTTTGTTTTTAAACAACCCCAAACTACATCCACGGATGTGTTTTCAAAAACTGATTATCAACCTTTGATAGAAAATCCTTCTGATAAGAAAAATAGTCAAGAAGATACTCCTGAAACATTTACCCCAGAATATTTCCTACCCTATGTTGATGAACAGGTTTTACAAAACCCAAATCAGTCATTTCTGAAGCATCATCCCAGTGACAGTATCATTTTTGATGTCAATCAACCTATAAGGACTAGAAGTTCCTTAAGAAATGAAGTAGAACATCTAGCATTCCTTTCCTAATTAGAACCAAAAATCACTGATGAAGCTTTAGGTGATGATGATTGAATCAAATCCATGCAAGATGAACTAAATGAATTCGAAAGGAATAAAGTCTGGACCTTGGTTGAAAGACTTAAGGAAACTTCTGTTATTGAAGTAAAATGGGTCTTCAGAAATAAGTGTGATGAAAATGGAATCATTTTTAGAAATAAAGCTAGATTAATTGCTAAAGTCTATAATCAACAAGAAGGAATAGATTATGAAGAAACCTATGCTCTAGTATCCAGACTTGAATCTATTCGTATTTTACTTGCCTTTGCAGCATTCTTCAATTTCAAACTTTTTCAAATGGATGTGAAATGTTCTTTTCTTAATGGTTATGTTCAAGAGGAAGTTTTTGTTTAAAAACCTCCTAGATTTGAAGATACAAAACATCCTGATCATGTTTTTAGACTTAACAAAGCTTTGTATGGCCTTAAACAAGCCCCTCGAGCTTGGTATGATAGACTCACAGGATTTATGCTTTAAAATAACTATGTTAATGGAAATTCAGATCCAACCCTTTTTATAAATAAAGATAAGAAAAATGTTTTAATTGTTCAAATTTATATTGATGACATTATATTTGGTTCAACTCAGCAATCTTTAACTGATTCCTTTGTAGATCTAATGAAATCTGAGTTTGAAATGAGTATGATAGGTGAGTTAACTTTTTTCCTTGGTTTTCAAATCTCTCAAAAACCAGAAGGAATATATATATCTCAAAATAAGTATATTAAATATCTTCTTAAAAAGTATGGATATGATAACACTAAGAGTATAAGTACTCCTATCAGTACCTCAAATACACTTGATCTTGATGAAGCTGGGAAACCAGTAAATCAAACATATTTTAGAGGTATGATAGGAAGTCTACTTTACTTGACAGCTAGTCGTTCAGACTTAATGTTCTTAGTATGCTTATGTGCAAGATATCAATCCAATCCTAAGGAATCTCATTTAAAGGTAGTGAAAATAATTTTTCGCTACTTAAAGGGAACCATGGATTTAGGACTATTTTATACTTATGGAAATGATTTTGTCTTAAAAAGTTTTTCAGATGATGACTTTGGTGGATGTAGAATGGATAGAAAGAGTACATATAGAACTTGTCATTTCTTAGGAGATTCATTAGTTTCTTGGTCTTGTAAGAAGAAACATTCAGTAGCACTTTCCACTACTAAAGTCGAATATGTAGAAGCTGGAAGTTGTTGTGCTCAAGTGTTGTGGATGCGACACACACTCACAGACTATGGCTTGAGTTTTACTAAGACTTAAATTTTGTGTGACAACACAAGTGCCATTGCCCTTAGTAAAAACCCTTCACATCACTCTCATGAAAATCACATAGATATTAGGCATCAATTTCTTAGAGATCACACAGAAAAAGGAGATATCATTCTTCAATTTATCGGAATGTAAGATCAACTTGATGATATTTTCACAAAATCTTTACCTGCCGATAGATTTGAATACATTAAATAGAAGTTAGGAATTCTAACCGTGAGGTAATATTCCTCCATTAAATTTCTGTTCAACAAATCTCCTTACAGTAATAAACTCCTTTTCATAGGGGGAGTACATTTTTTGTCGTTGGTTTTTCAAAAAAAATTGTAATGAAAATTTTTCGTAGTTAGTTTTTCAAAATTTTCATAATGAAAATTTTCATAGTTAGTTTTTAAAATTTTCATAATGGAAATTTTTGTAATGGAAATTTTCGTAGTAAGATTTTCGTAGTAATTTTTTCATAGTAATTTTATTGTAGTGAGTTTTTTATAGTGATTTTTTCATAGTAAGTTTTTCATAGTGAATTTTTCGTAGTCAAATTTTATTCAATAAGAATATCACCTATTACGAATAATCTTCCTAGCCAATCTGAAAGGTATTATTTTCTCACTTAAGTTTTCGTAATCATTTTTACTTTCTGGTATTTTCTTTTAATATTTTGGATTCGTTTCTTATTAAATTCAAATGTTTTTCTTAAAACCTCAAAAGATCAGATTCAAGATTTCCTTGCGGATATGTTTTCAACCGTCAGATCAGATCAGAGAGTTTTTCAACTGTTAGATTGAATTTGAAAGATGAAATGTCACTTCCATCTCCTATATAAAGGGGACCCCTGATGGTTGTCCCACATCGGTTTCCAAGCTCTCTCGTCTCAAATATTTACCTCATTTCTTAAGCTCGTTCTGAATCTCTCAAAGTTCCTCCAGTCTGAATTTCTATAGAAGCTTCTTCCCAAGAAATTTCTACCACGAAGCCAATTTCAAAATGGAAAGTATACAGGGAAATGTTGGTGCATCCGAACTTTTTTAAGTACGATTCTATAATTTTAATAATATCAAGTTAAATGGATGGAAAGATGTCTGTATATCTAAGCCAGGTGTTCAAGACTCAGTGTATCCGGATTTACTCATAGAGTTTTATGAGTCAGTGTGCTTTGTTAAGGAAGATGGAAAAGAGAAGTTTTCATTCAAGTCTTATGAAAAAACCTACAAGCTTTCCTACACCAAGGCTGCAAGATTGGTGGGGCTGGCATATGAAGGTAAAGCTGAATTTTGCTCTCACAAACTACCAGAGGTTCAAGGAAGTTTTATAAAGTTAAATTCTTTGGAATGTCTTGGACTTTCTGAAGTCAAGATAGCAAATATTTCCCATCTATCTTCTAACAACCGGATCCTTCAACTATGGGTACAAGGTTTTTTAGTACCAAGAAAAGGTGACAAAGATACCCTCAAGAAGAGTGACATATATTTCTTATATTTCTTGGTAAATCTAAGGAAAATCAATTTGATGAGGTATGTTCTCATTACAATTCAGAACATCAAGAATGGAAATTTAAGAGCCCAAATTATCATGTATCTTGCCTTGCTTTCAAAGTTGGTAGTTTGGTGTCTTGAATCCTTTAAGATCCCATGTAGCTCTAAGCTTCGGAATTGAAAAGTTATGCTTGTTAGTGATGACACTCTGAAAAGAATGAATATGGGCTATTATAAGGAGACGGGAGAGTTCTATGATCTGCCTAAGGATGAGGTAGAAGCCAATCCGGAAAATGTTGAAAAAGATGAACCATCAAAGAAACCAGGAAATAAAAGAAAGCTGAAGGAAGTGGAGGAAACAGAAAAAACCCCCCAAAGCTAAGTAAGTCCAATCCGCACCTCCTAAATCCAAGAAACAAAAATCTTATCCATATGAGGTGGTTGAAAAATGAAGGGAAGATAAGGAAAAGAGGAAAGAAGGGGAGCCACAGTTCGGATTGGACCTTGCTGAAGCTAAGTCTTTAAGGGAGAAGACTACTGAATACCTTAAGAATAAAGAAAAAGAGAAGAAGATGAAGAAGAAAATTTTTCTAAGGCTGATGTTGTACAATCTATTTTGAAAGCCACATAAGTAGCTTCTGAGAATATTCCAGTGCCGGAAACTTTCCTAGTCGAGCCATTACCTGAGACTCCAGGGAATAATTTCTTTACTCTGGAAAAATCTAAAGAGAAAGAAGTTGTTCAAAAAGTGGAAGAGGTGGAATTTGAAGAAGAATAAGAAGAATAAGTAGAAGAAGAAAGTGGTGATATAGATGATCTGATTAAGCAAGTTGAAGAATATCAAGATAAGGCAAACCCATCAGAGAAATTATCACTCTGAACATCTGAGGTCAAGTCCTCAAAGCTTGTCACTCCTGGAAAGAAACAATAGAAAGATGGAAAGAAAGATAAAGACAAGGAAGAAGAAGAAGTAAATGAATTATCTGAGGAATAAAGTTATGAAAATCACTTTATTGAGGAAGGAGCAGAAAAAGAAAAAATTGATGAAGATAGAGTTGTTCAATTATATGATAGCGAGCATAAATATCCTGATGATCAAGTCATACCGAAGGTTGATAAGGGTAATCAAGTGATGGTTGATACTCAAATAAAATCTATAGTAAAGAGGAAGGAAGTTGAAGGAACTTCAAAAAGGAAGCTTGTTGAGCTTGAAAAACCACTCTCACCAAGTAATGTCTCGGATTCAGAGTCATCTTCACTTGGTCATGATTTTGTGGAGAAATCTTTGAAGAAGCTAGTCGGTTCCATTCCAACTTTTAAAAACATAGATTCTAGATGTCAAATTCTCCAACACACTCTTAATCAGAAATCGGATTCGGTGTCCATGGTGTTGGACAAGTGTGTCAAGATAGAATCAGATTTCAAAACTTTTCTTATAGGCTATGAAGCTCACAGCAAGTCATGCAAGAAGATAGCTAGATGGTCAAAGAAATCAATTCAAGAAATGAGTGATCTTGATGAATTTGAAGATGGAGTAAAGAAATATTTTGATATAGAAGATGGAAGGTTCAAAGATCTTACAACTAGTTTTGAAGAAAAGCTGAGCCTAGAGAAAAATACTCGGAATCAACAAGTGAAGGATCTGAATGGGATGCTTAAATTTGTTGCTCAAAGCTGGAAGGGGGAAAGAGATCTCTGGATTGAGATCGAAGAGAAGCTTGTAAAGTAGGATAAAGTTTTTAAGGCTCAGTCTGAGGCTCGGAAGGCTCAAGATGATAGGATTAAAGCCTTAGAAAAGAAAGCTGAGGAAGATCACAAAGAGTTAAAGAAGATAAAAACATTTCTGAAGAAGTTAATACCCAAGTAAAAAGAAGACAAATAGACCTAATTCGATCTTTTGTTGTAATGTATTTCCTTGTACAAATTTTTTTCCATTCTTAATGGAATTATGGTTACTTGTCTTTTGTGTTATTTTGTACTAATATTTCAGGTACCATATTGTTTTCTATTCCCTCAAATTCTTTTTGAAAATCACAAAGGGGGAGAAGGAAAAATAATTCTAAAGAAGAGAAGGAAAAAGATTTATAAGTATAGAAGAAGTATCCCTAAGTAAGGGGGAGTTTATCTAAGGGGGGTTGCTCATTACGAATATTTCCATATTCATAATGAAAATCCCATTTTGGAAACCTAGAATACGATCCTTAGAGTTCCAAAGCCTAAAGGGGAGTTAGTCGTATTCACCGTTGTCCACGAACAAAGGGAGATAAGCTTTATTTCAAAGTCTAGAAAATCTTTTTCTAAGTCCTTATACTCTTTTTCGAAGGATGTTTGTGCTTTCCAAAAAGGGGGAGATTTTTTATTCAATAAGGTTTTCCTTATGACTTTTTCATTCCTTCTTGTTTTGAAAATCACAAACACCTTATCTTAAAGAAAATATGATTTTACCCTATATTTTACTTCTATAAGGAAAATTTCCTTACCCAAGGAAATCTACCCTTACCTAGACTTCATTGCTCAAATAATAATTTTTATTAAGTATGAAAAACAGATTCATATCTAAAAACTCGGAACTGTATAATACTTAGACATGAAGCATTCTGTTTTAGGATCTGAATTCTTGTTATGAACCTTTATGAAGTTCTACACTGAATTCCCTATTATGAACTTTTATGAAGCTCAAAACTAAATTCTGATTACGAACTTGTATAAAGTTCTAACTATGAATTTTGATGATGAATTCTGATTATGAATTCTCATTACGAATTCTGATGATGAATTTTGATTACGAATTCTCATTACGAATTCTAATGATGAATTCTGATTATGAATTATCATTACAATTTCTAATGATGAATTCTGATTATGAATTCTCATTACGAATTCTGTTGATGAATTTTGATTATGAATTCTCATTACGAATTCTGATGATGAATTCTGATTATGAATTCTCATTACGAATTCTGATGATTAATTCTGATTACGAATTCTCATTACGAATTCTGATGATGAATTCTGATTACGAATTCTCATTACGAATTCTGATGATGAATTCTGATTAATAATTCTCATTACGAATTCTGATGATGAATTCTAATTACGCATTCTCATTATGAATTCTGATAAAGAATTCTGATTATGAATTCTCATTACGAATTCCTTAGAAAAATAGAATCTGAATATCCCTGTATTATAGACTCCAAATTTATTTACTTACATTCTGAACTTTCATATTTTCTTACATTCTGAATATTAGTTTTTTGTTATGCTTTCACTTGTTCTATTATAAAATGATGTCATGCCTTCATTTATCAACTAACCAATGTTTGAGTGACATGTGTACAGGTCCCTCTGAAATTCAAGGAAAAATATGACAGTTGGAGGAGGGAGCTGATCATTGGAGTTGTGCCTATAAATAGAAGCTCATTTGAAAAGAGCTCACGACTTTGACACTTGAAAATATCTTTGACATATGTGCTTACATGTTGTTGAAGTGATTTATAGAGAGAGAGGCTCTTATAAACTCTAAATCTTAATATAGAAAGTTTGAACGACTTGTTCAAACTTTGATTAGTGCAGATTGGCTTCGTGCGACTCTGATTGTTGCTGTGTACAATCGAGGGCTTCCGGGGATAGGAAGATAGAGGTGCCGACTACCTAATAGTTGAGGGCTTGTGGGGATAGCAAGATAGATTATGATCTTCATATTGAGGGATTACCCTGGTGTGGGTAAGACAGACTTTCTTGAAAGTATAAATCAAGGGACCTTTATCCAAGGTTTTTGGATACCCTTTTCTTTAGGTTAAAAAATTTATTACTTGTTACTAGTTTTGTTTCAAGTTTTCCACTGCATTTTGTATTATTAAGGAAAGTATAACTTTCTTATACTTCTTTATACTTGTAATCTGTTTTAGTTAGATTCTATACGCTTTAAGGTAGAATCTCATTTGTTGCAAACTTTTATTAAGTTTCATTTCCGGAATCACTTTTCTGGAATCAAGCAAGTTTTTAGAACTTAGAGGTGTTGTGAATTTTGGTTATAAAAAAATTCCTTAGGGATTTTTTTTAAAGAATACAATTCACCCTCCCCCCCCCTCTTATATTTGAGAATATCATTACATATTTGATCCTACATTTGGTATTATAGAGTATATTATACTCAGACATACCATTATAAAAATTGGAAGAATAATTTCAGAGCTGGGAAGAAGAAGCAAGTCGATGCTTCTACTTCAGGTATTTTTTTCATTGAATGCAATCTATCTTTATCTACAAGTTGGGTATTGGATACGGCATGTGGCTCATGCGTTTTTATTCATATACAGGAACCATGTAGGTTCAAGAAGATTTCAAAAGGTAAAGTGGATCTCCAAGCTGCAAATGGTGCAAGTCCGGTGGCCTTGGCAGTGGGAGACTATCACTTGACTTTACCAACTGGTTTGGTTCTTGTTTTAAATAATTGCTATTATGTACCATATGTTACCAGGAACATTATCTCTGTGTCAATTTTAGACACTATGGGTTTTTATTTCAAGTTTGGAAATAAAAGTTTTCTCTTTTATAGGTATAACATATGTTATGGTATGGCACATCTTAACAATGGTTTATATATGCTAGAACTAGAAAACTCAATAATGGCAATCAATGACAAAAACAGCCAACATGACTCAAATAATACCCGCCTATGGCACTTCATGCTTGGTCATGTAAACGAGAATCGATTAAGAATATTACATCAAGAAGGGTATCTAGACTTGGTACAGTTAGAACCCTTAGATGTATGTCAAGCTTGTTTACAAGGAAATATTACCAAAGCACCCTTCTCAAGAAAGGGAGAAAGAGCCAATGCAGTGCTGGAATTAATACATACTGATGTATGTGGTCCATTTCCAGTAGAGGAAAGGGTGGTTTTTTGTACTTCATTACTTTTATCGATAATTATAGTAGGTATGGATATATCTACTTAATGCGGTATAGGTCTGATTCCTTTCGTTTCTTTAAGGAATACCAAAATGAAGTAGAAAACCAACTTGGTAAGAAGATAAAAGCACTTCACTTGGACCGAGGCAGAGAATATCTTAACCAAGATTTCATTGATCACTTGAAGGATTGTGGGATAGTATCCCAACTCACTCCTCCTTATACACCATAATGGAATGGTGTTAGTGAAAGGAGGAATAGGACCTTGCTTGACATGGTCAGATCAATGATGAGTCATACAACTCTTCCATTATCCTTTTGGGGATACACCTTGCAGATAGCAGCATATACCCTTAACCAAGTACCAACTAAAGCTATAGATGGGATTCCATATCATTTATGGTATAGAAAGAAACCCAATCTGACACACATGTGTGTGTGGGGGTGTGAGGCATTTTTTAAGACTTTACCAAGTGACAAATTAGCATCTAGAAGCACTAAGTGCATCTTTATAGGTTATCCAAAGGAAACTAGAGGATACTACCTATATAACCCTTTAGATAGAAAAGTAATTGTGGAAAGATATGCCACATTTCTAGAAATGGATCACATTTCTATTAGAAATAGTGGGAGCAAGATTGACTTCAATGAAATTAATGCTCTAAATGCACAAGAGTTAGTAGAGGAACAATCTCCACTAGAGCAAGTGGAAGAAGAAATTGTTCCTGAGACACAGATAATGTGTTGGTCTACGTGAGAGGTTAGATAACCAAAGCATTATGGTTTTCTTTTCACTGAGTCAGGTGACATAATAGTCCTTGAGGATGATGAACCTCTAAACTACAAGGAAGCAGTATAAGGAAAAGAAGTTTCTAAATGGCAAGAAGCCATTAATTCTGAGATGGAGTCCATGTACCAAAATCAAGTTTTGATTTTGGTAGACCCTCTAGCTGATGTAAATCCCATTAGATGCAAATGGGTATTCAAGAAGAAGTTGGACATGGATGGTGCGGTTAATACCTTTAAAGAAAGACTGGTTGCAAAGGGTTTCAGACAGCGTCAAGGCATTGACTATGATGAAACCTTATCACTAGTGGCAATGCTTAAATCCATCAGAATATTGCTTGCAATAGCAGCCTTTAATGGTTATGAAATTTGGAAAATGGATGTCAAAAATGATTTTCTAAATGGAAAGTTGGTTGAATACATCTATATGACTCAACCCAAAGGGTTTGTTAAGTCAAATAATGCCAATAAATTATGCAAGTTGCAGAGATCCATTTATGGATTTAAGAAAGCATCAATATCATAGAATGTTCACTTTGATGAGGCCATAAGAGATTTTGGTTTTGTCAAAAATGAAAGCGAGCCTTGTGTCTATAAAAAGGTTGAAGGGAATGATATCGTTTTCCTAGTATTATATGTTGATGACATATTAATTATGGGAAACAAGGTGAAAGTCTTATAGTCAGTTAATACTTGGTTAAATGAATGTTTCTCCATGAAATACTTAGGTGAAGCAGCCTACATTCTAGGGATCAAGATCTATCAAGATAGATCTCAAAGGCTGCTTGGCCTAAGTCAAAGTACATACATTGACAAGTTAATCAAAAGGTACAATATGGAACAATCCAAGAGAGGATTGTTACCTATGTCACATGGTGTAAATCTCTCCAAGAAAATGTGTCCACAAGCATAGGAGGATATTGACAGAATGAGTAGAGTCCCTTATGCTTCAGAAGTGGGTTTTATCATGTATGTCATGCTATATACTAGGTTTGATGTTGCCTTTGCTTTAAGCATGGTGGGTAGATATCAAGACAATCTAGGAGAGTTGCACTGGACAGCTATTTAAAACTATCCTAAAGTACTTAAGGCGTACTAAGGATATGTTCCTGGTGTATGGAGGAGATGAGGAACTAGTTTTGAGGGGATACACTGATGCTAGTTTCCAGACAGATCATGATGATATGAAATCGTAGTCAGGCTACATCTTTTTCCTGAATGGTGGTGCAGTGAGTTGGAGAAGCTTAAAGCAGGCTGTAGTTGTTGATTCTACATCAGAGTCTGAATATATTGTAGCTTCCGATGCAGAAAAGGAAGCAGTCTAGATACGTAGATTTATCTCAGACATTGGTGTTGTACCTAGCAGTGCAAACCCTGTTCTAGTATATTGTGATAATACTACTGTAGTGGTGCTTGATAAGGAGCCCAGGTCTCACCAGAGGACAAATCATATTCTTCATAAGTTTCATCTCTTGAGGTATTTTACTCAAAGAGGTGAAGTGACAGTTAGCAGAGTATCCACAAAGGACAACGTGGCAGACCCCCTGACTAAATTCATTTCTCAATAGAAGCATGATTCACATGTGAGATATAGAGGATTGAAACCTGTTAGCAGTTGGCTCTAGTGTAAGTGGGAGTGTTGAAAGTGGGTTCCCTAGACCCAACTTTTATTGTACTTTGATTACTGTTACATGTATTCAGTTCGTTTTTATACATGTGTTTATCTTTCCATGATAGTGTAGATACTTTTGCATCCACTTTGTTTATAGTAATGTCCTTAGATTACCTATCACATCAAAGGGTTATAGCAGGTCCCAGACTATAATGAGAACCCTGACATGCCATGATAGTAATCTTAAAGTAACGTCCTATGGTCCAGTTACATCATTCTAAAAGGACACAGATGATGTGTGACCATCAGGTGTTGGGGGCTCATAAGCATTGAGACTTCTTCTCATGAAGTTCTCACTTCATGATCTCTAGTTATTGAGATCATGAGGACAGACCCGCTTAATAGAAACACCACATGTTTCAGGTGTCATTGGTTGTTCCTATCTACAGACATGTGTAATGGTCTCCTGACTTGAGATCATTATCAATGAATGTCATTTAATTATGTACATTTTATGTAAGGAGAAAACCATGGCGAAAAAGTCGTGGTGAGGTAGTTTTTATTAGGTACGTCATTAATGGCATGGTATAGATTGAATGATTGAGAAAGGATTTGTCACTTCCGAGTTTAGGAAGAGATATCTCGAGCTTGGTTGATTAGGATGGTTGCACCTTCAATAAATCCATGGCCATGGTAGTCAAAGGTAAGACCGTCCAGACAAATCAACAAATAAAATAAAGAAAAATAAATAATGATGGCACTAGTGTGCATTCTGCTTTATTGAGATATCTATTACAAAGAGATTATATTACACAGACCTTGTTCGTAGGGAGGCAGTCGTTGCTATCACTTTTCCTTATCTCTATAGGGGCCTTGATGGGTTACTAGACCCTGCTCTTGGTCAGTGGATATTATCTGCTGCTATTGAGATAAGGTCCTAGAGGGTCACACATCATAGCGCCTTGAGAATCTTCCCTATTCTGGGAATAGGAATATAGAACTTGGTGGGCCCCGCCAAAGGGTCCGAGCACTATCCAAGTTCTATGGATCACCAAAGAATAAATAAATTCATTAATTATTCGAGTTTAGAATAATTCGTTGGATTTATTTATAACATGTATTTACAAGTTATATTGTAAATACAAGTATTAATATTATTCGAATGGATTTAAATATCCTAGGTTCGATTAATATTTTCAGGAGGAATGAGTCAAGTTGAAGACTCAAATTTATCATGTAATATATATTTATATATTATAATTAAGTGATTAATTATAAATATTATTTATGGCATAATTTTATTTGTCGTAAATAATTATTTATATCACTTATATAGCGAACATCTATTACACGAGGGTCGGGAACCTATACAGCAAGTTTTAAACACTCCCTATATAAGTGAGAGAGAGGCTCTCCCATGCATACTATTCATGTGTCAAGATTGAGAGCATCTCTCTCCTCTTGGAATTTAGAGAGAGAGTCCCTCAAGTGAAGGAAGATCTTCAAGTTCATCCTTCTCGGATTGAAGCTTATTCCTTTGTGGTGATCGTCGTTGCGCTGAAGTGATCTTCGAAGATCCGCGCTAGCACCCGAATCTTGGTGAACGGTGCACGAGTAGATTTGAGAGGCATGTGTGGATGATCTAGAGGGCTTCGACATCGGAGTCTTCGATCAACGATTGCTGGCATTCTATGGCGGACTTGCACACGCTGATTCCGAACAAGGTATATGCTTAATTTATTTTTGTGCTATGTTTAAACCTTGCAAGATCCTCAGACCAAGCTGGGACAAAATCACTGGAGTTGACAGGGTTATGTCACTCCGGTGAAGCAAAAAAAATTTAAATTCCCGGCCCACCGGCTTCCACTGCGCATTCCCAGAACCTTACATTACATACCTCGATATTGACCATGAAGTAAATATCACTTTTGTAGCTTGATTTGGACGATGAAATTTAATTCTCACTAAAACCCTAAGTTTAAAATTTTGGTTCTTTATTACTTTAATTCTTGTATTTAGACTTATTCTTTTTCAAGGAACATTTTATTTTGATGTGATCCTTATTTTTAAAACTTAATAAAGTAACATACATTTCAGTATTTTCCTTTTTGAAGAATTGAAAATATCTTTTCTTTTATATGTAATTGTTCATATTCTTAGAAAGATGAAAAATATTGGTTTTTATTTCGAATGTGACTTCATTTATTATCCTAAAAGTAGTTATATTTTTTATTTTATTTGAATTAATTTTCCTCTTTTTCAGATTTTATTATCATAGTTATCTCATATGTCATGAGAGATCTAATGAGTTCCTCAGCCTACATGTTCTTTATTTATTTATATTCTTTAATTATAATGAATTTGGGTGCCCAATTTTTTGGTAAAACCCAAATTATTTTCATGACTAAATTCTATGTAGAAAAATTATCATTAAGAGCCTTTTAACCATTATAAATTTCAATGAATCATGTAAATATTTCAATAATTGAATCTTTGGTATGTTTAGAAAAATATTAAAATTATTTTATATACATATCTTATCTAGTATATTTGACTTTGTTCATTACTTATAATAGTTTCCATATTTCATTTTTTTTCATGTATAAATTTGATTAAATTCATTTTGGTCTAAAATAGAATGTAAGGAATTCATTTCTTTACCATCTAATTAAAATTCATAAATATCATTGGAAGTTAATTTTTATTATTTTTCAATAGTATTATTATAACCATGCATAACTATCTTACATACAAGATAACCAATTTATCTAATAAAGATAGACATATGTTTTCTTCAATAACCATAATTTGTAACATCAAAAAAGGGATCATGACCCATGGAGTGTCCTTCAGGAGCACCATGGATATTTGAAAAATTGATTTAGAAAAAGAATAATTATTGAGATACTGGTTAAATGTTTTGAAATAAAAAATAATATTTGAAATTTTGGGGAAAAATATTAAAGAAAAAACTACAAAACAATTCAAGACCCCTCTCATACCAAATGTAGGTTGAAGTGGGATAAAATGGAAATAAGAGGTGAATTCTCCTTTTAAAAAGGGAAATAATTAAAGTATTAAAGACTAAAAACCTCTTTTCAAAATTTGTATGATAATTAAAACCATTTTAATACTTAAAAAATAATAATTGATACAAATAGAACAAAAGATAAAGCATTATGGAATAACTGTATATGTTTATAAAATTAGAAGAAAATAAGAATTAATAATTCGTAAATTGAATGATTAAGTGTATGAATGTATGATAAATTTTTTATTAAAAGATAAATAGATAAAGAATAAAACAAATAACACAATTTGATAAATAATATAATCTAAATTTATTTGATGAAAACCTACATCTTTCACCCCAATTACTTGCGGATTTATTTTATTAGTCCCTTTTATTTAATGGTGTCTAATAAACCAAAACTCTCTTGATTTTTAATTGGTTATATAAATAAACTATAATAAAATCAAACCTATATTTTTATATTTATATTTATAAACCTTAAGATAAGTAATATCTTTCCTTTTAGTTATTTTTATAAGAATCCTGATCCCCTCACTTTAAAAGGTAGTAAGCATTAAAATATAAGGAATGAGAGGATAGGTATAATAAATATCATTTAAGAATGGTCTTTATTATTTAAAATATAAAATAAGAATCACTATAAAATAATGAGAAATATGTAGGAGATAAAATTATTTTACAAGTTAAGCACAATTTTTGATTTGATGTAACTTTAGAGAAACATAGAAATTTTACAATCATAGATATTTAAAATTTGAGAATCATTGAGAAGGTAAGTTTCCAAGACACCCAAGGGGTTCATTTAAATACCCCAATTCTTTGGAAACATTCTATAATCACACTAGGGTAAAGGAATTCATAGGGGACCGATTTGATGCATCATGGGACATAATAAATGCACTTTTGACCAGGTTATCCCAAATATATTGGATACATAGTAGCCTCCAACAAGTAGTCGATGTAGCTAATTAAACTCTCCATAAATATACAAAACCCACAAAATGGGAAGTGATATATTGTAGGATGTATAGTGTAAAATATTTTGAGGGAGGTTTTTTCCATCACTGCCAGTTGGTCGATGCTCCTCCACTAGTTGTTTGGTGGACTTCTGCTGCATAAGAGATTTTATCCACATGGAACTGGATGGTTGATGCTTCATGTTGCTTCCCAAAAATCTCCATGACCATCAATATTCATTCTTTTCCTTTAAAATATCTATTAATTTTATTTCATGAGTCTAGTAAATCCATCAATACTTATTCAATTCTATTTCAAGATTCTAACAATATATCATCATAATCTTACAATAACCAAGTTTAACAAATAAAATTTTCAACTACCAACAACTAAAATTAAATTATTAGTTTCTTTAAAGATTTTTTTTAATAATTAAATATTAATAATATCATAACCACAAAAATCCATTAATATATAATTAATTTTCTCAAACTCTAGAAATTGTATAGCTTTCCTCAATTTTAATTCTTATGAAAAATATTATCCATTAAAGAATTTATAGAAGCCCTTATAGTTAATAACCATTTGGATTTAATATTTGGTTATCATTCCATAAAAAATACAAGTTATTCCATCCAATAAATAATCTAAAAACTCTACCTTTTAAGTTTCTAGAATTTACAAGAATGAAAATATACAATTTATTTTCTCTAACCATTCTTCAGCTAGCTCTGGTCCAACATCTCCTTGAAATGATATTGGATTCTACCTTCAAAACTCTAAGTCCTGGTAATTTTCTATAATCCTATATTACTTAGCATCTATATCTATCACTTATATAGTTTGTACAATCATTCTCACAAGTTGAGAATATACATTATCTATTTCCTCCATTTTAAAATCTCTCTCAATAGTAATTCTCCTTAGCAACAAAATTATGTAATTATAAAAGAATATATTTAATAAAAAATTAACACATATCAATTCCAGGTTACACCTAGGTGGATATCTATACTACTTTGATATCAAATAACAACAAAAATAATCAAGAAATTTTTTTACACTATATTTTTAAAACTTTTTCAAAATCAATAATCGATGAGTCATTGGAAATCATTTTTTAAAAAAAATCCAAAACCATCTTCATGTGATGAAAATATATCACATCTATAATTATAAATTATTTCCTTATTTTCATAACCCATCATGGTAAGTCACTTTACACAACTAAAAACATGGTTTTCACCAACTGGTATTCTACCTAAACTTCCTCATAACTCAAAATTATCTATAAAAATGTTAGAAATTCCTTTTTATAGGGATATTTAAAGTTCTAAATAGACTATTATCCATTCCTAATAAACTTCTAATGACTTAACCATGATATAATTCCATTTTTTAAGGATACAACCCAGGTACCCAAATCCTGCGACCTAAATCGGACCACCACAAGGCCTCAAGGGAACAACCTGATTGCTAGAGGATATAAACTACAAAAAGGTATAAAAAAACTATTAGGAAATGATTTTACCTAAAAATAATAATAATCTATGAATTTGTGTAATTTAAAACTATTTTATTAAAAATTATAAAGATAAGTAATGTACAATGGAAAAACATTGAGTTTTACAACCAACAAAAAAAAGGAAGAAACATATAGACATAATAAAGATAATGTAACCCAATATTCAAGTCACCCATATTATACAAACATATCTCTTTCAAGAATATATATATACACTATTGAATAATGAGGTATTCTTCTTTCATATATCATGTCCAATGATATCTATAAGTTCATCAAAATACACAAGTAGGGGATGAGTATAAACTCAATAAGATTTCACCAAGAATTCAAAATATACCCAATCATGAGAAATCCAATATGCATAGTCAATGAAAGGTTTTATAAATATTTATATAAATAATTTACCTAAACCTTTTCATAAAATAACTCCTTAATCAAATAAATATTAAGGAAACTAAAAAGATAAGAACGATATTTTCATTTAACCATAATAAGATTATAATCAAGTCATCACCCTTATATATAAAATAGAATCTATACATATTACATGTCATAAGATTCATCAACTAATAATTACACATTAATAATATCATAATTAAATCATATAATTATGGTTTATATAACTCAACCCTTGAGCATGAGGTTTAATAAATCTTAACCCCTTCTAGTTTTACATAAATCAACCCTCAATCATGGGGTTTATATAATCTAATTAAATTTTTATACATATTATATCATTATTGATTCAACCCTTGAAAAGAGGTTTTCACATCACATTTATTCTATTTTAGGGGTATAATCACATGGTTAGGAAAAACAATCAAAAACTTTTTTCTTTGGTTGTTCTTAAACCAATAAGTTTCACAATAAACATCCAAG
Source organism: Viscum album (assembly GCA_963277665.1). NCBI lineage: Eukaryota > Viridiplantae > Streptophyta > Magnoliopsida > Santalales > Viscaceae > Viscum > Viscum album. The sequence continues at coordinate 2,103,440,185 of OY728156.1, forward strand.
GAAAGTGTCATTTCAAAAAAAATTAAGACCAACAATATATTTCCAATATAGGAATTCATATTTCAAATCTATACTCATTTTATCAAAACCACTCAATTTTATAAATTCAAAATATGGATATTAAAATCATCGTTTCTTGAAAACTACATTTTATAAAAAAATAATGATTTAGTTGAATAATGATTTAAAAATATATATTCAATTTTTTACCAAAAATAATTCATAGAAAATTTATTATTTTTAAATTCATAATTAATTCATATAAATATTATCCCATGATAGTTATAATTTATATCCACCTACCTAGTTACATTTTCTTTATAATTACATGAACCCTCAATTGGATGATCTTTAAGGGATGAAGTACCCATCCCTATCACCTAGATAGCCCTATAAATCATCATTAATAAACTAAATAAAATAATTTTCTTCTAGATATTTGAATGGAAATCATGATAAAATGTCATGGATTTTTTTAATTTTATAGTTTCAAAAAAAATACAAAGAGAATAGGTTAAAGGAGAAATATTTGGTGAGTGGCACAACACCTATGCCAAATGTCATATATCATGAACCACCCCACACTAGAATAGAACTCATGCTAAAATGGAAAGGATTAGTGTAATTCTATGGATCTTTACTATCTCCTATACATAAAGGCATCCTAAGATCTCAACTGAACTCTTCTCTCAAATAGCTAGAAAGTGGGCCAACTTAGTGAGTCAGTCTATAATCACCCAGATAGAATCATTCCCTCTATATTTTTTTGGTATCCCCATAATTAATTCCATATATATATCATCCCAATTATGTTATCGCAAATAAATGGGTTTAGATAAACCCACTAGAACCTGGTTTCCAGCCTTCACCTTCTGACAATTGAGGCATCAAGAGACAAATTCTGCTACACACTTCTTTATTCCTAACTACCAGAACCAATGTCGAAGGTCATGGTATATATTCACCAAATATAGATGAACCTCTAATGGTTATGCATGAAACTCTATTAGAACCTCCTTATTAAACTTCACTTATACCATCGTACATCCTTTGAAAAGGATGATGTGGTCCCCACCTTAAGAGTATTCATTAGGAGAATTTCTTATGGATATCTGAACACGTAAGGTCTCATAATCGATATCTTCAAGACAATCCTCCCAAAAATTTTGTAAAATTGGTGGGGTAACATCCATAAACTGTATTTAAGATGTTCCATCCTCATCCACTAAGTACAACAGCAATGAGGCTAACTGCTCTGATGCCTCAATCAAAAACTACAAACAAGATCTCCGACTGAGTGATTCTACCCCCACATTCCTCTTATCAAGAGTATAGATTATCTCAAAGTCATAATCCTGGAGTAACTCTATCCATCATCTATGTATCAAGTTAATATCTTTCTATGATAATATATAATTTAGAATATTGTGGTCATAATATATGATAAACCACTCAACCATAAGGTAGTGTCATCATATCGTCAGGGTGAATACTACCATTGATAGCTCTAGATTTTGGGTCACAGGGTTCTATTAATATGGTCTCAACTATTGGGATCCATAAGAAATATCCACCTATATCTACATCATAACACATCCAATTTTGGTCCCTAGGAAATCACAGAACACTATGTACTCAACATCCTCTTTTGTCAGTCTCAAGATGGGGAAACTCATCAACCTCTGCTGCAACTCTTAAAAATCCTATTGGAACCTCTCCATCCACATGAAGGGTTTCCCCTTCTGAGTAAAAACATTTAAGGGTGCCAAAATCCTAGATAAATTGGGTAAAAATCTCTTATAGTAACCTTACAACCCAAATAAGCTCTGCACCTCCATCACAATCTTGAGTAGACCCTAAGCTAACACAGCCTCAACTTTTGTTGGGTCCACTACTACACCCTTTAATATGATAACATGTCCTATAAACTATACCTATTTAATAAAAATCTAACACATTGAGATATTCCCATAAATATGGTTCTCTTATAGTATGTCCAGGTACATCCTTAAGTGCTTCATGTTCTCCTCCTTGTACGTTGAGTACACTAGGATGTTATCAATGAAGACCACCAAAAATTGGTTTAAGAAAGGTTAAAAGATCTGATTCATGAGTCCCAGGAATATTTTTTGGAGAATTATTCACACATAAATTCATTATTGAGTACTCATAATGACTATGGAGACATCATAATTCCATCTTTGGTGTATCCACATCTCATACTCACAGCTGGTGATAACAAAATCTAAAGTCAATCTTTGAGAACCATATCACCCCTATCATCTGGTCAAAGAGGTAATCAATCATAGTTAGTGGATACATATTCTTCAATTTCACCTAGTTCATGTGAATATAATCTACATAAAACCTCAATCTCATTTTGGCCTTCTTAGTGAACAAAATTGGGGCTTCCATGGGTGACACATTGGGTCTGAAAAAACCCTTCCCTTGAAAGTCCTATAACTACATCTTCAACTCATAAAGATATGTGGGTGTTATATAATATGTTGTAATATATATTGAGATATTACCAAGGTGTAATTATATTAAAAAATTTATATCTTTGGTGGGGAGGTAATCCCCGCAATCCTTTAGGAAAGACATCATCATACTCTATCACCACTATAGAAAGATGAAAGTCCATAGCATCCACTACTCCAAGGGTAATAATATAAAAAATAAGTAATCATTTTTACCCATATTTGTATGAACCAATCCTTCTCTACATGGGTTTCCTTCTCATCCACTAAGTAAAACCTTTTCCCATCAATTTAGAAACACCATATCCTACTAATCTATGCATTCACTAAGCAGAGCCAATTCATATCAAGGATGACGTCATAAGGCATCATCATGGGTCTGAAGAGGTACCATGAGAATATATGTCCTCAAATAATCAGATCACGCTATTGGAAGAAGTGTGTGATTACTAAATCTCATCCTATAGGAGTCTCTAAACACAAGTGTCAAGCCAAAAGTTCCACCAGAATCTATATGTATCAAAAAAGAGATGTGGAAATAAACGAGTGGCAAGAACCTATGTCTATCAAAAATGCAGCTAAGTTATAAAATACACATATCATGACTAATATTATCCTTTTAGCCTCTGGATCATAATAATCAAGTGCCTAGAACTTCTCATATACCTGACCACCGGCTCCTTGAGCCTAGATGGACCGCCTGGGGTGGTGGTGGAAACTGATCAAAAAATCTTCTGCCTCCTCCTGCTCTCACATCTCATGTACCAATTCTTCCTTCTTATGGACCTCCCTTATCTAACCACTAATTTTTCCTATATGTTCCATCAAATATCTACCTGTTTGTATCATGGAGGTTTGGGTAATCTTACACGAGATAACATCACCCATTATAGGAGTAACACCACCACTCCCTCGATTACCTAGATCCATCCTGAGAATCATGCATGGTAGATCCCCTATTCTGGTACTGTCACCTGAAGCACCTTACATTCCTAGATATATGTGTTTATCATAAGCTACCTATTTTTTAGGAATCATATCCAACATTCCCACTTTTAATATCAACCATTTTTTCTAGTCAAACATACATCTCTCTATCACCAAGTCACGCTTTAGAACTCTATCATAGTTAGGAATATAAAGAGGTGTCACACGATCCTTGATACCTCATCATAGGACTTGTTTAAAGGTTCATTTATAAAATAAAGAATATCAAACTATATCCATAGAGTATCATGTGTGGTTACTGAACCTCAAAAAAATCTTATAAATAGACATGTTTCACTATTGAAGCTCCAAAGGCTCCAGGTTACACACTTCTCACAGACTGACGAGATAAACTCATCTCTGAAGAGACGCTCAAACTCTATCTAAGAGATCTTCACCTTATCATGTGTATGAGTTTCCATACTCCACCATTTTCCTATGCATCCTTGAATAAGACTCACTACTAATACCACCATTTGATAGTGAAGTGTCCTCATGAGGAAAAAAAACTCACCCCGCTACCTCATGCAAGTCCTATGCTACCTAAAGGTTCGTATCCCCTTGAAACTTGAGGGGTCTCTATCTATGAAACTTATAAAGTATGTTCAGATTGAGAAAATCATCTAATGGTGCTGCTAGAATGACTATCTAATCTATAGTTGGAGGTAAGATATAAAACCACCTGGATACACTACATCCTATACTATTCTCTATACCAAAGCCTCATCACTAAGTGGGTCATCATCATGATCCCACTGTGGAAATATAGTTGTATGTCACTATGGAGGCATCTTGAAAATTCAATAAGTACCATGGTTAATGAGAATATCTGGGGAGTTGACTCACAAAGTACATGGAAACCACAACCCATTCTTATATGATTCATGTACCAATGTTTTCCCTAAAACTAGTGCCTATATGTACCTATTCAATAAGTAATTTTATAGAGTTATGGTGAATGGATACGTTGACCAATGCACCAACACTAGATTCCATGACCTGAGAACTGAAATTGAAACACTTTAACACTATATATCTAATTCCCCAAACCGAACTTACAGATAGACAATCTCAAAACTCTAGTCCTAGTATGAAATTTCCTTTGATACCACTTGGTGACGATCCAAACCATTAGGGCCTACTTAACTTGAAACAAATTGAGTGTGACACCCCAAGACCACCACTAATAGGTTAGGGGATGCTATCACTGATTAGGAATATCACACACATGGGAGGCCTTAGCCTAAGGCACCTGTACACACAAACACATCTTAAAATTATAGCATAATGCATAAATAGAAGTAATTAATAATATAAATGCATTCATAACATCTATCCTATATCAAATTATGAAAAAAGTATGGGAAATAATAAAAATCCAAATACGTGCCCACCAAAACTGAAAAAAATAATATAACCTAAAAAATTAGGTATGGGACTGTTGTCAATTACAAATCCTAAAACCAACTAGTATTTATATATAACTATGCTCTACCATCTCTTGGACCTCCAAAGACTCCATTTAATGGAACGTAATATGCATAAAATATTTCATATACAGGAATATCCTATGAAGGGGTGAGTAAAAAATATTTAGTAGGGTGCCCCAAAATAACCAAACACAAAGAATCAAGATAGTGGGTTAACTCATAATTATAAGATATGTTAATCAAATATATGAGACATAGATATAACAAATCTGGATGTGCTCAGGATAGACACTTCATATCTAAGGCTCACAACTATATAGTCAGACTATGGTTCCACCTAAGGCTTCAAAAGTAATGCTCATCTAGAAAAAACCACTCTGTGAGTCTTGTTATCACTAATGATGCTCATTTGAGAGATAATTCTCATTGGGATTCTCTATAAAGAAGATCATGATGGAACTCTAAATATCTCAATACATAAATAAGGGATCACACTCGAGGCCATGTGGGACACCTAAAACCCTAACTATATTAACCAACTAGGTAGAGGATTATATTTCCACGTAAAATCATCATGATGATTCCTAAAAATCCCCACCTATGGAAAAATAATGGGATTGAGGATCAACTTTGGGCCTCATTGAGGTATTGGATTATCACCCATCAACCTGAGAAAAATCATCCAGGAATAAAGGTAACTCACCCACACTAATCTCAAAATAGGTAACACACCCAACTAAAATGGAAAAGGGAATGTGTCCAACTAACTTTCTACTATAGTAAGGATAATGGGGGCTCTAAACTATCGCACAGGAAGTACATAGTGTGTATAGGGAGTACATAGTGTACACCATTAAACCTGGATGTACCTATGTTTATCCTAGTGTTCCACTACACATTCTGTGTATACTAGTCATGCATGTGCACTCTAGCCTTGTTGTGTACGGTGGCCCTTCCTAGGTACCTAGTTGTGCCTATTTACCTTAGTCGTGCCCATGTGTTTGGACATGTTCATGCCCATGTACCCAGGGGTACACTCCATGCTACTGGATTCATGTCACACAGTGTTTAACATGTGTCACATGGTGTGTGATACTTATATCTATGCATAAAACCTAGCATCACAAGAGGGGGAACATGGCATGTGTTCTTCTATAGTATATTTCATGTAGTCAGGGTTTTCTCAAAAATCCCAAAAATGTTCTATGTGCTTCACCCATGCCACCATCACTATCAATTCTTCCACCACATCCTCTGATAAACATGGATCTAGGATCATCCGATCTATTCTATCATTGTCGACTAAAATCCATCCATCAAATCTGATTAGGAATCACCTTTATCGCACCATGTCATCGAAACACCCAAAACCATGAACCAATAATATCTAAATCTGAAATAAATTGATCCTCCATCATCATGCACTAAATCCATTTCATTGATCTCCATACTGAACCCATAGTAATGATTTCTTATTTCAAATATCTATTGCTCAACAATCGTTTATTAGGTATTTATCAAACTATTAGAAAAATAAAATACCAATGATGATCGCACAAAGAATGGGGAGAGAAATTCATAAAACATAAACATGAGGAATGAAACTCGGATAATGTTTATATTTTCCTCAATCCATTATCATAAAGATGAAAAACTTCGAGGATTACCAACTCAATATCAAATTCTTATTTCTAGGAAAATAAAACCATACCTGCAAAAAACAGTCAACCCATGAATAAAACTGTTAGAAGAGTTGATTCACATTCATTATGGGATAAAAAAATAGAGATAAATCTAGACACAAAAATTTCCCACCTCAAGTTTGGATCGATCGCTAATGAATAATAGTAATTCATTGTCATCGTTGATGAGATCCATGAACTCCAATGTCATTGGCGATGTAACACCCCAAGATTTTAAAATATAAACATCATATTAAATAGTGTGTATGATACATAGAACCAAGATTAAAAAAGAATATAAAACCCTAATACCTTATGATATATTTCTTTTTAATTCAATCACTTTGATATCTTGCAATTCATGAAACACCGTCTTCGAACGAAACACAATACTCTATTAAAATAATGTTATTTAAACATGACCATAATAATCTAGTCGTTAAAATGGTGGGTATGAATATTAATAAAGAAATTATGAAATTTATATGGATTACACATGTATAAAATTAATTAAATTTTTATATATTTATTAAAAATAAAATAATAACCATTTGAAAGAAAAAAATATATTTTCTGAAAACAGTATTTTTCTGAAAGGAGTAATAGTCGCGCTTTGTGCATAAAATTTAAAATTAGTTTTTGAAACTTTTAGAAAATATATATGATAAAATAAAATTCATTTTTTAAATAATAATATAAAAATTATATTAGGGTGGTTTTTTGGGATTTTTCTGAAATGATTCATTTTTTGATGAATAGTGAAAAATACTGATTTTTCTAAAAACTGCCTTTTCATTTAAATTATTTATAAAATTGAATTATATGTTAAATTGGTTTTAAATTAAAAATAGTTCAATTATATATCTATTAATACAATTTAGTTCATTTTAATCATTTTATATATTGAATTTTTATATAAAAACTTTTTAAACTTTTGAACATTTTCTCTCTGAAAACCTGCTTTCTCATTGTGTCTATGGGATTAATTTTAAATTAAATTTTGCCACTTTTTTTAATAGAATTTTTAAAAATGAATTAAATATTTTTAATAACCATAATTTATATTATCTAATAATTTCAACTTAATTTTTTACCAAAATGAATAGTGACAACAGTAAGAATTGTTTATCACGGTTTAGGTAAAAATATGTTTATCGTGGGGTTAAACTAAGAATATATGGGTTAAAATGACTTAACAACTTGTAAAAATATTATTTTATAGAAATATTTAAAACTTATACTTTAAAATTTATAATATAGGTATCTTTTTGAGCTTTTTTCATGTGAATGGATTTATCATTTTGGATTCTTTTGGGAAATTTCCAAGTAATTTCTACGAGGGTTCCATTTCCCCACTTATAAAAGGGAACTCCCTACCCTTAATTATTCAAATCCCTAAACCCATTTGGCTTAAAAAAACCCTAAAAAAATATCTCCCCAAAATCCTTATACATATTATAGAGCTTATTTTTCTCCCAAAATACCATCCCTAGGGTCCTTAAGTGGAGATCCAAAGGAGGTTTCTCTTAGAGAAGGTAATTATTTTAACAAATCTCTTTTATTGTTTTTCTTCTTTTTCAACCTTAAATTATGTATTAAAACTTAAAATATAATAAAATAACTATCTAACATATAATTAAACGTCATTATGTTTATGTCTTAATATTTATCCATCTCCACTTCCATCAAGTGAGAAATGAAATCATCGATTGTGTGTACGGAGGACTACCGCCTCACGAACTGATGAAGTTTGTCTTCCATCACAGCCTTTAAAGGATAGATATAATGATGGATTTAACACATTTATATTATATTTATTATATTATTATACTTATATAATTTTAATATCTGATATACCTTTTTACATTCCATTCTGTTTCAAATATGATAATGTCGCTCATGTGCACGGCGGACTACCGCCTCGCGAAGCTTTGTGATTCATTTTTCACTTACTCTTTAAATGGAATGTAATAAGGATAAAATTAATGAATATATGTAATATATATGAGATGATATTTATTATTTAAAATTAATATATCACCCAATTCCTTACCCTTTCACTTGTTAAGAGAATGATATTGTTGCTCGTGCATGCGTACGATCTATTGTCTCCTCAAAGCAATGTGATTCATTTTTCATGTAAAACTTTCATAAATGGTTATAAAAATGTATATAATGAGTAAATATAATATTTATAAAATTATTATAATTATTTATATGATATATATATATATATATATATATTTTATGAAAATTAATCATAACTTTCATGACAAAACACACATGAGAAAACAAGGCAATTAACACCTGAAATAATGAAAATAATAAAATATTATTAACAAACTAGTGGTAAAATATTATAATAGGATCATATATGATATTATAAATATTATTATGGTTATTTTATAAATTAATAACTTCTTAAAACCATTATATAAGAGTTACATACATGTACAAATGAAATTAGACCTAAGGTAAGGGTTTCTCGTCTCATTTTTACTTTTGTGAGACATACGCCATATTCACCACTTATTTATTTTATGTAGTGTATATACTACCGTTTTTTTATGTTATATCATGAATTAATTTATATTAATTTTATTTAATTTTTAATTTAAATTTATTTATTTCATGGGATTTATGATACAAATGTTTCCAAAGTGGTAAAGGTTTATTTCACAATCTCATCATTAATCAAGATTGTTTTGTTTAAGAGTACTTTAAGGAAATTATTTGATATTTTTATCTCAAAATAAATATATTTTATTCTAATATGGTTATTCATGAACTTTTTTAAGTTATAGTACCATTTTTTCCTCTATTTGGTACTTAAAATTATTAATAAAATGTTTTTAAGAAAATCTGACTTCATTTCTCTCTTCTATCGGAAATTTGTTTTCTTCCAAAAACATATTTTTTAAAAATGTTTTCAAAAATGTTTTTAACCTTTAAAAAATTATTATTTAAATAAATTTTTACCCATTTTTAATTTTTAAAAAAATAAATAAATATTCATGTCATTTTCAAACAAGACCTGTTTGGATTTTACCGAAAATGTGAAAGGAATATTTGTTTTAATTTACTTGACATGTATGAAATTTCCTTCCATCCTGACCAATAAATATTTTAAATCTTAATTTATAAGTTTTAAAGGTTATTTTAAAAGAAAATTATTTTCAAATTTTTTTGTAAACTTATAGTTTTAAAATATGATATTCAAAATAAAAAGAATATTTTCCTCAATAATGTTTTTAAAGATATTTTATAGTATTTTTATTCATCAATGACAATAATACTTTACTCTTAATTAAATAGGTACATGTTGAAATGATACAATACTAATTATTTCTCTGTATGGTTTATGATCAGTTTGAATGGTTATATACTATGTGGATACCATTAACTTTACTCTGGATGGTTTATGATTAGGTTTATTGATTGGGAAAAGTATTTATATTTCATATTATCGTTCAAATATGAATGTTTATGTGTATTATGATTCACCCATTTCATATGAGGAGTTATTGGACTTAGTAAGTGATGGTAAGGGCCTTCTATATCCAATCAATTCATCGTTAGGTCTTATTAGACAAAATATATTGGGTTTTGTCTTAGGCCTTACCCATTTATATAAATTTCTTGGCACAAGACCTCTAAGGTATTATATGTCTTGGCATAAGGCCTCAGCATTATGTTTTAGATGTCCATCATTATTCATTCCATAATTATGAATTTAATTCTTGATATTCCATGTGATTATTTGATTAGGTAGAATATACATGGTTAGTTTTCATGCTCATGTGATTTTTTATATGGAATTATTTGACCATCATTTATTATTTTCATATTATGATCAAGTTATTGATTAAATAGCATGTGTTTCAATTATTTACCTTTCCATATTGATTATGTTTTATTTATTCATAGCTTATATTATTCTCTTACCCTTACTGAGTATCTAATCTCACCCATTTCTTATGTTTTATTTTCTATAGGATATGAGAAATTGTTTTTGGATTGATATACAGGGATAAACTAAGGGGAATAATGGAATTCTCAAAGATTATTTTTGTATTTTATGCTTTAAAATGTAATGTGAATTTCAAGTATATATTTTTTTACCAGGACTAATAAACTATTTAGTATTTAGGGATGTGATTCCTTTTAACTTATGCCAATTTAATAAATTAGACACTAGCTCCAGGCTATTGGGGTCAGGGGTGCTACAGTTTGAAGCATAGGAAGTTTAGTAGAAACCATGGGAACTAGATTTATGAAAACATAAATTAGGGAACATAAACCTATGATAGACTTTAATGATAAGTGTATAAGAACATCCTAAAGTTTTGGTAAGGAATATATTATATGGTTTTATTATAAAATAAATCCATGTATGGATACTACAAGTGTACGTAGTTCTGGAACAGATGCACATAAGGGTAATAACTCCAAAAAGGGCACATTGGTCATGACCCATTCATCACCCAATGTGCGACAATATGCCATACTGCGCACCTGGTTTAACACTCTTGAGGGATATACTTCAGATAATTCACATTTTTCATTAAAAACCATTATAAAGGATTTTAAAATAAAGATACCTCCAAGGAAACCATGTTTATGATTATGATATTAGCTATGCATAAAATTTTCAATTTATGGTAAGTGTTTCACTAGTTTTGGGATTATACATTTTTTTGCACAATGTTATGATCTAATATAGTGTATTCCATTATTTATAAATGGAACCTAACTGAAGGAATGGAAACCTTATTAATGCACATACACCATATATGGATTTACCTCCTAGATAAGATAATGAATCTGGAGCTGGATCTACAACTAGAACTGATCAAATTATAACCATATTGGGGTAACTATATCAGGTTATGAGTAATAACATTTACCATAAGGAGCATCCTTATGATCCACTATGTGATGTAATAATGTTAGATCACTTAATTTGGAAGAAACCTCCATAATTAAATGGGACTACAAATCTATTTCTATTTGAGTAATGGATAAGTTCCATAGAGAAGATATTTATTTCTCTGGGAAGTAATTAAAGGGAGACTATTGTCATGGAAGTTTATCATCTCTTAAGAAATACAAATTAATGGTGGTCATTAATTCAAAACACTAAGAATGAGGAGAAAATAGAAATCATGGAGTGAAAGGATTTAAAGTTACACTTCATGGAAATATATTTTCCACATTAGTAATGAGTAGATATGGAAACATTTTTCTTGAGTCTAAGATAGAAAGAAGAGTAAAATATTGCTAAGTATGAAGCCATCATTACATAGTTATCAAGTCATGTTGTGAACTATGTAAATAATCCAAAGAGAAAAATTTACCATTTCTTTTATGGGCTTAATAAAATTCTTCAAAGGGCACTAGTCTCCCAAAAATTCTCATCATACGAGGACATAGTATCATGTGATATTAAGATAGAAAAATAATTCTCTAAGTCTTATAAATTAGAAGGGAAGTAAGAGAAGAAGATGATGGAATAGAAAAAAAGTGGATAAATGGAAGAATGTAAAGAATGATTTTTCAATATTTGAAACTTTTGGAAGGAAACACCTTGGTACATGATTAAAATAAAAAGAACTTTATTTCAAGGTTGGGGAAAAAGGCCACCATGCTCATTATTTCAAGGGTAATAAAGAATCTTCTAATGTGTAATGATTTCACTATAAAGATACGGGGAACTGAAAAAATGAATTCCATAAGCATCAAGTTAATATACCATAATAAAATATAAGGGATCAGGTTCAAGCTTATATTGTTTATATAGGTTAAGTGCAATGACTGATGTTCTTGTGTATTTGGATCCATGAAACGTGTTGTAAATGTATTTTAGCAATGACATTCTTATTATAAGAATCATGAAACATATAAGGATCTAACAATAGTTATAATACCCCCATTATTTTATGGTACATATATTTTTAAATAAATTTAATTTCTTTGATATCTTATGTTGTACTCAACACCAATCTTAAACAAACCCTGATATACTATTAAATATTATTATTTTAACACGACCATTATAAACTAGCCATTAAATTGGTGGGAATGATTATTATTAATCACATTATGAAATTTTATATATTATATATTCAATAAAATTTTTTTACATTCATCCAATAGATTTTATAGGCATAAAATAAGAACAAATCCAATTTTATACATAAAAAGCTATATTTTCTGAAGACAGTTTTTTCACCTTTTAATGGTACACTTGTTTTAAAAATAAATTTTGAAACTTTTATAAATTCTATTTGAAAAAATAAATTTCATTTTTAAAATATTAATTTTAAAATTATCTTAGGGTGAATTTTTCATATTTTTTTTGAAAACATTGATTTTCCAATGAGTAGTGAAAAGTACCTCTTTTTATAAAATTGTCAACTTTATTATATTAAATTCTCTTTATGATTTTAATATGATATTAATGTAACTTAAGTTCTACATATTTATATATAATATAATTAATTTCATTTCAATCCTTCTTATACCTTATTTTGGTATAAGTATATTTTTGGGTTTAAAAATACATTTTACAATAAAACTATTTTTCGTTGCATTTTGCGAGATTAATTTTAAATTAAATTATGAAACTTATGGGATTTTAATTTTGAAAAATGAATGAAATATTTTGATTCATAAGTTAAAAATTTATTAAATATTTCATTTTTTATATTTTTTTCTAATATGAATAGTAACTTTAGTAATTTTTGTTACCACAGTAAAAGGTAAATCGGATAATTTAAGTTAAAAATAAAATGATGAGGATTATAAAATGAGCCTAAAACTTACCCCAATTTTATTGGATGAGTTATTTTAGAAAATAATAATCTAATTATTTAAATTATAATATTTTGGATTCACTTGGATGGGATTATGATATTTATAATATGTTATTTAAAGAAAAGTCAAAGATGTCATACTCATATACTTAATAAATAAAATATTTTTAATATGGGGTTATTTGGAGACTATGTTATAATATAAAAATTAATTTTAAATATAAAAGTAATAATATTTATTATATTTATTTATTATTAATTTTTAGTGAAGAAATAATTACCTTAAATTCTTTCATAATAGGTATGCGGTAATTATTTTATTAATGAAAATATCAAATAAAGGATATTAAAAATATTAAAATAAATATCATTTGATATAATTAATTTCATACATTAATTTTATAAATAACCTTGACATTTTTTGGATTTATTAAAAGATTTTTTTTAAAGATATATTTTTTTATTAATATTTTTAAAAGTTTAAGTAAGGAATAGTGTAAAAATTGACATTAATGATATTTTAAAATAAATAATATTTTACTAAATGATATAAAATTCTTAAAAATATTAAATTTGGTTAAATAATTATGATAAGGTTTAAAATTTCATCAATTATTCATTTATTGGTCTTTTGAAATTTTATAGTAACTATATTAACCCTCAAAGTGTAAAAATCCATGTTGTCGCGGTAAGAGTTAAAGGGATTAAATAAAGGTTAAAACCAAAAGATGAGGGTGAGAATATGAACTAAACATGTTTAAATATTATTAAATTAGAGTATTTAGACCCATCCTAATATTATATACTAAATAAATCATTTTTTCTATTTGTAATTGAAAATTAATTTTTCTTAATTTAATATTTAGTGAGTTTCTAAAAGTACCCCTCACCTCAATTATAAAAGAGAACTTTCTACCTCTCTTCTTCACACCACATTGAGAATTTAGGATCAACACAAACCTAAAAATTTATCTTATAAAAATAATTATATAAGTTATTCATATTATTTTCCTTCCAAAAGAGCAACCTTTATGTCCCTAAGAGGAGATATTAAGGAAGTTCTCAAAAAAGAGGTAATCGTCTTTACCAACTCTTTCAAGTATATTTATTCTTCTACTTACTCTTCATGTGTTGGTTACATTGTAAATTAATAATTATATTATAATATATATTTTAAGATTTTATTATTATTATGGGATAACCATATTCTACCTTTTATCCATCCTATGAAAAATGAAAGCATTGTGTGTGCGTACGTATGGCTTACCATCTCCACGTCGTAGTGTAATTTTTTTTTCATCACCACTTTACTTAGATGGGTATAATGATAGAAATAGTGAATATATATTATAATTATTATATGGTGTTTATTTTTAAAAAATTAATATACCATCCACTTTCTTACCCCTTCATTATTAAGAGAATGATATTTTCACTCATGCATATGTACGGCATATCATCTCCACGACACGATGTGATTCATTTTCCATGTTTAACATTCAAGAATGATTATAAAAATGTATATAATGAATAAATATGATATCTATGAACTTAATATAATTATTTATATTATTTAACTATATCTTATGCTCAAGAACCGATACTTACATGACAAAACATGCATAGGAAATTGAAGTAGTTAACACCCTAAACAAGGGTAATGACAAAATATTATTAAACAAACCTTGTGATAAGATGATATAAGAAGGTAATATATGATATCATAAATATTAAAATGGTTCTATTAGAAATTAATAACTTTATTTAAACCATTATACAAGAGGTTAAATCCCATTAAACTAAAGGAAAGTGCAAGGTAAGGGTTTCTTGTCTCACTTTTACTTTTGTGAGATACATGCTTTATTCACCACTTATTTATTCTGTGTGATGTATATAATTCCATTTGATATATCATATCATTAATTTATTTGTCTTAATAGTATTAAATGTTTCATTATATGATTAGTAATTTTATGTGGCATATAATTCGACTGATTACAAAGATGTAAGGGATTTCTTAACTCATTTTCCATTCATTAGGTTAAACTTCAACTTGATTGATTATGTCATGCTAAATAATTTTTTTTATGTTTTAATTACACTTTTTTTATTTATATTTATATTTTATATCCATAATCTATTCATTTGATTATTTTCTAAACCATATACTAGTTTTACATACAGTGTTTACTTTGAAAGTTATTTGAATAACTGGGGAAATAGTGTTAAATCATTATCTTTTAATAAATACGAATATTTATTGATAAGAAGCATTATTTTATGAATTAAATTGATTATTTTATATATGATTAATTCTTTTGACATGAAATAATGGGTGGGAAATGTATATTCAAAATCCCCTCATTGCATCGGTAGTCTCATGAGATGAATAAGTTGGCCAAATTAAATGGTTTTATACCCATAATGATTAAACTTTCTTGTGAATGGTATTGATGGTAAATTTATTATGTTCCTAGGAAACATGAATTTTAATAGTTAATCATTTAATTAATTAATAATTCAATTATTTTTATCCATGATATTATCCATAGATTCATATTTTGCAAAATTTATTGATTAAATGGCATGTGTGTTCAACTATTTTACCTTGCCATATTGATTATACATTATTGATTCAAGATAGATTTCACTATATTTAAATATTATTGGGAATATAATCTCACCCTTTTATTGGTTTTATTTTCCCCAGTTTATGAAGATAAAATATTTGAATGAGTTCAAGGATTAAAATTACTTTCCTTTGTTATATTTTATGTTTTTTTACCAATATAATTAGGGAACCATGTATATATCTAGTTCTTAGAGACTAATAAACTGATCAGTCCTTTAGGATGTGATTCCTTGTATATTATTCCAATGTAATAAAGAAACCATTGACTCTAGGCTACTAGGTTTGGAGTTGTTACAGTTGGTATCATAGAAAGTTTAGTAGAAACCTTGGGAACTATATTTTAAAATAAACACAACCAATGTGAGAAATATAATAATTCCTCATGGAATTTTAAAAAATCCATTAGAGAAATTTTATTTTGTGTCTCAATACTCATGGTGATTATGGGATAACTCAGTGTGTGCCATTATATAGTGAAGGGTCCTAATGGAAGGAAGGTAATTAATACCCGTGGACAATGTAGGAATTTCCCCGCTGATCAAGCCAACGCCGTTGGTGTTGGAGTTGATTAGATCATGACTAAATTAGGATAGATTACTTAGGATATAAAGAATATCCATGTTAAACCTATATTGGATCGTTTAATGTGGAATAAGCCCCCATATTTTAGTGGGACTAGTAACCCAGTGGTAGTTTACCAATGGATCAAGTCCCTTGAAAATATATTTATAGCATTGGGATGTGATGAAAATGAAAAGGTAATACTAAAATTATATTATATCATGTCCTATGTTAATCAATTGTGGTCATTGATCTATAAAACAAGGGAGTAAGATGAAATAGAACACATAGAATGGAGATAATTTAAATAAACATTCCTTGAAAAATATTCTCCTCATGATAAAATAATTGAAATGAAGAGAAAATTACTTATATTAAACAAAAATAAAGAATATAGTGTTGTGGAGTATGAGGATACCTTTACAAGACTAGCCAGGTATGTTACATATTACATACATAATTAAAAAATCAAGATTGATCATTTGTTTAAAGGTCTCAATCCAAATCTCTGAAGGGAATTGTCTTCTCAAACATTTTCATAATATAATGAAATAGTATTATGTGCCATCTAAATGGAGAAGAAATTCATTATATCCTACATATTTAAGGTAAATAAAGAGAAGAAGAGGTCGTCTAAAAACCATGAGAAAGGTAAATCACCAAATAAGAATATGGGAATAAAGGAATTTCAATATTGTGAAAATTGTGGGATGAAACATCTAGATAAATGCCTAAAGGGAAAAAGAGTGTGTTAAAAGTGCAGAGACAAGGATCATATGTCTCATAAATGAAAGGGTAAGAAAGAAACCAATGATATTCAGTGATTCAACTATAAAGAAATGGGAAATTATTCAAATCAATGTACCAAGTGTCAGAGGAATCTACTACAGAAGAGTTCAAGGGAAGATGGACAATATTATGTGATCAATACATATAATATAGAAGTACCCAATGATATGGTGGAAGGTAAATTAATCCTATCATTAGATTTATAAAATGCTTTATTTGATTCTATATCATCACACTCTTTTATATCTACCCAATTAACTAAGAAAATTAGACATTTCCCTTTTGATTTAATTAGGGATTTCTTAGCCAAAACTCGTAAGGGAAGTCTCATTACAACAATTATGTGTTATTAATTACCCATTATGACACATAAATTAGCTTTATTTTTTTACCTTATCATCATAAATATGGTTTACTTTGATATAATCCTCCAGTATAGACTGAATTTTAAAATATGATGCAAAATTTTATTTCAAGAAGAAGGAAATTGTGATTTGTGAGGAAGATATAGAATTCCTTATCTTTAGAATAGAAATTTCATCATCTGACTCTTATATATATACACCCCTAGTAGCTATAATGAATGAAATTATTATTGATGAATAGAAAAAAAAACATCTAGGGAAGAAGAAGGTAATATTAAAATTGAGGATATACCTATTGTACAGGAATACATTGATGTATTTCCTGAGGAATTACCTAGACACCCCCAGGGCATGAAATTGAGTTCTCCATTGATTTAATCCCTGATGCAAGACCAACATCAAGTACTCCCTATATAATGGCCGTTGTGGAATTAGTAGAGATAAAGAAAAAACTATAGGATTTGAGTAATAAGGGATTTATTCTCTTTAGTATTTATCCATGGGGATCTCATGTTATCTTTGTTAATAAGAAAGATATATCCAAGAGGTTTTTCATTGATTATAGAGAAATAAATGTTATTATGATAAAAACAAGTACCCTCTTCCTCTAATAGATTATTTATTTGATCAACTTCACAGGGCTCAATAATTTTTAAAGATTGACCTTCGTGTTGGGTATCATCAATTGAAAATAAAGAAATAATACATTCTGAAGAAACACTATCAGATGATGTATGGACATTATGAGTTTACAGTAATTCCATTTGGGTTGAATAATGAACCCTCAGTTTTTATGGATCTAATGAACAAAGTATTCAAATAATATATTGATTATTTCTTTGTATTCATTGATGATATTGTAGTGTATTATAAAATTTATGAAGACCATGAAAATCACTATCATATCATTCTTGATACTCATAAAAGGAAAGATTTATATGGTAAATTTATCAAATTTGAATTATTACTTCAATAAATTTCTTTTCTTGTCCATATTGTCTCTAAGGAAGGAATCTAAATTGATCTTTTGAAGAAAAAGGCATTTCAAGAATGTCCTACACCAAAAAAATATAATTTATGTACATAGTTTCATTGGTTTAGTAGGTTATTATTTGCATTTCATTCATAATTTTGTCTAATTGGCTAACTTGTTAACCAATCTCATGGGTAAAGTGGTTAAGTTCATATGGAAAAAATAATGTGAATAATGTTTTGAATAATTGAAGATAATATTTTTTTAATTATCCTTTTTTTATTCTACCATCAGGAAATGATGGGTTTGTGATATAAAGTGATGTATTTAAGAAGGGAATGGGTTGTGTCCTTGTGAAAAATGATAATTTTATTGCATATCCATCAAGGCAGTTGAAGATGCATGAACAAAATTATCCAACTCATGATCTTTTCTTTGAATATATGGATACACTATCTCTATAGTTAAATATGTAAGATATATACGGATTACAAGAGTTTGAAATACATCTTCTCACATAAATAACTCAATGTGAGGCAAATAAAATGGATTTATTTACTCAAGGATTATGATTTCTTGATAAACTATCACCTAGGAAAAGAAAATAAGGTAGAAATTCATTAAGAAGGAAAGATCATGGAGTTCTAACCTGAATGAGGATTGAGAGAGATACTATGTTCATGGATTTAGTAAATATGGATATCGTAATTATTAAGGAAAGGGAGACACCATTAATTTTTTAAAGTATTGTGAAACCATATTTGTTGGAAAAGATAAAAAGCTCTCAATCTGATGATGAGGATTTTGATAATAAAATTAAAACTATGAATTATGGAAAATTGGAATGGTTTGTTTGTGAAGATGTTGTTCTGCAATTTGGAAAGAGGTTATGTGTTTCATAAAGACATGGTCTAAAAATGGAACTATTGGATGATTCTCATAGCTTAAATTTCTCTATACACCCTGGTAATACCAAGATGTATAGGGATATAAAGGAATGTTTTTTCTGGGATAATATGAAGAGGGAAATTGCTGACTATGTGTCAAAATATATAGTTTTTCAATAAGTTTAGGATGAGAGACAACAACCTGGAGGATTCATGAAACCTCTTATTATACCTTTATGGAAATGGGATGAAATTATGATGGTTGTTGTCACACGACTATCAAGGACTCCTTGAAGTAATAATGATATATGGGTTACTATCAATCACTTTACCAAATAGGCACATTTTCATGATATAATATAATATTTACCTCTTAAACACCTATAAATAATCAATATTAATGAATTTTTGAGACTTCATGGTGAACCTCTATCGATTGTGTCTGATCGAGATCCCTATTTTATATAAAAATTCTAAAAGATTCTTCAAAATACTCTAGATATTGAGCTTCATTAAAGCACTTCCTACCACCCTCAAACTGATGGAAAGTATGAAAGAACTATTAAAATATTAGAGTCCATGTTAATATCATGATCACTTTACTTTCAAGGTATATGGGATTAATATTTACCTTTGGTAGAATTTTCCTACAATATTATTTCCATTCAAGTATTCAAATGGAATCATATGAAGCATTATATGGAAAGAACTTTCATAATCCAACTTGTTGGGATGAAGTTGGTGAAGGAAACTTGTAAGTTGAGAAAATTTTGAAGAAATAACGATAAAGGTAAAGACTATTCAGAATCATATTAAAGAATCTCAAAGTAGGAAAAAGAGTTATGCTGAAAACCAAAGAATGGATTTTGAATTTCAAGTGGGAGATCATGTCTTTCTAAAATTATCTCCATGGAAGGGTGCCACAAGGTTTGGTAAGAATGGGAAATCGATCCCTAGGTATATTATACCATTTGAAATTAAGGAAGGAATTGGAACTATATCTGTAATGACCCGAACCCGAACAGCCACATGAACAGTGCTAAAAGGGTTTGGGGTTACTACCTTATGCGCACCTTCCCAAATGTTAAAGGCTGCCAACTAGAAGTGAGGGTCTGATAGGTATATTGGGGAGGCTATAGCCTCTCGGAGGACAATAATGGTACTGGTCCAGGTAATAATATATAACATTCAACAAAAAAACTACTCAGTAGACTCGAACCAAACCCGCATAGTGGAATCACAATCAATAGTAATAAACAGCGGGAGCAATAAATATAAACAACAGCAGCATAAGTAAACAGAACAGCATGTTGAACACCACTTGTAACTACTAATAAAACCAATCATGTGTCTATAGAAAATCAATATATAAAAAGGGGTACCAATGGAAAACCAATGGTATCTACAAAATAAGTAAGAGTACTGATACAGGAAAGAAAGTAAAAAAAAGTAAACTCCAACTAGGCAAGACCTCAAGTTCCATACCATCTCCATGAAATAGTTAAAGCAATCCAGCTCCAGAAGCTGACATATTTCCTGTACGTAAATCCATAAAGTATACACACATCTCGAAGGTCCCTTTCAAGGTGTGAGACGAATCTTAGTAGGATACCACCCAACGGTGCGTACCTAATATAAGTGTTTAAGCAAGCATGCAGTTAAGAAAACTAGTAAACAGTATGATGCACAAATAAACACAAACTCCACTGGTGCTCAACATCCACCATGGAGTTTCACCTGCTTTGTCCAATTTTAGAATCTCTGTCATGTATCCCAGCACCATGTGCCCCCTGACAATGTGTGTCTCAAGTACCGATGTCCCGAAGGCACGCCCAAGAAGTAGTAACTCGGAGGAACAGTGATACCTGTCCTCAAATAAGTAACAGGAGAAACAGTGATGTTTGTCCTCAAATAAAGTAACCAGAGGGATAGCGATGTCTACCCTCAAATAAGGGCGAGCCTCTTCCCCCAACCCATTAGCCTCAATGTTATTCCCTGAAGGCTCCTCACCTTCCACATGGCTTCCTACAGCAAGCACCCCCAAACCAATAGTACCTAAACCACAACTAACGGGGGCCTCTACCCATATGAGTGGTCAAAACCACCTCATCACGGAGTCTCTCTGTGTGTACATTACATAAAGTTTTGGGTGAGCGGTAATCACAAAAATATTACCCAAGCCATAACATCTCTAACACCTCGTGCCCCTACAACCATTTCGATCAAGTCCGACAGCCTTTCTATCCAACTAACTTGGTCCATGCCCAACCTGACAGTCACACTGCCTCAAGCCGACATCCATGACGCCCAATCTTGTGGTCAGAACCACCCAATGTAACCCGGGCCAATCCCAACCTATGATCAGCATCACTCAACAATATATGGCCACACCCAACACAACCCCAAGGGTTCCAGTATATGTAATGACACGTATCACATATATAATCACAATGAAATACTTTAAACATTCAAGACACACTAAACAATTGAATTTCACTATCCAAGTGTTGTCCCATACCCGCACTAAGATCTTTAAAGCCTCTAACAATCCATATTAAGGTTTAATAAAGTAAACTCAACAGTTTAAAACCATACAATTCAATTATAACCATTTCAGCGTCCCCTGGGAAAAATTCCCCGAAGAGAAACGGCCCCTCACCCAGCCTCGCTCAAGAAAAATGGTAAAAGGGAATACCCAAAGGCATCACAAGGGTCTTATAATCAGTTTTATATGAAAAGGCAAATAAAACAGGGTCTCGCTCAAAATACCCAAAAATGCGCCAAAGGTCGCACCACCCAAAAGTATGTGAAAACACAAAAGAAGTTATAAACCACCTACCTGATACTCATAAACATAGTCACGTCTAATATTGAGCTCTAATTCAAAGACAATATTCGTAGATCTATATTTCCATCAAACCCCGTAAATTATACTTGGATGGAAACTGCAATGTGTGAGACAAAGGATTAAGAGTAGAACAGGGTGTATGGGTTTAGCCTTGTTGTTGCGATCCCGTAGACACTGACGGATTGAAGAACAGACTCCAAATGAAGATTCTAGGGTAAGGGGTGTTCTTCGGGTTTTCGAAGTGGAAGTGTTCTGAAGTTGGGGAAGAAGAAGAGGTTTTTCGGAATAAGATGTGACACTCTTTCATTTAAGCGAATAAAAATAAAAATAAATGACGTGTATAAAGGACTACACACCATGTAGTTTCCTTGTTCGTACTCTAACATAATCCTAGGTATCCACATGGCTTGGATGCACCATATGGGTTGACACACGGCTTGAACTCAGCTGGTATGCAGAAAGAAGGATACATGGTGTGTCGATAAATACTAAACGTCGTGTAGTAGGAAATTCTTGCACGGTCATCACACTGTATATACTCAGAGATCACATGGCTAGTACACACTTAACCCATACACGGCATGTAATTTAGAGTACATGGTGTGTAGTCTGGAAATTTTCCAGAGCTTCCCTGATTTTCCCAGTTTTCACAAAACAAGACAAAAAAATCAAACAGGGTTGGGATTTTGACCCGTTTCAAAAACCTGAGTTCTTACAATCTCCCCACCTTAATATAGATCATCCCTGAGCTATAAAACGAAACTCGTAGATGGCACCGAACATACCACCCCGATCAAAGTAACACAAACTCCCCTGGTCTCAAAGGTTCTAGCTAAATTATTCAAGGGGCTTCCCACCTTATGAATTGCCTAACTTGGTCTCAACTCTACAAAACTCAACAAAGAAAGGGTTCACTAACCTATTTCCGGACTCATGTTTCTCTTGTGACCCATCGTCACCCCTACACCTCCTTGGTGCTCCTGCGTCGTTTCCAACACCCAAACGTATCCCGCACCGCATCAGTGTCTGCCTCCACGAGGTCCTGCATCCCATGGATGCTAAAAATAAAACTTGATGCCATGCGCCTCAAGTAACCTGCATCCTCGATGACCCGATGCCCACGGCACCTCAAGTTACCTGAATCATTGATGTCCAAGGCACCTCATACATATATATATAAATATATCATGCACCCGATATGGCGTCAATCCCACTGACCAGCATCTAATCAGTCCTCATATGTTATGTGCACCTCATGCACTCAAAATGGACATGCCTCAATAGGTAATGCCAATAATAAAAAAGGAATTCATGGCCAAACTCACAGTGTACCTCTAACCGTCATCGGCTCACCAGCCTGATCAGCCCCTGGAAGCTCCACGGCGTGCACCTGGACTAATGTATGGCTTACTGATTCCTAAACTCCATGCGGTACTACTCCAGTCTCCAGCCACTGACCCCTCAGATGGGTGCCATTATCTCTGTCGTGTCCTCTATGTGCAGTTGAAACTCAGCTACCCTCTCTTGGTACCAAACCTAAACCAACTCTAGATGTCATCATCTGTCCTGGTCCCTACCTGTCGGCTATCTGAGAAGGCTACCTGCAGAACCTCTCAAGATTCCCAACCTGTCCACATGTCCAGCACTCCTTTGGAGGCTTATCGCACTGAGCCCAAACATGTCCTGACTGTCCAAACTGAAAGAAAATCACTGAAGAACTGCTATGATGTGGTCTAGATGATTCCTTGGTCTGACTTCCCTATTGGAACTCATCCCTTCCTCACTTCATTCTATTTGAACCATCACCTGAAGCTACCTCCAGGCTAACCTGGGGCATATCCCTCTGGTTTCCCTCCGCTATGAGCGCCTAATTTACCACCTCTGAGAAATAACCTAGCCTGAAGATATTTACATAGATCTGAATGGTGTGTCGTAATCCATCCTTGAAGCGCCTCACCCTTATTGAGTCATCACTTACCATACCAGGTGCAAATCAAGACAGCTTAGTGAAATTATTTTCATATTCCATGATGGATATATCTCCCTACTGAAGGCTCAAGAACTACTGATCCCTCTCTTCCCTCAGTGTATCTAGGTAAAAGTACTCAAATAACATATCCTCAAAATCCTTTAATGCTATCCCTTTGTGCCTGTGAGCCTGAACCTTCACATCCCACCAACACTTTTCTAGTCCTCGCAGCATGTACGTCGCCAGCTTGACCCTCAACCCTGGAGGCATCTCGAGCTGCTCAAAGATCATATGCATTATCTCTATCCAGTTATCAGCCGCCTATGGACCACACTCACCCTGAAAAAGCGGCGAGTGATACAACTAGAACTCTCACGTCAGATATTCCATATATGGATTTGTAACTTGTGCACCTCTGTCGATCCCCTGCAAGACACATACCAGGATAGCTCAAATCTGCTCGTCGATCCACGGCCTGAACGCTGCCCAACCCGGCTACTACCCTATCTTCACTGGATCCCAAACCCGATCCTGTCTCTGAGCCTATACCAGCGGCTCATGCTCTTCTTTTACTGAATCCTGAACATGTTCCTGTGCCTGCGGCACTGTATCACCACCCGCCTGATGCTCCATCGAGACGTATAATAGGAACCCGCTGAATACCATAAATAGTCAGACAGCCCATATATATATATATATAACAATATATTCATGTAGATATAAAAAGCAGAAAAAGGCAATTCATAACTACTACCCTTACTCTCCACCACCGCAACCCATGCCCACGGCATCCCGGCCTCATGGCCTCCTTACCCACTCCTCAACAGATCCAAGTATCAAAAGTACCTTGGGCTATGCCCGTCCTGACAACCAATGTTGCCTCAAACTGACGACCAAGTCTCCCAATCCTGATGATCAAAATCACCTCAACCATAGTACCTTCTAGGTCGTACAAGACCTAGACCCAAATATACTATCACATGAAATTCTACAAATATATAAAGCATGGAATAACATATTGCAATAAATAAGAAATTTTATCAGGAATTTCACCTATTCACATTTAAAAAAATATAAGACATGGAAATTGATATTATTCACATGGAATTATCACTTCACAAAGAATACGTGTAGTTATGAAATTGACATACCCTAAAATGTGCCTATCAAAATTCAAGAAAACAGCCTTTCAATACTAGGACAAGGTCTAATTCTCTCGTACTGCACTGGGTTAAGGGTTACATATCACAATCAACAACATCACACACCAAGTGATCCATTGAGGTGGAAATCATATAAAATTTAATCTGAGAAAAATAAAAATAAAAATTCACACCCAAGGAAACTTGGTCCATCACTCTTACCTGGGGCTGTAGGCACCCAAGCACAAGCTAGAAACCTAGTTCCAATAACAACCTATCTCCAGTCTACCATATCCTAAATAGTAAAACCAGTAGAAATAAAAGATAATTCTTAATATCATTAGTAAACAACAAGACACTGCTACTAAATCCCTTTCAAATAACTCCTCAAATACAACTTTGTAACAACCCAGACCCGAACAGGCACCCGAACAGTGCTAAACGGGTTGGGGGTTACTACCTTAGGTGCACCTCCCTAAACGCCAAAGGCTACCGACAAGCAGCGAGGGTCTGATAGGTATAGTGGGGAGGCTATACTCTCTCGGAGGACAATAATGGTACTGGTCTGAGTAATAATATATAACATGAAACAAAAAAAATGACTCAGCAGACTCAAACCAAACTTGCATAGAGGAAGTACAATCAATAGTAATAAACATCAGAAGCAATAAATATAAACAACAACAGTGGAATTAAACAGAGCAACATGATAAACACCAATTTTAACTACTAAACAAACCAATCATGTGTCTATAGCAAGTCAATATATAAAAAGGGGCACTAATGGCTAACCAATAGTAGCTACAAAACAAGTAAGTGTACTGATACAGGAAAGAAATAAAAACAAAGTAAACTTTAGCTAGGCAAGACCTCAAGGTCCATACCATCTACATACAATAGATAAAAGCAGTATAACTCCTGAAGCTGACCTCTTTACTGCACGTAAATCCATAAAGTCTACATGCATCCCGAAGGGCCCGTGTAGGGTGTGAGATGAATCTCAGTAGGATACCACCCAACAGTGCGTACCTAATATAAGTTTTTAAGTAGGAAAACAGTTAAGGAAACCAGTAAATAGTATGATGCACAAATAAACACAAACTCCACTGGTGCTCAATAGCCACCATGGAGTGTCACCTGCTTTGGCCAACGTTGGAATCTCTGTCATGTAGCCCGGCACTATGTGCCCCTTAACAACATGTGTCTCAAGTACCGAAGTCCTAAAGGCACTCCCAAGAAGTAGTAACTCAGAGGAATAGCAATACCTATCCTCAAATAAGTAACTGGAGGAACAGTGATGTCTATCCTCAAATAAAGTAACCAAAGGGATAGCGATGTCTGCCCTCAAATAATGGTGAGCCTCTAACCCCAACCTATTATCCTCAATGCTATTCCATGGAGGATCATCACCTTCCATTTGGATTCCTATGGAAAGTACCCCCAAAATAATAGTTCCTAAACCACAACTAACGGGGACCTCTACCCATATGAGTGGTCAAAACCACCTCATCACGGAGTCTCTCTGTGTGCACACTACTCAAAGTTTTGGGTGAGCGGTAATCACCAAAATAGTACCCAAGCCACAACATCTCTGACACCTCGTGCCCCTACAACCATGTCGCTCAAGTCCGACGGCCTTTCCATCCAAGTAACTCAAGCCATGCCCAATCTGATAGTCACACTGCCTCAAGATGATGTCCATGACACCTAATCCTGTGGTCAGAACCACCCAATGTAACCCGGGCCAAGCCCAACCTGTGATCAGCATCACTAAAGAATATCTGGCAATGCCCAACACAACCCCAAGGGTTCTAGAAAATGAAATGACAGGTATAACATATATAATTATAATGAAATACTTTAAACATGCAAGAGACACTAAATAGTTGAATTTCACTATCCATCTGTAGTCTCATAACAGCACTAAGATCTTGAAAGCCTCTAATAAGTCATATCAAGGTTTAATAAACTAAACTTGACAGTTTGAAACCATACAATTCAATTATAACCATTTTGGTGTCCCCTGGCCAAAATTACCTCATGAGAAATGGCCCCTCGCCCGGCCTTGCTCAAGAAAAATGGTAAAAGGGCATACCCAAAGGAATCCCATGGGTATTATAATCATTTTGATATGCAAAAGCAGATAAAACACAGTCTCGCTCAAAATACCTGAAAACGCGTCAAAGTTCGTTCCACCCAAAAGTATGTGAAAACATGAAAGAAGGTATGCACCGCCTACCTGAGACTCATAGACATAGGAACGTAAGATATCAATCACCAATTCAAAGCTGGTATTCGTAGATCTATGTTTTCATCAAACCATAGCAATTCTAATTGGATAGAAACTATGACGTGTGAGGCAAAGGATCAATAATGGAACAGGGTTTGTGGGTTTAGCCTCGCTGTTGTGATCCCACTGCCACTAACGGATTGAAGAACAGACTCCGAATGAGGATTCTAGGTCAAGGGATGTTCTTCGGGTTTTCAGAGCGGAATTGTTCCAAAGTTGGGGAAGAAGAAGAGGTTTTTTGTTATATGACTTGATGCTCTTTCATTTAAGTGAATAAAAATAAAAATACATGACGTGTATAAAGGACTACATGTCGTGTAGTTTCCTTGTCTGTACTCTTACTTAAGCGGAGGTATCCCCATAGCTTGGGCATGCCACATGGGTTGACACATAGCTTGAACTCATCCGGTATGCAGAAAGGAGGATACATGGCGTGTCGAGAAATTCTACACACCGTGTCGTAGGAAATTGCTACATGGTCATCACATGGAATGTACTTGGCAAGAAAACAATCGGTACACACCTAACCCATACACGGCTTGTACTTTAGAGTACACGGTGTGTAGTCTGTAAATTTCCAGAACTTCCCAGATTTTCCCAGTTTTCACAGAACAAGTCAAAAAAAATCAAACAGGGTCGGGATTTTGACCCGTTCCAAAAACCCAGTTTCTTAAAATATATTACCGATTAGCAATGTCACCAAGTCTCTCCAAAGTTCATGATGTGTTCCACATATCATTGTTAAGGAAGTACATTCCAAATCCAATTCATGTACTCACCTATGAAGAAATAAAATTGTAACATAATCTATCTTACTGAGAAGATCTTATAGAGATTATTGAAATTAGAAATCAAATATTGGGGAATTAGATGACTCGATTGGTAAAGGTTTTTTATGGAAACTATAAAATAGAAGAAGTAATATGGGAACCTGAGGATGTTATGAAGAAGAACCACCCTCATCTGTTTAGAAAGTAATATTCATGAAAATTTCAAGGAATATTTTTTTTTAAGGAGAGAAAGATATAAAACCCAAATATTTTATAGTATGTATCTTTTTAAATAAATTTAATTTTTTTGATATCTTATATTGTATGCAATGCCAAGCTTAAATGAAACATGATATATTAATAAATATTATTATTTTAACATGATCGTTATAAACTAACAGTTAAATTGGTGGGAATGAATAGAATTATCCAAATTATGAAATTTTATATATTATATATTTAATAAAAAGTTTTTAATTAATCAAATAGATTTTATAGGCTTGATATAATAACAAATTTAATTTTATATATAAAAACATATTTTTTCTAAAGGAAGTTTTGTTGCCTTTTAATGGAGCACTTTTTTTAAAACTAAATTTTGAAACTTTTATAAATTAAATTTTAAAAAATCAATTTCATTTTTAAAATCTTAATTTCAAAATTATCATAGGGTGAATTTTTTGTATTTTTTCTGAAAAGATCAATTTTCCAATGAATAGTGAAAAAACCGATTTTTATAAAATTGTCAATTTCATTATATTAAATTATATTTATGATTTGAATATGATATTAATGTAACTTAAGAACTATATATTTATATATAATGTAAATAATTTCATTTTATTCATCCTTATACAATATTTTTCTATAAGTACATTTTTGGGCTTAAAAATGCATTTTTTAATAAAACGATTTTTCGTTGTGTTTTGCGGGATTAATTTTAAATTAAATTATTCAAATTATGTGTTTTTAATTTTTAAAAGTGTTTTCCATATTTGGATTCATAAGTTCCAAAATTATTAAATATTTTACTTTTTTTTACCAATATGAATAGTAACTTTAGTCATTTGTGTTATCACAGTAAAGGGTAAATTAGGTAATTTATGATAAAAATAAAATGATAAGAAGTATAAAATGACCCTAAAACTTGATCCAATTTTATTTTATGAGTTAGTTTAAACCATAATAATCCAAGTATATAAATTATAACCTTTTGGATTCACTTAGATGAGATTATGACATTTATAATATTTCATTAAAAGAAATATCAAAGATGTCATACTCATATTCTTAATTTATAAAATATTTTTAATATGGGGTCATTTAGAGATTATGTTTGAATATAATTATTAATTTTAAATATAAAGTAATTATATTCATTATAGTGATTTTTTATTAATTTTTAGTGAATAAATAATTACCTTAAATGCTTTCACAATAGCGATGCAGTAATTATTTTATTTATGGAAATTTCAAATAAATGATATAAAAAATATTAAAATAAATATAATTTGAGATAAATAATGTCAAAAAAAATTTCTAGAATAAATTTACATTTTAGGTATGTATTAAAATATTTTTTTTGAAGATATGTTGTTGTGTTGATATTTTTAAAAGTCCAAGTAATGAATAGTGTCAAAATTGACATTAATGATATTTTAAAATAAATAATATTTTATTAAATGATATGAAATTATTAAAAATCATAAATTTGTCAAAATAATTGATATAAGGTTGAAATTTTCATCAATTATCCATTTATGGGTAGTTTTACATTTTATAGTAACTATATTAACCCTCAAAGAGTAAAAATTCATGTTGTCACGGTAAGAGTTAAAGGGATTAAATAGGCATTAAAACTAAAAGATAAGGGTAGTAATATGACCTAAACATGTATAAAAATTATTTAATGAGATAATTTTTACCCATACTCATATTATATTCTAAATAACTTATTTTTGATCCATTTGGTATTGAATATTAATTTATATTAATTTAATATTTAGAGAGTTTCCAAAAGTTCCGCTCACCTCAATTATAAAAGGGAACTTCCTCCCTCTCTTCTACACACCACTTTTAGCCTTATAGCTTGAAAAAACCTACCCATTTATCTTATAAACATCCTTATTTAAGTTCTTTAGGTTATTTTCCTTGCAAAATACCAACCTTTGTGTCCCTAAGAGGTTAATTAAAGGAAGTTTTCCGAAGAAGAGGTAATCGTCTTTACCGACACTTTCAAGTATATTTCTTCTTCAACTTAATATTCATGTGTTGTCTACATTAAAAATAAATAAATATATTATTATATATATTCTGATATTTTATTATAATTATGGTACAACCATATTCCATCTTTTATCCATCCTATGAAAAATAAAAGCACCATGTATGTGTACGTACGACTTACCATCTCCACGCCATAGTGTAATTTGTTTTTCATCACCACTTTACTAGGATGGATATAATGATAGAAATAATGGATATATATTATAATTATTACATTGTATTTATTATGAAAAAATTAATATACCATCCACTTCCTTACCCTTTCACCATTAAGGGAATGATATTGTCGCTCGTGCGTACGTATGACCTACCGTCTCCATGACGCGATGCAATTCATTTTCCTAGTTCATAATTAAAGAATGATTATAAAAATATACATAATGAATAAATATTATATTTATGACCTTAATATAATTATTTATATTACATAACTATATATTTTTCTCAATAATCGGGACTTACACGACAAAAAATGCATAGGAAAATGAAGTAGTTAGCACCTAAAAAAAGGTAATAACAAAATATTATTAAACAAACGGGTGATAGAAATATATAACAAGGTAGTATATGATATAAAAATATGAAAATTGTTATTTTATAAATTAATAACATGATTTAAACCATTATACAAAAGTTTAAATCACTTTCAACTAAAGTAAAGTGCAAGGTAAGGGTTTCTCATCTCACTTTTACTTTTATGAGATACATGCCTTATTCACCACTTATTTCTTATGTGTGGTATATAAAATACCCTTTGATATATCATATGATTAATTTCTTTATATTAATGGTATTCAATGTTTCATTTTATGGTTATTAATTTTATGGTTCATACGATTCTACTAATTACAAATAGGCAAGGGATTTCTTAACTCAATTTCCATCCATTAGGTTAAACTTCTACTTAATTGATTATTTCATGCTAAATAACTTTTTGATATGTTTTATTTACACTTGTTTTATATTAATTTATAGTTTATATACATAATTGATTCATTTTATTAATTCCTAAAACATATACCATTTTTATATATGGTGTTTACTTTGAAAGTTATTGAATAATTGGGGAAATAATGTTAAATTTGCATCTTTTACTCAATACGGATATTTATTGATAATGCACATTGTTTTATGAATAAAATAAACTATTTTATATATGATTAATGCTTTGGATATTAAATAACATGTGGGTACCATATATATATAATCCACTCAATGCTTCTATAGTCTCATGAGATGAATAAGTTTTCCAAATTAAATAGATTTATACCCATAATGATTAAACCATATTGTAAAAGGTCTTGATGGTAAAGGTAGATTTATACCCATAATGATTAAACCATATTGTAAAAGGTCTTTATGGTAAAGGTATTATGTTCCTGGGAAACATGATTTATAATATTTAATCATTTCCTTCATTAAAATTTCCATTATTTTTATCCATGAGATTTTCACTATGATATTATCCATGGATTCAAATTTTGTAAAAGTTATTGATTAAATGGAATGTGTGTTCAACTGTTTTACCTTTTCATATTGATTATTAATTATTGATTCAAGATAGGTTCCATTGTATTTAATTCTTACTAATCATCCAAGATAAACCTTTTACTTATTCTCTTTTCCCCAGGTTATGAAGATGAAATGTTTGAATGAGTTCAAGGATGAAAATTACTTTCCTTTGTTATATTTTATATTTTTTACCAATGTAATAAGGGAACCATGTATGTATCTTTTTCTTCGAGATTACTAAACTAATTGGTCCTTTGGGATTTGATTCCTTGTATATTATTCTAATGTAATAAAGAAACCACTAACTCTGGGCTACTAGGGATGGGGTTGTTACAGTAATACCATTTCTTAAAGGATTTTAGAGAATATGTTTAATGGAACTGATGACCAATAAAAGTGATTTAGTGAAAAGTTAAACCACTTGGAAAACACATGATTAAGGGAGGATAACCCTTAATATTTTCCTGATGTTGAGATAATAATGAGATGTTTATGATATAGTGTTGGTGACCATGAAATTTGTTATTGGTTTGATGTTTTATGTTATCATTAATAGATTTTAATGCAAGTATTGATTTATGGAATATATTCAACAATATGAGATTTTATATTTGGAAGAATGCATGTTTTTATTAAGTTTTTTATAGTGATTAAGGTATTCACATATTTGTGATGTGACATTAAGAGACACTTTATATTGTCTGGGGAATATAATGTTGATTTACTAGCCTTCCTTCAAACATTTTGGAGTTTGAATTTGGTCAGGGATATTTTGGATGAGTATTAAGGTTAATTATATATGTAATGGAAAAATTTAAACTTTGGTTGTTACTGTTTATGTTTAGATATTAATTTATATGAAAGGACTTTTCACTCTTTTATGGATCTTATGATTCATTAAAAGTTAATTTTAGTGCATCAAGAATAAAATAATCATCTTGGATATTCATTTATTGTAGTATTAAATGAAGTAGAAAATGATAAAATCATATACAAAATATGAAATTTTTATTATTAAATAGAAATATTTTAAATAAGTATATTTTCATATATTCTCAGTCTAGATGGTAAAGTAATTCCTCAACTCTGGGAAAAGGATATTGGAAAAAAAATGTTATCCTAATACCTTCATTTATGATGAACCAATGTTATTTTAAATCATCATATATTTATAGTTTTAAGGTCATTAACTTTCTATTTATCATTAATTTTATTGTAATAAATGACATATATCACTCTCTATAATTATTTACTCTTGTCTTCTATGTCTGTATCTTCACCTGCAACAAATTTTCTCCTACATAGAAACCTAATTATGTGTTATTTCATATGAACTATGTACTTACCTTTATATCTCATTAATAGTAATTTTTATCAAACCATTTTATGATGTGGGTTTTCAATAATGGTATTTTCAAATTTCAAACCCTTAATTTCTAAATCAAGATTAAATTACGATGGTGAAATTTATTTAAGGGGGTAGAATGTAATAGCCTGAGATTTGAAAATAGGAAGATCCTATTTTATAGCATGTATGACATTAAAAAACAAGATTATAATACAATATAACACCCCAAGACCTTATGATATACTTATTTTTAATCTAATATCTTTGATATCTTTCAATTCACACAACATCGTCTTTGAACTAAATGTGTTACTCTATTAAAATATTATTATTTAAACATGACCATTATAACCTAGCCATTAAGATTGTGGGTGTGAATAGTAATAAAGAAATTATAAAAATAATATGGGTTACACATGTATAAAATAAATTCAATGTTTATCTATTTATTATAAATAACATAATAACCATTTGAAAGAAAAAAGAAATGTTTTCTAAAAAATTGTGTTTTTATGAAAGTCAGAATAGTCTCCCTTCATGAACATAATTTAAAATTAATTTTTGAAAATTTAAGAAAATTTATTTAAAAAAATTAAATTAATTTTCTAAATCATCATATCAAAATTATCTTAGGGTGAGTTTTTGGTATTTTTCTGAAATGTTTAATTTTTCAATGAATAGTGAAAATACTAATTTTTACTAAAAACTTCCTTTTCATTTAAATTATTTATAAGGTTGAATTATATTTTAAATTTGTTTTAAAGTAAAATTAGTTAAATTATATATATATTAATATAATTTAGGTAATTGGGATCATTTTCATATTAATTTTTGATATAAAAACTTTGTACACTTTTGAATATTTTCTCTTTGAAAACTCATTTTCTCATCGCATCTACGAGATTAATTTTAAATTAAATTTATATATTTATGTGGATGTCATTTTTAATAAACATAATTTATATTATTTAATAATTTTAACTTAATCTTTGACTAAATTAGTAATGATTCCATTAAAAATTATTTACCGTAATTTAGGTAAAGATGGGTTTACTATGGGGTTAAACTAAGAAGATAAGGGTTAAAAATGAACTAAAAACTTGTAAAAATATTATTTTTTTACTGTATTTACACATTATACTTACCAATTTATAATATAGGGTTATTTTTAATCTTTTTCATGTGAATGGATTTATCATTTTGGATTCTTTGGGGAAATTTTCAAATAATTTCCAAGAGGTTTCCCTTTCCCCACTTATAAAAGTTCACTCTCTCCCCTCACTTATTCACACCCATAAATCCATTTGGTTTGATAAAAACCTATGAAAATATCTCCCAAAAATCTTTATACATATTCTGGATCTTATTTTCCTCCCAAAAGACTATCCCTAGGGTCCTTAAGAGGAGATCCAAAGGAGGTTTCTTTTATATAAGGTAATTATCTTAAAAAAACTTTCATTTTCTTTCTTCTTTTTCCACATTAAATTACATCTTAACACTTCCAATATAATAAAAACAGTATATAACATATACTTATATGTAATTATTTTTATGTAAAAATATTTATCCATCTCTACTTCCATCAAAAGAGAAATGAAATCATTGATCATGTGTACAGTGGACTACCGCCCCGTAAACTGATGTAGTTTGTATTCCATAACAACATTTCAAATCTATATATAATGATGTATTTGACAAATTTATATTATATTTATGATATTATTAACTTATTTAATTTTAATATATCATATTCCTTTTTACATTTCATTCTGTTTCAAATATGATAACGGTGCTCGTGTGTACGGTGGACTACCACCTTGCGAACCGATGTGATTCGTTTTTCACTTATGATTTACATGGAATGTAATAAGGATAAAATTAATTAATATGTGTGATATATATTATATTATATATATTATTAAAAATTAATATATTTCCTAATAGTTATGTACACATACAAAGGAAATCAGTGTGTACACATACGAAGGAAATCGGACTTGAGGTAAGGATTTCTCATATCACTTTTAATTCTGTGTGACATAAGCCATATTCACCACTTATTTCTTTTGTGTGGTTTATATACTACCCTTTTGTATGTTATATCATAAATCAATTTAAATTAATGGTATTTAATTTTTTTCTAAGTTATTTATTTCATGGGTCTTATGGTACAAAAGCTTCAAAAGTGGTAAGGGTTTATTTCACAATCTCATCATTATTTGAGATTGTTTTTATTTAAGTATCCATTAGGGGAATTATTTAATATTTATATCTTAAAATCAATATAATTTCTTATAATATGTTTATTAATGATATTTTTCAAGTAATATTAATATTTTTTTCTATCATTGGTACTTAAAATGATTCATAAAATGTTTTTAAGGAAATATGACTTCATTTCTCTCTTTGGTTGGAAATCTATTTTCTTCCAAAACCGTGTTTTCTAAAAAAATCAAAATTGTTTTTATAATTTTTAAAATTATTTATTAATGAAACTTTTAACCATTTTGAATTTTTACTTAATTTTTTTAAAGGAA
Source organism: Viscum album (assembly GCA_963277665.1). Classification (NCBI taxonomy): domain Eukaryota; kingdom Viridiplantae; phylum Streptophyta; class Magnoliopsida; order Santalales; family Viscaceae; genus Viscum; species Viscum album. The sequence goes on from OY728156.1 coordinate 2,103,476,488, forward strand.
TTTTTATGTCATTTTCAAACAAGGCATGTTTAGATTTTTCCAAAAATGTGGAAGGAATATTTGTATTAATGTACTCAGAATGTATAGAATTTTCTTCTATCATGATCACACAATGTTTTAAATATTATAGTATAAGTTTCAAAGGTTATTTTCAAAATAATTTGTGAAATTTTAGTTTTAAAAGGTGATTTTCAAAATGAAAATGATTTTTTACCCAAGAATGTTTTTAAATATATTGTTATCATATTTATATTCATTAATAATAACAATACATTACTCTTACTCCAATGGGTATATATTGGAATGATACCATTATTATTATTTCTCTGGATATTTTATGATCATTTTTACTGGGTATATACTATATTGATACAATTCACTTTACTTTGGATGGTTTATGATTATATTTATTGATTGGGGAAAGTATTTACATTCTATATGCTAGTTTAAATATGAATGTTTATGTGAATTATGTTTCACCCCTTTCATATGAGGAATGAATTAGACATAGTAAGTGATAGGTGGGGCCCGCAATATTCTCTTGATACCTCGATATGTCTCATGAGACAAACTAGATTTGGTTTTGGCCGAGGCCTTACCCATTTATATAGATGTCATGGCATAAGGCCTTAACGGCATTATATGTCATGGAACAAGGCCTCGACAATATGTTTTAAATTTCTATCATTATTCATTCCTTCAATATGAATTCAGTTATTGATATTCCATGTGATTATTCAATTAGTTATAATATTCATAATTAATTTTCATGCTCATGTGATTATTTATATAGTACTTTTTTATCATCATTTATTCCTTCCATATTATGCTTAAGTTATTGATTAAATGGAAGGTGTTTTAGTTGTTTACCTTTACCTATTTATTATGACCTATTTATTCATAGATTCTTTTATTATATTTCCCTTATTTTTTATTTTCTCCAAATACAAGGAAGTGTTTTTTGATTGATATTTAGGGATACACTAAGGGGGGAAATATAACTCTCAAAAAAATTATTTATGTATTTTATTCTTTAAAATGTAATGTTAATTTCAAGTATGTATCTATTTTACCAATACTACTAAACTATTTAGTTCTTCAGGGTGTTATTCTTTATATCTTATGTCAGTGTAATAAAGTATACACCAGCTCTAGGCTACTGGGGTTGGGGGTGCTATTGGCAATCCCTGCGGTACTCTGGTCATTGATCCATAGTCCTTCTCTCTTCTAAAATTCATAGGGTTATGTGGATAAACCTATGGTTTTTATATAATCATGTATTTATAGAGAATATTAGGTTTTTGGAATTAGTAAACAATAAATTTCTTTGTTTGTTTGTTTGTTTGTTTGTTTGTTTGTTTGTTTGTTTGTTTGTTTGTTTGTTTGTTTTTTTGTTTGTTTGTTTGTTTGTTTATTATTATGGACATGATCACGCTCAACCCAAGGGTCTGAAACACTCCAAGTTTATTTCATGTCTGGGTTAAAACCCAAATTTGATATTTAATGGTGGTCTTGGATTTCCTATTCGAGTCCTCATTCATGATTTATTCCATTATTTCATTAAAAAAATTCAGTTATTATATAATATTTTTAATATTTTAATTATATCAATACTGAGGCTCTCTATGCCTTATAATCCCTCGTCATTTCAGCACCTAACTCTAAAAAAATTCCTTAATATATTTCAAATTCATATGAGGAAAAAATATGGATGTTACAATACAAAAGATCCCCCCTCTCATGAGAAATATCATACTCAACCAATCTTCAATGAATAAAACTCTAAAATGATGTATGAGGGAATAAAATACATAAAAATTATCAAGTAAGAAATATTTATAGCCTTGGATAAAATTCTAAAATGTTAACATCCACTTAATAAGATTCGGTGATACAAAAATTATTGTGATATTCTTAAATTGGGTAAATCTGGAATACAAATTCTCTAATATGTATCTTATGAGTGAAATTTCAACCACCATTAGAAAACCTACATACATTAATCATAACATATCAATATAAATCTTAAATTCCATGATGATTATTCTCCAGATATAACATGAAATATATTTTACTCCAAGATTTCATAATCATATCATATTACATATAGAGAATCCACCTACAGGATCTATGGGGGATCACTGAGAGGGGGAGTAAATTAGTGATCTAAATTACTTTTTAATTTTCTTTCAAAAAACAACCTTCTTCACTCATTAAACTATAGTGATGTAATCCTCCCCCATATCCACATCCACACCAAAATGAGGGAATATAACATATTTACAAGGTTCACCTATCGATGTGAGAAGGATGGTCCTTGGTATGATATGGATTCCTCCAAGATCACATTGCCCACTAGAATCATAATGTGAGTAGAAATCAGTAGGGTATATCCTTGATAATTGTGCCTACATGTCCATCAATTATTCTTTGGTGTGTCCTGAACTTTACAAAGATAAATATTGGTAATAACTAAAGATTCTTCAACTAAATATACTTCCTCCAAGTCGTTGAGTGTGTTAATTTCTTCCATTTCTTCTATACTTACACTATATAAATAAATCATAAATTCTTCTTAAAAATCTCACATAAATAAGTTGATTCTTCACATTGTATGCACAAAACATGCACACAACCACTTTGATTTTTTTATCCTTTCAAATTTATTCTACTTTTCATAATCACATAATCATATCTATTTTTCACATATATAGAGCTTCTTATATTCACTTATATTTATTATTTTTCTTTTTCCCGCTCTTTTTATAATTTTTATCTCATATTTCATATCTACACATCAGTCATATTTTATACTAATTTAGATTTAAATTTTAATTACAAATTCAATCCCACTTCTTTAAACATATCCATTGGATAATATTACATTTAATATTCACCAAAAAAATTAAATTGGTAGTTATTATATACTTAAATAACCCCCAAACCTATTAGATAAAGCCAAGTAATCAAGGATGATCAAACTACCCAAATCTCCACCCTTCGGGGAGTATCCTCATCCTTTGCAGTATAACACGGTAGTTCAAAATAGTTATTTTCTAATTCCAGAATACATTGTGATGTAATAATGGAACTATGCCGTATCATCCTTCCCAAGTCCAATGGAATGAAAAAAAAAATTTCATACTCCTTTATACCATGGAATCCTCTCTTGCAGCATGAACAAATATTCCCTCAATAGGTCGTTTCATGGTACCTTAATTACAGTATAGGATCCTTTAAAATTCTAGTGATACCAAAACCAACATGTTCCTCTCCTTTGTGGAATGTTCTTACTTCTATGACATAAACACATCATCTTTAAATCCATTGAGATGTGGTTACTCTTTTATGGTGTAAAGGTCCTAAAAAATTTTTATACAAGAAAAATATGCTTGAATATACTTATAGTGTATCCAACACTTTATAGCATGGATTTCTTTAAATAAATAGGGCCACCAGGAACTGATGCGGTCTCCATTGTGGTGTAGTATCTATTTTACAATTCACTTATTCAATCAACTTCTATGACACAACCCCAATCTTTGTAGAATGTGACAACTTAATTCAATAGATTACATCATTAAATCATTTCATGATATATAAACACTATATACCATCTTAATAATTGTCTGAATTAATCTCTAAAACATATTAACCTCAGAAGAAATGTGATTTTGGATATAATTTATGCATTAAAAAAAATCCAATATAATGAATCATATCCACTCTAATATATTCTTCAATAAACTCCTCAAAAAAACATATCAATGACTACTAGTCTTAATAATCTCCCCCTTTGTATTTTTTTTTCAAACAAGTAATATAAATCACTACCAAAATCTGAATTATTATAAATGGATCTCCATTAAATAATTCTAATCTGACATGAGGGAACTCGGTTTATGAAATGATAAAATTAAAAAATTAATACAATGTTGTCTATAAATAGTGATTATATTCAATTTTTATTCGAATTTTATCATCTCAAACATTCTTGATGATGAGACACCACTTGAAAAAATATCAATAAAATCATAATCAATACTTTATCATCACCATTTACATAACATAAATATTTTCTTAAAAAAAATCTTTCATTGACTTCAACAAATTGTTAGAATAGTTCACACACATACACAATGATGAAATCATATATTTTTCCTTTCAAAAACTCCCCCTAAACATATTCTCCCATTAATAGGTTAAGAACATATCAATGGATACTCTTAATATATTTACGATGTCAATTTTTCTCCCCCATTGACAATAATATTCAAATATAAAATGGGAGATGGGACTTTTATACCATAACTTATCCTTGAGATGGTTGAGGTTAAAATCCCAGCATCAACCTCAAATTCTGATAAGAATACTTTACCAGTGGCTTGGTGAACACATCATCCATATTATACTTTATAGAAACATACTCCAACATTAATTCATTTATCTACGCAAGATCCTTGATAAAGTGATATATAATATCAATTTGATTGGTTCTTAAATGTGGAACAATATTATTTGATAAATTGGTATCACTTTGATTATCTCATCCAATAAGAAGTTTCATATTTATCTCAACCTTCAAATATTCCACCTATATATTCATCTAAATTAACTAAGTTGTCCCATGAGTTATAGCCACATATTCTACCTCAACAGTGATTAAAGTCACATAACTTTAATTCTTAGTATGTCCTGATATGTTATCCATTCCTCCTTATTATGGAAGGTTCTATGTGACTATGGTTTATTTTATGAAAACCCCCTTATCCAATACATTGGATCCCCTCACCCGCATATGAGTAAAATCTTGTGTAAGGATAGATCTCCTAGAAAAGAGGAGGCAGTTTTTTTCATGGAGTCTAGGAAAACCCAATCAAAGTGATATATTGGAGTCAATGTGGAATGCTGCAACATGAACCAAGCTATGGTTAAAGGTATTTTCTCCTAGGGTTAAGGGTTATTTTATCATCTACTAAATAAACTTATCATTAGATAATCCCATGATCATGACACTTATATTTTATTTTTGTCAGTTTCATGATTAATTATTTATGTTTATAGATTCTTCATGATCACTTAATAAATTAATTAGCAATCATGCAAGATAGAATAAAATAAAACTATATTATGCATAAATTTTATCAGACATGGTTAATCAATTAAGTAAAATCCATTTAATATTAACAAGGAATGTGATAAGATAAAACTATTTTTTATGTATACGGATAAAAATCTTTAAATTAAAATATTAAGCCAGTATATCCTTTCATTACTTGATATAGATTCAAACTCATAGTTTAAAGTACTGGACCAGACCAATTCATGGTTATTTCAATTATTAGGGAACTTTTAGCGAAGTATTTGGTTGAATTAACCTGGTTTACATCAAAGGTTGACTGAAAAACAGGACTTTTTGTAACTAAGAGGAAAGGGTTAATGAAATATTTATCCAGTATTTCAATATTGGGGAGAAAACTCAACAAGTCAAGGAACTATGGTTTAATGGATTTGGTGAGTTACACATACCTAAAACCCTTTAATTAACTTTACAGGCCCAAGTCTAGGTTATAATAAGGGGAATGTGGGTCCTTAACACTAGATTATCTATGAAACAGGATACTTTGGAATTAATGGTGATAGATATTAGGTTTAAAAAAATAGTGATTGGTTAATAAAATTAAAATTTATTAATATAATTTGGTAATCAAAGAAGTACTAATAATATGATCTTAAATTTTATAGAAATGGAAATCCACATGACTTTGATAATATCACTGTGATCTATATTATAGAAGGAAAAACTTTACACTGAATTGAATTTCTAGGAATGGTATAGGTTCTTATGCATTATACTACACCATGAATGGAAATTATACATGCTGAAAACCCCACTTCTTGAGTCGTTTATGGAAGAGGCTAGTGAGTAAGAAGAGTCTCTCTACTTGAATAATTCTGATTATGCAATGGATGTATAATTTTTTATGTTATCCTCTACATATAGTGAGTATCTAAAGAAATATGAGAATATGGATGCATATAATATAATTTCTCACCTTCATGATATTTATCATGATAAAGAGAGATAAGATAAATATGTGATCTCCAACATTTTATTAATGTGAAATCATGGAGAGTTGGCCCCAACTATGCCTCATGTGGTTAATATGATTGGATACATAGAACACTTATACATCTTGGTGTTTAATATCCCTAATGAGTTTCACACAAATCTCATTTTGTTCTCACTACCTAAAACCTTATTTGGTTTAATTATGAGTTATAATATGATAATTAGCAAGAAGACTCTTTTGGAACTTCTTAATCTTATTCACTAAGTTGATAAATACATGAGTTGTGAAAACCTATGGTCTTTATAGTGAATAAGAAAATTGAGAATAAACCAAAGGACTCAAAGACTCATTCTAGGTCAAAAACTTTAGAGTAAAAATCATTCCAATAAGAATAAGATCCATCAGTAATAAAATTAGAAGAATGTGGTAGATTTTTGATGTGGAAATAAAGGATAATAGAAGATGGACTACACCTAGAAAAATAAGATCAGGTAATCTTCAGGTGTTCTCATTATTGAGTGAAATATTTCTATATCTACAAGTTGGGTGCTAGATTTTACATGTGGTTCTCACATTTGTATCAAAATATAGGAACCAAGAAGATTTCAAAAGGTAATCAGATGTGAGGTGGATATATGGGATACTAATGGCGTGAGGTTGGACACTCTATATATTGGAGAATACCACCTCACATTTCCAATAGGAATGATTTTGGTTTTAAAGAACTGCTATTGTGTTCTTATTGTTACAAAGAACATCATATCTTCTTCTTATTTGGACATGGATGGATTTATTTTTATCCTTGGAAGTAATATTTGATAATTTTATAAATATAGAATATGGAATAGCTGAATAATGGTATTTATATATAAAATTACAAAAAACAAATATTGGCAATTGATAATTAATCAAACTCACACAACTCGTTTCACACCTTATTGTGGAATCACCACTTTGGTGACATAAATGAGAAGTGTTTGATGAAGATCTATCAAATGGTTACCTAGACTCTTTTGAGATTAAATCACTTGAAATATTTCATACTTTTTTACAAGTAAATATGACCAAACCACCATTTGGTGGTAAAGGTAAAAGGGCTATAGATATTCTATAATTGGTACACATTGATGTTTGTAAACCTTTTTAAGTAGAATCTAGAGGTGGATTCACATACTTTATTACTTTTACTAATGACTTAAGTTGATATGGATACATCTACTTGATGAGGTATAAGTATGAATCCTTTAAGAAGTTCATAGAATTTAAGAATGAATTTGAGAATCAACTTGGTAAGAAAATAAATAATCTTTGATCGGATCAAGGTGGTGAATATCTTAATGATGGGTTTAATGATTTTAAACTAGAGTATGGGATTTTATCTCAACTCACTCCTCATTATATGCTATAATGGAATGGTGTTAGTGAAATGAGTAATATCACATTGTTATACATGGTAAGGTTGATGATGATTCGCATAAAAATTTCATTATCCTTTTTGGGATATTCATTAGACATGGAAGTATACATACTAAATCGAGTACCAATTAAAGAGGAAAATGAGATTCCATTTTAGTTATAGAGTGGAAAGAAAACTATTTTTCACATGCATGTGAATGGGGGTGTGAGGCATTTATTAATACTGAATCAATAAATAAACTATCACACTAGGTCGTGAAGGGAATCTTTATAGGTTACCCCAAGTAAATGAGGGGAAACTACCTATATGATCCCTTAGATGAAAAGTTTATAGTTTCTAAGAAAGTTTTATTTATTGAGAGGGAACACATACTTAAGAAGGATAGTGGGATAAAGATAAAATTCTTGGATTTTGATACTCAAGATACATAAGAGTTGGTATGGGAACAGACTTCATAGGTTGTTGTAGAAGAAGTTGTTCCCAAAACACAAGTACAACATAGGAGCACCAGAGAAGTTAGAGAACTGGAAAGATATGGATTTTTAGTCACTGAATATGGTGATTAATTATTGGTTAAAAATAATGACCCTATATCCTATAAGGATGTTGTATAAATCTTATAATCTACAAAATTGAAAGAATACATGAATTTAGATATGGATTCCAGATACCAAAATCATGTGTGAGTTTTAGATGATCCTCCATCAGATGTATATACCATTGGGGAAATGGGTATTCAAGATGGTAATGAACATGCAAGGTTAGGTTAGTACCAATAAATCATAGCTAGTGGATAAATCATTTAAAATGTGCCAAGGTATTTAGTATGAATAAACATTTTCTCAAGTTACCATATTTAAATCCATCAGAATTATACTTTCTTTAGTAGATTTCCATGACTATGAGATTTGGCATATACATTTAAAAATTTATTTCCTTAATGGGTACCTTTAGGAAGATGTGTATATGAAACAACCATAAGGTTTTGTAACACTAGGTGATACCAAAAAGGTATACAATTTGCAAAGATACATTTATGGACTAAAAAAAGTATCTAGGTCATGGAACATTCACTTAAATGAATCTATAAAATAATTTGGTTTCATTAAGAATGAATATGATCCATGTGTTTACAATTGGTTTAGTGGGGGTATTTTCATTTTAATAATAGAATATGTTAATGACATATTACCTATTGTAAATGAGATACCATCCTTACAAGAAGTTATGCATGGTTGAGAAAGTGATTATCCATGAAGGACTTAGGTGAAGTGGCCTACATTCAAGGGATAAAGATTATAGACGATAGAAAAAAGTGGATAATTGGACTAAGATAAAGTGAATACATTGACCAAATACTAAATAGGTTCAATATGAAACAATATAATAGGATATGGGTTCCATGATCACATGGTATACATCTTTTTAAGAAATATTTCCTTAGAAATAATAGAAAAGATATAGAGAATGGGTAAGATCTCATACACTTATATAATAAGATCTATCATGTATTTCATATTATATACATGGCTTGATGTTTCCTATGATTTGATAATGGTAGGTAGATATTAAGGTGATCCAAGGAAACAACATTTTACTATTATAAAGGTTATCCTTAAATATCTAAATAGAACTAATAAGGATATGTTCTTTGTGTATGGGGGAGATGAAGAGTTAGTCCTTGTGTAATATATATATTCTAGCATTTAGACGTATCAGAATGATCTGAAATCAAAGTCAGTGTATGTATTTTTTTTCTCAATAGAGGATTTGTGAGCTATAAGAGTTCAAAGCATCCAATTATCACCAATTCTACAGTGAATTTTAAGCATATTTTGGATTCTAATGAATCTAATGAAGTAGTTTGGATACAAAACTTTATCCAAGATCTTGATGTGGTTCCTATAATTCAAGGCCCTATCACAGTTTACTATGATAACACTTTATTGGTGGATCTTTATAAAGATCCAAGGTCACATCAAAAGACAAATCATATAATTATGAAGTTTCATCTCTTAAGTGATTTTTATCAATGAGGTGAAGTTTTAGTGAGTAGATTATCCATGAAGTAAAACATAGTGGACCCCTTGATAAAGGATCAATCTTATCATATACATGAGTAACATGTGAGAGATAGTGGACTGAAGTTTATTAACAGTTGTCTCTAGTGAAAGTGGAAGATTATTAGAGTTAGTTCCCTAAAACAACTTCTAATTAATTTATGATTAAATATATTCATTTTCTTGATTATTAATGAAATTTATTTTTACATCATGATTGTTCCTATGCATGACATAGTATATGATAATGTCCTAAGGATACATGTCATGTTGAAAGTACATAACATCTCCCCTCTATGATAAGATACTTTATATGTTATGATAGTATCTCTTAAACCCATGTTCTATGGTTGGATGATATTGTCTTAAATTATATGGAAGATATGGTCTATTAGGTTTAGAAGTATCATAATACATTGAGACACCTTCTCATGGTGTTCGTACTTTGTTATCTCTAAGAATGGATGTTGTGAGAATGGATCCACCTGTAGGAAATCCAAATTTTATGTGTCATTCAATGATCCTATATATTTATGTGTGTATTGAACTTTATAATTTAATATTATCATTAATTAATACCATAATTCATGTACTTTGATGTATTGATAAAAAAATATGATGACATTTTCTTGTTGAAAAGTAGGATATGTTGGGTGCATCGTGAGTGATATTTCATTAATAGATAATTAAAGAAAGGATTTATCCATTCTGTCTATTAATAGAATCTAATATCTTAAGCCCTTTGATGGGAATGTAACTACCTAGATAAATCTATGTCCATGGTATTTTTTGGGAAATTTTATTTCTAGAAATTCAAAAAAATAGGCATCAAGAACATTGGTTAATGACACCAGTATATAGCCTTAATGATTAGAAACATCATGATAAAGGGATTATATTATACAATAAGCATTCATAGGAGGTTTTATTCCATTGTGTCTTTAACTTCTTTCTATATGGGCGCCTTATCATGTTTCTATATTCTAACCTCATACTTTAGGAATCTATTCCAATTAACATTGATAAATGGACCTAGAGGGTCACACACTAAGTATATCTAGAATCATGGTCAAATTAAATGTTTAATTTAATAAGTAAGAATAAATATTATTCCTACTTTTTGGTTTAATAATTATTCAGGTTTTTTTGATTTCCAAGATTTAATAATAATTTATTCAAAATAATAAGAGAGTTAAATAATAATAATAAATTTTTATTTTTAAGGTTTGATGAGTGTAATATTTATTATATTTATCAAAAAATAATGCAGTGATATTTATTTGTTAAATAAATAGTCGTTATTCAAGGTTCAGTAAATATCGAGGAGGATAAGCAGACTGATCTTAATGCTTCAGTTGGAAATAATGTAAATTATGTTTGTTCATATGTTATTAAGTGATGAATATGTCAAGTGATTAATAATAATATTTTTCTTATTATTAAACACAGGTTCAACTAAGAATTATAGAATTAAAAAGGGTCCTATGTGAAAATTTTAAACCCTAAACCTGCCATAATAAATATCAAATTATGTCACTTTCCATAGACACACTTGTTGTAAGAAACATATAGAGAGAAGATATATCAATCCCTAGAGAGAGTTATATATATATAGATTGTTTATTATTTCCTCTTCTTCTAACAAGTCATCGAGAGAACATTAATAATTATTCATCCTCTAAGAGAGTTCTATTGTGATTAACCATGAATGATTAAAGTGATCAAGATTAGTCATTCTAACACCCAATGATTCTATGGAAAAGTTAAATATTTTGGTTTAAGTCTAGATCATTGCTAGAGATATTCTATACTTGGATCCTATAATGCAAAAATAGTACGATGAAATCGATTCAACCGGATCATTAATGAAGAAAGAATTACAAGTTCATGTAATTCTATATATGCTTATAAATTAATTATAAATTACATGATAATATCCTCCTATTCTAGTAATGGTGTTTAATAAAGTCAAGTAATCTATGAATTTCATTGGTCATGATTTAATTCATTATATACATATCATATTATTCATAAATTAAGACTAAAAGGAAAAGTTATCCATGCCAAAATAGGTCCATGCTAAATTACTTTTGTAATTTTCCAATATATGTGTTCTGACTCAGTCCAAGAAACCTTTTAGATATATATCTATGGATCTTCATACCTAATATTTAGTTTATTTCACCCATTTCTTTCATTATGAATCATTTCCCTAAACACATATTTATATAGTTTAAAGTTGAGATATCATTTATAATAAGTAGTACATCATCCAAAAACAATACCATAAATACCATGACACTCCCACTAATCCTCTTGCATATATAGAATAATACATGTTTTTTAGAAATCCAAACTCTTTTATTACATCATAATACTATATATTCCAAATATAATAGGATTTCTTCAATATATAAATGGACCGTTGTAACTTGAAAACTTTAATAGACTCATATTTCTCTTCAAAAACTTCAAGTTGTATTATATACTCATCGTTGACTAAATTCTCATTAAGTAAATTAGTTTTGACACTCATTTAATATATCACTTAATCATAATGAGTTTCTATGGAAAAAAATATTTGAATGGATTATGTCATTGAAACCGAAGAAAAGGCCTTTTCATAGTTAATATCATTAATTTTTTTGTAACCCTTTTCTAACTTGAGTGATTTATAAGTAGACACTCTACCATTAATTCAAAGTTTTTTACAAAAATACCAATTTTACCCTATGGGTCTTACCCCTTATAGTGAATCCACCATGGACTCTTGTTAGGTAGTGTGTTTAACACCTACAAACATTACTTATTTATCATTTGATATAATAAATCCATATCTCTCAAGATCCTAATGAATCCTATCAAAACTTTTAGGTTCTTGTGTAACTTTATTTGGTTCTTACTCCACAATTATTTGTACAACTAGATCAACTTTCATATTAGGAACACTTCCCATTTATTATTCTTGAACTTCTCTAAGTTCAACTTTCCTCTATCTAACTCTTTTACTTATGTGATCCTTCTCAAGGAAATCACTAAGGTGGCCCAAAAATTTCATAAATAAATATTATATCTCATTATAAGAATATTCATTAAATATCATTACAATCCACACCATAATCATAAAGGTTTACTAAAATTGAAAACTTGGATACATAAAAATATGGTATGTAAATGATCTGCATCATCACCCACTTATTTCTTCACAACTAGAACCCTTCTTAAACATATCATACTTAAAACCTTTCTTCATATCCAAGGTAAAATGAAATATAATAAAGGGTGATCTTAGATTCTTGGTAAGAGTAAACAAGAGAGATATTTATGATCATTTAATCATAACTTGAGAATAAGGGTATGAGAACATGATCTTAACATTTTAAAATCATACCCATCAATTCATATATCATAATCATGAGTCATGTCATAAATCTTAGTAGTTCATAAGACATGAATCATAATGAAATCAAAGAATATAATCCATAAGATCATAACATTATCATAAGATCATGTTATAAAAGATTGTTATAAAGTGTGGAATAATCATAATCATAGAAAAAAATCTCAAGTATCACTTCCAATAGCATCATTGTGGAAAAAAACTCATTATAAAAAATCCTACCAAGAAAATTTCAAAATTCTCTTAAGAGTAACTTCCATCTAGTTAAATCTATCATCATTACATAATGCATTAGAGGGCTATATAATTTTGGTCCCACCCATCACATAATCAGAATCCATTTATATAAATAACACAAGGTAATAAAACATCCATCATATCTACATATCATATCTCATGGAAAATAAATTGGTTTTATAGACATCTTATCATCATAATCACAAAAATAATTCATCAGGGATTAATCGACCTGTAGAAAAAAAATTGGTTTCAATTCAATCCTTACATCATCATAAACTATCTAGGAAAATAATATAGATGGTATTATAAGAATATATCCCTAGTAGAGTATAATAAATATCAAATTATGTTTAAATAGATTAAAAAAACCTTTAAAATAACATTTAAACATTTCTTTAAAAACATGAAACATGTCATTTTCTTTAAATATCTTTAAAACTAAAAATTCTTATAATATTAAGAAAAATATTTTATTTGAAAATAATCATGGAAAATTTTAAATTAAGCATAAAATAAAATAATGGTTGTGACATTGGTAAAATTTTCTCATGTCATGTACATTAAAAGATAACATTCTTTTCACACTTTGGTAAAAAGTCAAAATATGCCTCATTCGGAATATGGACAGAAGGTTCCTTTTAAAAAAATCAAAAATAATACATGGTTAAAAATTAATTGAACTAATCATTGAATTATATAAAATAAATTTCCTTAAAAAATTATAAAATATGCACATATAAGAAAAATATTCCCAACCAGAAGGTGAAATAAGGTCGTTTTTCCTTAAAAACATTATTTCGGTTCTCTTTTAGTACCAAAGAGATAAAAATTAGAAGAAAACATGAAATAAATATAATTAATTATATTAGAATAAAGTACATGGGTTTTTATAATATTAAAATAATACAATTACCCAAACTAAATTTAAACATAAATGATCCTAATTAAAAATGATATCAAAGTATTAAACTTTACTACTTTAGTAACTTTTAAATAATAATCCCCGTTAAGGAATAAAATAAAATAAAATATTAAATATAATTAAAATAAGGATATTAATTATATAAAATGTAAAATGGGTGGTATTTACACCTCATAAAATAATATATTTTTATAACATAACATATTTCCCAAAGAAGAAAATTTGAGATGATAAATCCTTACCACGTTGGTAATTTCTGAACCAATACTTCTTGGATTAAATAACCTAAATTGTAACTTTAAATAACATAAATTAAGAAATATAAATTATATAACATTTAAAATAAGTATTATATACACATCCTAAACATAAATAGGTGCATAATATCAAACATGTCTCAACAAAATAATATTGAGATGAAGAACTCATACAATGATCATATCTCTAAAGTTAGGATTAATCATTGAGGTGATTATGTGTAAAAAATTTAAAAACCACATTAAAAAGTGTAAATACAAAATAATTTAATCATATTTCATTTACCACATAATATTTTTTAACATAGTCAATTAAGTAGAAGTATAACCCAATGAATTAAAATTGAGTTAAGAAACCCCTTACCTCATATCCGAATCACTTTGTAAGTTATCTAACCTCTTGTATAATAAATTTAAATTTATTATAATTCTATAAAATAACCATATATATCATTATAATATCATAAATGATCCAATTATAACATTTTAACACCTATTTATCAATAATTATTTATTAAAATCTTCGTTTCCTATTGTTAACAATTTCATTTTTCATGCATGTTTCCATTCGGAAGTCATGATCCTTGTAATTTGATCATGGTTTCATAATATTCAGAATTTTAATCATATAATTAATAAAATATTTAATCAATATATACAATTTTATAACTATTTATATAAAGTGGTGATGAAAAATTAATTACATCACTTTGTGGAAATGTTTATTCATATACATACGTGTGATGTTTCCACTTTTCAATGAATGGAATGAAAAAATAATAATTCACCTTTATATAATTATAAAAATATCATAAATATAATATATATTCATTAAACAAATCTTTATAAAAAAACCATGTCAGGTAATGATGTAAAATTAATTTTATTGCTTTGTGGAGGTGGTAGTACGAACGTACGCACGAATGATACTTTAATTTCACATTTTTGGGGAAAAGGATATGAATAAGGTTATGAAATTAAAATAATAAAATATAAGTATATATGATATACTAATTTTCATATACTTTAATGTTTAGGATATAATTTAAGGAGTTATAAGAAGAATTAAAATGAAAATACTCGGTTATGACAATTACCTCCTCTTTGAAGAACCTCCTTTGGATTTCTCCTTAAGGTCCTTGGGGTGATATTTTAAGAATATCAAAACCTATAAAATGAATATAATTAATTTAATAATAGTTTTTTCTAGGGTTTATTTTAGATAATTAGCTCAAGAATTTTGAGTAAGATAGGAGAGGTGGTGTCCTTATATAAGAGAGGAGAGGGGCACCCTTGAAATTACTTAAATTATTAAATTAATATAAATTAATTTTCACATTAAATTGAGTAAAAATTGATATATTTAGAATATATAATTAATAAAAGTAAAAATAATCTTATAAAATAATATTTAGACAAGTTTAGGTGATGGTTTAACCCTTATCTCTTTGTTTTAAGCCTCTCTTAACACTTTTTACAATTACTGCGATATCAAAGTATTTTACTCTTTCTAGTTCAAAAAAGTTACTATAAAAGTATAATTGGAATATAAGTGGAAAATAGTTGAAATTATAAACTATATACCATTAAATTTTCAAAATTTAATATTTTTATGAATTTTAAATCATTTAATAAAATATTAATTAACCTAAAATACCATTAAATTCATTTTCAAGACTATTCAAATAATTGACTTTAAAAAAATATCAATCTATAATGAAATTTTAATATAAAATTTTAACACATACCAAATTCATTATATTTTTTCAAAAAAATCTTGTAATGCCATAAATCATCCAAAAAATATTAATCTTTAAGATTATAAAATCATTTTCTTGGTTTTTCTACTCATTTCACAAGCATTGTGTCAGCATTTTAGAAAAATTTAAAGTAATTATTTCATCGTTAGAAATTAAAAAAAATTATCATGGTAAAAAAATTCTATATTATCTCAAATAACCTTTTAGAACTAACCATAGCCTCCTTTTATCCCTATGAAAAAATATTAGAGTTATTAAAATAAATAGAGTGACATTTTGGATTTATTTATACTATTGGAAACCAGGTCTATCCCCACACATCTATACCAATTGTTTAGAGAAACTGTGGGTATAGATGTTGTGCCCAAATTTATACCCATTATTTTAAAATAACCATTGTTATAGATTGATCTATACCAATGGTTTTTAAAAACTTTGGTTATAAATCCTTGAAATAACCAATTTCACTCGGGCTTCTCCTCCCCTCCTCATTTCAAATCCCCAATTCCCTACCTTCTTATGATTTTGGAGTCCCCCCCCCCACCTATCCTTAGGTGAATTTTCTTCCATCAATATGTTATATTACTCTATTTGTGGAATTTTTTGTTGTGATCTGTAAGATTTCCTTCCCTACAGTTCTTTCTTCACCCCTCACCCGAGCAACGACCGGTTGTATTCTCCAACATTCTCCCCTAATTCAAGGATTTTTTATTTACAATCTTCTTTGACATTATATTAGTGAGTTCTTATTTCATCTTATCTTATGTTGGATGTTATTTTCATTTTTATCTATGCATTTTATTTTACTGGATCTTGTTAGAATCACTTATATCATCATATTTTTAAATTTATAGTATAATAGAGATCAAATATAGTCTATTAAATTCCTAAAAGTAATATTTTAATTATAATTTATTTATTTATTAAAACTGTCCTATGGATTAATATGAATTTAACTTAAATTTGAAATTATTTTGGTGGAATATTTTAGGGATTTAGATATTTTTAGTTTTGGGAATCATATTTAAGTTAATTATAGGGGTAAATATTGGTTTTTATTATCCTAAAGTTATGGGATGTAATTATTTAAATTTAATTTATTATATCATGAACGATGGTTAAACTATTAATTGGATTTTTTTTAATGCAAAAAAGAAATAATTGTATGACGGTGTACATGATTATACTGTTATAAGTAAATTTGGAATATTTTTTTATCTACAAAGGTTAGTTATTCATGAATTTATTACTGTATTTATAGTAATTATCAAGAATTTTTCTTAGAATTCATAATTAGGATTTAGACATTAATGAATGATAAAAGATTATTTCAAATAATTAAATATTTATATTTCAAATGTTTAATAATTTTAAACATTTATTATGTACAAATATGTATAGAATCCTTTGGTCAATGTTATGAAATAATTATATAATTTTGAATGTAAAGATTATTGGATTATATTAATTTTATGAAACACGGTTTCCATTGATAAAGTTTTATATAATAATTTAGTTCTTTAAAAAAATTAATGGTATTAACCTTAGTTTCACCTATTTTGATTAACTATTTAGTATAACTTAGTTCTTTGTTAATAATGATTCCTTAGTTATTTTATCATGTATTGAGTAGTTAACCATTTATTTCCACTACATTTTAAATTAATTGAAAACCATCTAACCATATTTTACCTCAATTAATAGGTTTCATTAGTGGTGATATAATGGATGGGATTCATAAAGTGGGATGAAATATATCAATTATTTAGTCTTGATAGATCTTATCCAAATTAAATAATTCTTAAATTTAAGTAGAATATCATGTAAAATATATTTTCCTTGTGTTTGAATAATATAAGTAATGTTAACCATAAATAAAATCCTTTCATGACTAAATTTTATCCTCAATTATTTTTCAAATGAGAATAACTCTATGGATAAGAAATACACATTTTTCTACTAGTATTACTTAGTTGTTAATTATTGCAATACATGCACCTTGTTTTGATTTTAATAGTATGCCTTGGTTTTTTATTATGATATGACTTGTTTTTTTGGGATTGATAGTATAGTATTCTATAATGGTCACTTACATCATGCATTATATTCAATTTAGTTTCCTATTAGTGTTCTTTAATTTCCTCTACACTATACTTTTAATTTTTATTTGAATTTGGATATCATTGTATTTATGGTTTACATTTTTTATTATAACATAACTTTTTTCCTGTGATAGAATGGATAGAAGATGGATGTATCATACTGATTGGATTTCAACCGAGTTTCAAGAGAATTTGGAATCTTTTTTAGATTTTTCATTTAAAAATGCTTTAGATGGAGGTCGTATATAGTGTCCATGTTATAATTTTGTTAGAATACCATGGTTAATATAATAATAAGTTGTCTACCATATAACGAAATCCATATTTAAAACAAAATATTATGTTTGGTATCATAATGAAGATATGAGACAATATTCTACTATTAATGAATGGAAAGAAAGAAGTGGTATGGAGAATTTGATATCCATTTGTGAATCATCAAAAAAGAGATAGTATGCTAGTGAAAGAAGGCAATGATATAAATACACATGAGGAAAATGCTAAATATGTTGATGTTGAGAGAGTGAAACTTTTAATGGATGATGCAAGAACTTCTGTATATCATGAATGTATAAAAATGATAAAGTTGGAATTTTTAATGCGGTTATATCATATAAAAACCATGTATGGAATTTCTAATACCTTCATTTATTATATTCTAAAGAATTTCTTACTGATGGTGTAGATATTACCCCAAATCATTATAATGAATGTAAATTAATAAAATAGCTCATATTTTCTACCAATAAAATTCATGCTTATTTGAAAGATTACAGTTTATTTTCAGAGGAAACATCTGACCTTAATGACTATAAATAATGTGGTAAATCTTGATGGAAGTCAAATATAGATAGAACACTATATCGTGTGCCACAGAAAGTCATGTGGCACTTTCCATTGATTCTTAGGATTCAAAATCCATTCATGTGTGTAGAGATCTTAGCCAACATGTGATGGAATGATGCTAAGATAATTAAAGGTAATGATCAGTTAGATCATCCTACAGATGGATTAGCATGGAAGGCATTTGATGCGCAATATCCCAATTTTTCAGATGAGGTGCATAATGTTAGGTTGAGTCTATCATGTTATGGTTTTAATCTTTTTGGTCAAATGATTACTGCTCACAGCACATGGAAATTTTTTATTCAGGTTTATAACCTTCCTCCATTGATGTGTATGAAAAAACTGTTCAATTTCTTGATTATACTAATATATGTACCTTTTGATCTTGTAAATGATATAAACATCTACTTTCAACCTTAAATAAAAAAGTTGAAATAGATTTGGGATATGGGTGTGCACACATTCGATGATAATATATTCTAGATGTGTGATGCCCTTATATGAACTATAAATGGTCTCCTTTATTATGTAATGATGTCTATTTGGAGAAAAAAATAGAAAACTATCGTTTCCTATTTGTATGAAGAATACACGATCAAAAATGCTTAAATATCATTTTAGTTTCAATTTCATGGGGTATCGACGATTATTTCCAATGGATCATCAATACATGAAGAATCATCGAAGGTTTGATAATACTGTTGACAATGAATAACAAAATCAACATATATCAAAAACTGGTGTGCTTAATGAATTGAAATATTTCAGTTTTTTATTAGTAAAAGGTCAAATTAAATCTAAAATTAAGAAAAATTATGACACTAAACCCACTTACAATTAGAAAAAGAGAAGTACCTTTTTTGAGTTTCTATATTGGTCTACTAATTTTTTATGTAATTTTTTATACATAATGCACATTTATAAAAATATATGTGAAATGTTGCTTTAAATTATTATAAATATCAATGGGAATACCAAATATGACTTCTAATCTCTCCAAGACTTGTAAAATTGGGGTATTCGACCTGAACTGTATCATGTGTGTATTGGTGAAAAAAAATAGAAAGTTCCTTGTTCATATTATGTGATGAAAACTTTATAGAAAAATCAATTTCTAAAAGTATTAGAGAATATCAAGGTTCCGGATGAATATTCTAGAAACATATCTAAATGATTCAGCAAAAGGGATTTGAAGCTAAAATCTCTAAAAAATCATGATTATAGCATCCTTTTTTGTGAATTGATTCCAATAGAAATATTGAATTTTATATCCAATAATGTAAGGGTGAAATTTATTCACTTATGTCATTTTTTTAGATACCATTTTTCAAAAATGTTATTGAAGTCTTTATTGATAAAAATTTAATAAGAGGAGACATTAATTTTGTGTGAGTTAGAAAAAAATTCCTCCATCATTTTTCACCTGCATGCTGTATTTAAAATTTCATCATCCAATTGAAAGACTTATTGGGGGACCCATTTCTTTTTAGTGGATGTGTCCTACTGAAATAAATATATGCACAATTAAATCTTATGTCTGAAACAAAAATTATCCTTAAGGTTCCATTGTGAGAGGTTATCTAGATCAAGAATGTATGGATTTTTGTTCAATGTAATTTTCTAATGTGAGCACAAGACATAGCCGACCAATGAGAAATTAATATGATAAGTACGGAGAAATTTATCCCTAATTTACATCATTTACACAAACAAGAGTAATTCTTGGGTCATATACATTGGTTACATTGAGCCTTGAAGATCAAGATATGGAACATCGCACAATATTGTTTAACTATGGTTTGTTCGATGAGTATATCAAGTAAGTAATTTTAATATTTATATGTTATCTTATGCTATTTCATTTCAAATATACCTTATACTTTTATTATCATTTTATGTAGGGAACATAAACAAATTGTTAGTAGATTTCATCGATATTTGCCTTTGAGAAGGAGAGAGGATTTTTATAGCCAAGAGTTTCCTACCTGGTTGAAATTAAAGGTATGACCATTACTTTAGTTAACTTAAAATATATATATTAATTTAATTCTATTATTAATATATATTTTAGGAGTTGAGATTACCTATTGAATCTATTTCTAAATAATTAAGAGTGCTGGATTTTTGTCCCAATTCTTTGGTTCGTGAATGCAAATCTTTAATAATCAATGGGTATAAATTTGTTACAATTGATTGAGCAATGAAAATGATAACATGGCATGATGGTGTTATGTTAGCTACTATAAAATATTATTATGTCGGTGCATCAGATAGTTAGCCCTGATTTGAAAATTTTTCTTATTAAAGACTTGTTGAGAAAATATTGTTATTGGATTACCACTCTCAAGTTTGAGTCGCTATAATGAAATATAAATGTTTTGATTCAATGATGCAACATGGTATATTTATTGATGATTATGGATTCATAGTTGTTGTCATGATTTGATTCCTAGCTATCGATGAACCATACATGTTGGCATCAATGTAAAAACAAGTGTTTTATGTGAATGATCATCTGATACTTGATTACGATTACATTAATGAAGTAATCCCAAGACATATTTTTTATGATGTTAGGGATGAAATTGACACCATTTATGCCCCCATTGGTGCTAAACAAAATATTTCATTTGATGAATCAAATTGTCCCATTGTGAGAGTTGATTTTGAACCTAAATTAGTGGTGGTTAATTTATAGAAGCAACCATATATGTTTACATTTCATTCATTTTACCTTGACATGGGTTTATCATGTTTTTATTACTATAATTACTTTAATTTAGTTTTAGTTTGGAATGATATGTTTGTTTTATTATTTTTTGGTTTCATTGCATTTAGTTATATTTATTTCAATTTAGAAAACGAGGTTTAAATTGGGTTTTTAAAAAAATTATAACTTGGTTTTAAATTATTGTTACTAAAACATGTTATGAAATTTTTTATGCCTTATTTAACTTCTAGGTTATATTCATGATTTTGAAAAAATATTTCTAAAAAATTTACATTTAATTCTTATGAATATTATGAAAAATACTGCAATTTGAAAGAATTGATTATTTTATGTTGATCAACAGATGAGTGAGTGTGGTTTTCCTCTTCTTATTCCCTTACTGAGTATAATAATTGTAATATTTTTCTTCTACAATACATATAATGTCATGTTCATATTATTTATCAAAAAAATTTAGGGATATTAAATTATACCTGATTTGAATACTTCTCATCCAACTAGCATGGGTCCGAGTAGGGATTCTCCTAGACCTAGATGGAGTACTCGTTGTACCCATTCCCACCCCGACCTACCAGCAGACACCCCATCTACCACACATTTCCATCCTCTTCTTGAGCCTCTAAGGATTTTCCCACCCATGCCTCCATCATTATCTATTTTAACCTCTTATTCCCATACCATGTCTATACCACCTCTATAGATGTTTACACCTTTACTATATCCATATCCTTTGATATATCCCCAACCCTAATACCCATATCCTTCCATGTTTACACCGCCTCCATTTCCTATTATCCATACAAGATTTGATGATTCTATCTTTTTATCTTCCACTCCACTGTATGAAAATCACCTAGATCATGCATTGGAATAGACAAATCCTCTAGAGGCTACTAATCTAGTACATCCCATGAATCCATAATAGCCTATTGAGAAGCATGTATCATGTTTTTTTATTATAAGTGTTTCAAATTAGATCACGTTATTTTTTTCCTGTTGTACCATGACTTAATTATTATTTTTTAACTTTTTATCTTATTCAGTGGGATCTTTTAGAAGGCGACATGGGCACACCCATATAAGGGAATCCTGGAATCACCAAATATAAATAATGGTGGATTATAATAAAGAAAATAAGATGACGGGTAAAAATGTCAGGAAGTGTAGAATTTTTAGGGAAACTTTAGTCAAGTACCACAATATCATTCTAGTGGAACCATTATCATAAAGACATATCAGTAATGATATCAAGGAAAAATCATGGGAAAAGATATGGGTAATAAATTTTTTTAAATTTATATCTATATTATTTTTGTTTTTATATGAATTAACATGTTCATTGCAGCATTGATTTAACCTCCTGATGGTGATGATGTTAAGGTTTTAAGGTTGATGGATCTTTGGGAGTTCTAGAGATCATATAAGCATGAGTTATACGTTAGTTAGAGGAGTATATTTCGATATGATTTAGAGGGTGTACCCATATTCCTTGAATGTCCAATGGCACAATATCAAAAAATGATTTCATATTGGAAGAGTGATGAGTTTAAGTTATTATAAATCTTTAATGGCTTGAATATAAAATTTAATTCTTATTAATTCTATTTAATTTTTGTTTTTATGATGCATCAAAAAAAACAAAAAGAATAAATATTCAATGACATATCTGCACACATTATATCGCACTAAAATGCCTAACCATGATAAATTCCAGGTAATTTAATATGAATATAAATAATATCTAGATTTATATTATTACTTGGTTAGATTTTTATGCTTAAATTTAAGTTTTATTATCACTAATACCTTTAATATAAGGCTGAAAATACCTCTTTCAAATATTCTAATGGAAAATTGGACTAATTGCCTAATTTCCTAATGGCTAATTGTCCAATTGGCCTAATGGCCTAGTGGCCTAATGTCCAATTATCCATATATCCTAATAGCCTAATGGTCTAATGGACAATTGGATCAATGTCCTAATAGCCAATTGGCCTAATGGCCTAATGGACTAATGGAAAATTGGTCTAACAGTCAATTGGCCTAATAGCCTAATGGAAAATTGGCCAATTAGACTAATGGCCAATTGACCTAATAGCCTAATGATTAATTGGGATAACAGACTATTGTCCAATTTTCCAATTTTCTCAATGTCTTAATGGCCTAATGGACAATTGGTCAATT
This sequence comes from Viscum album, assembly GCA_963277665.1. NCBI lineage: Eukaryota > Viridiplantae > Streptophyta > Magnoliopsida > Santalales > Viscaceae > Viscum > Viscum album. The sequence goes on from OY728156.1 coordinate 2,103,500,481, forward strand.
ATCCTAATGGTTTAATGAACTAATGGACAATTAGCCTAATGACCTAATGGCCAATTGGCCTAATGGCCTAATGGTCTAATGGCCTAATGGTCTAATGGATAATTAGCCAATTATCCTGATAGACTAATGGCCTAATGGCCTAATATTATAATGGCCTAATGTCTAATTAGATAATTTTCCTAATGGCCAATTAGTAAATTGGACTAATGACCTAATGGTCAATTGGATTAATGGACTAATGGTCTAATGACCAAATGGACTAATGGACTAGTGTCAAATTGGAAAATTGGCCTAATGGCCTAATGTCTAATTGGTCTAATGACCTAATTTCTGATTGGTTAATTTGCCTAATGTCCAATTGGCTTAAAGGTCTCATGTAAAATTGGCCAATTGGCCTAATGGTCTAACATCCAACTGGAAAATTGGCCTAATGGACAATTTTCCAATTGTCCTAATGTCCTAATGGTCAATTGGTCAGTTGTTCTAATGGCCTAATGGACTAATGGCCTAATGGTCAATTGGATAATTGGAATAATTTCCAATTGGACAACTAGACTAATGGTCTGATGGCCTAATATCCTAATGGATTAATGGAAAATTGGACTAATTTTCTAATGGAATAATGCCCAATTGGACAATTGGCCAATTGGCCTAATGGCCTAATGGACTAACGACCAATTATCCTAACCGCGTAATGCCTAATTGGAAAATTGGCCTAATGGACTAACAAAAAATTAGCCAATTAGCCTAATGAATTAAGGGGAAATTGACTAATTAACTTAATGGTCTAATAGTCTAATGGATAATTGGAATAAAGGCCTAATTACCAATTAGCCTAACGAACTAATGGCCAATTGGCATAATGAACTAATGGAAAATTGGCATAATGGATTAATGGCTAATTATCCTAATGTATTAATGGACTAACAGCCTATTGGCCTAATGTCCTAATGGTTAATTGGCCAATTGGCCTAATGGCCTAATGGACAATTGGCCTAATTGGCCTAACAGCCTAATGGCTAATTGGCCTAATGGACAAATAGACTAATGTTCAATTGGATAATTATCCTAACATCCTAATGGCCAATTGACCAATTAGAAAATTGGACTAATGGCCTAATGGAAAATTGTAAAATTGGTCTAATGGCATAATGGCCAATTGGAATTCCATATGAATTAGTAATAAAGTATTTATATTTAAATATTATGAATTCTTTATAAATACATAATTTTGAATTATTCAAATTAGGGGCCCTATTTTGATATTATTGAAACCACATCCAAAGATTATTTATGATTGATTTTATCAAGGATTAAATATTATTTACTATGTGAAATTTAGATTATCTAAATAGTTTTTATAATAAATTGAAATATAAAATATTTATATTTAATAAAAATATCATATATATAAAGGAAATTACATATAATGAATAATATGAAGGAGTTAATATTATGAAATTAAAATAAAGCATTCATATTCAAGATTATGTAATATTCATAATGAGTATAAAAATTTATAAAGTGTTTATAATTATATTTTTATGAATTTTTCATCAATATTTATCGCATGTTTAAATTTATGAATTGTTTATTAAATTAAAAGATATTTCCTTTTAAATTTATGAATTTTTTATTCAAGATTATAAAATTTTTATATCATGAATATGTGTGTACTAATATATTTCATTTGTAGCAAGTGGTATTGGGTATCGAAGGTCGCGTGCCTTGAGAAAAATTATTTTTCTTGAGTAATAAGAAAAAGGATAGAAGTGAAGTAAATGTAAAAAATAAGAAAATATAGTAAGTTTTTTATTTATATTTAAAATATTTATATGAAATTTATCATTAAATATATTTTTTATATTTTCAATAGTATTCCCTGGAGGCCCTCGATGAAAAAAAATATGAAAACTTCAGTCCAAATGATCATAAAAAAACTAGAATTAGATAAGGCTCCACTCAAACCTACTAGGAAAAACTTCATACCTACTAGGTATTGGTCCTAATAGGGCTCCACTCAAACATTTTAGACCATCAAGCTGTAAAGCACTCATACAGAATTAGATAAGGCCAAAAAACTAGCTTTATAGGAGCATAAAAAAAGTAAACTGATCGCTAAAAAATTCCTAAAATCTATGTTAGTTATAAGTCAATCACTTCCATCAGCGGCTGCTAATACTATTGATTCATATATGAAATAAATGTTCTATTTAAATGATTCCTTGAGTGATGAAAATGAGGGTCCTAGTGGTAGTCAAGCTGATGGTGGTGGTGGTGGTGGTGCTGGTGGTGGTGGTGGTGGTGATGATGATTCTCCAGATGATGTTGGTGGTGGTGAAGATGTTGTTTATGGTGATGGGGAAGATATTGGTCCCCCTCCATTTTTGACTTAGCAGTAAAGAGACATGTGGATATTGATTTGATGACTTTAATTTATTGGTTGTATGGATGTATATGTATGTTATAGTATTGTAAGTAGTTTGAAAATTATTAAAAGCGGTTTGTTGAATGTTAAATATACAATATTTGTATTGTATTTAATATATACTATGTTTTTTATTTTATTTATAGGTTCAGGGGATGGAAGAGTTATTGATGCTACTAAATGGGGATATCTACCTATACCCATGGTTTGTAGAACCATGGGTATATATTTTCTACTGGGAAAATATATATCCACTATTTGTAGAATCGTGGGTATAGATATATACCCACAATTTTGTTTAAACCATGGGTATGATAAAATCTCTAAGGTTGTACTTGTGGTTTCTATAGAAACCATGGGTATAGGTCTATACCAATGGCTCCATCAGCCACGGTTCTGAAAACCGTGGGAGTAGGATATACCCACGGTTTTAGGATTTATACCCACAGTTCTAAACCATGGGTATATGGTGTTTTTCCAGTAGTTTCATTGCTTAAAATAATATTAAGGTCATTATTAAATAAAAATGGTACTAATTTTTCATATCTTTTTTCCTAAAGTTGAGGGATTATTTTATTATCAATATAGAGAACATGATAAAATATACTTACTTGAATTTTTCCCATTTAATAAGCATAATTTTATCCTTTGGTTGTGCTTTGATCAATTTCCACTTCATCTCTTACTCTAAGAAATGAATATTAAAGATGAATTTTTCATGCCTAAAGCACTAAATTAACTTTTAATGGATCATAAGATCTATAATAGAATATAAATTCATTCCTCTTATCTCTATATATTTACCAAAATCTAAAAAATTAACATAGGTTACCCAATATGGATAAATATTTAAGAGATAAAATAATACGTTAATCTATAAAACATTAAAAATAACACCCAAAATTCAACTTAAACCATTCCATTAGTAGTTAAACTTAATAATCCTCCAAAATATGTCTGACCAAAGTCAAAACCCAAAAATTTATAAATATGGTCACGAAATTTCAAAAATTGGCTTTACTTTAATCCCCAAAATACATAGAGTTTCTCATAATGTCACACACCAAACACGTGAATACCATAATGATATATTCTCTTAAAACATGATAATAATTTCCCAAAATAACATGAATTACCATAAAAACTCAATGAAAACATAAATAGCTCTAAAAATCAACTCTATCGTTATTCCTTAAATAAAATAATATACAATCGATTATATTCCATATATCCAAAAATATAGTAAACTTCATCAAAGATAACATAAACCAATTTTCATCAAATCACTAATCAATTACAAGGTCCTAAATAATATCAAATTTACTTTATCAATATTTATCATCTATTTATCATAAATAAACATTGTTATCTCAATATCAATAATATATTAAGGTTTATTTGTCCCTCAATCATGTGTTTTCAATAAAATATCAGCATACCACTAAATCACTTTTCTAGGTTGTCAGTACCATTCAACCTATGTTTGAAAACCCTTAAAGAAAAACCACTACATAATAATCCTTAGATTTTTCATGATCCATATATCTATAATATCATTAGCAAAACACTTTAACATAATTCACAAATACCAATACAGAAACACTTAAATAATTCTACTTCAATGATTAGCATCGCATATACCCTTTATTAGTCTAAGATTTAACCCTTGGATTAAGGAATTTACTCAATTAAATCCCAATTTCCCCACACATAATACATTAAAATAAAAATGGTACCTTAGGATATACTTTATTTCTCTCCATTATACTATTCATTTTTCCTCTATAGTTACTTGTTTTATGCCATTATTTTCCACATATAAAACATCATAACATTCCTTTTAGACATTTCCTTGGGTGATTATTCCTACATTATCAACATGTAGGAATATAAATCATCTTTCATCCATAGTCTTCATAAAACTCTATTTTTCTCTTATTTGGTTCATTCAGAAACTCACCTATGTTTATGTTTTTTATCATATATTGAGATATATGGTTAGGAATAATCACATGGTTTCTCATTATAAATCCTATTTCATTTGGTTTCACATGAGTAAAATCATTTCATTGTCAATCACATTCAACATTAACATGATTTATTCTGGTTCCATCCATTGACTATGACAAAAAATTATATTTTAAGAAACAATAATCATAGTGAGAAACCATATAATCATGAAAATAATTTATAAGATATCATTTTTTAAATCTATAATACCTTTGGTTTAACCTAGGTCATCCATGGTCATCATATATTAAAATCCATCATAATAGTTTATAAATAAAATATGAATTTACCCATACATATCCCCCATGAGTGTCTATTCAGATGTGTAGTCTTAGGACCACTCATCATGTATCAATGATGTTTAATTAAATACTCAATCCACCCAATTTAGATTTTATACTCTAAGTTTTATATATGATACATCTACATCTAGTTGTTAGTATCCAGATAGGGATTTATTTTCTAAGAAAATCACACTCCTTTATTTACCATAACTTATGATGCTATCATATACTTAGGCTTACCCAAAGGGTTATTACTAAAGTTTTTTATCCTAGTTTACAAAAATAACTAAACCTTGTTATGATAAAAACTTAGGTGACCAAAATATTTCATACATAAGTATCATATCTTATTAAAATAATATTAATTACATATCATTACGATCTATACCATAACTGTAAAGGTTTAGTCTTGTTAGAAACTCAGATACATTAAAAAATAGTACATAAATGATATAAATCATCTCCCACTTAGTTATTAATAATTATAACCCTTATTAAACATTTCATGATTAAAACATTTCTTTATATATGGTGGAAAATGAAACATAATAAAAAGTGAGATCATATCCTAGGTAAGAGTAAACAAGGGAGATATCCCTGATAATTTAAGTATAATGTGAGAATAAGGGTATGAGAACATGAGAATAATATTTAAAAATAATACCCAAAAATTCATAGATTATAATCATGAGTCATTCCATAAATCATGGCATTTTATAAGACATGAATCATAAAGAAATCAAAGAACATGAGCCATGATATCATAACATTGGGATAAGATTATATCATAAAAAAATTTCATAAAGTTTTACATAATTGTAATTATATAAAACATATTCCAAGGATTACATCCAATTACATTATTTATTATCATACATAAATTCATTATGGATAATTCTTCCCAGTCAATTCCAACATTATATTATGATAAACTGCCACCCAGTTAACTCTATCATCATTACCCAATGCATTGGGGGTATATAATTTTAGGAACACACATCACATAATCAAAATTCATTCATATGTATACTAAAATATCATAAAACATTCATTATATCATCATATAATATCTTATAAAAAATTAATAGGTTTTGTAAATATCTCATCATCATAATCAGAAAAACATTCATTATGTATTAATTGACCTATGGAAAGAAAACGGGTTTCATGTTAATTACCAAATCATCATGAACCATATGTAGAAATAATATAGATGGTATCATAATAAAATATCCCTATTGGATCATCAGAAAAATTAAATGATGTTGAATTAGATGAAAAATTCCTTTAAAAGAACATTTAAAATATTTCTCTAAAAACATGGAAAATATCATTTTCTTTCGATATCTTTAAATCTAAAAATTACTAGAATATTGAAAAAATAATTTTCTTTGAAAATAACCATATTATATTCTTAAGTAATCTTAAAATAAAATAAAGTTCGTGAATATGGTAAAATATTCTCATGTCGTGTATGTTATAAAAGAATATTATTTTCACACTTTGGTAAAAATTCAAAATGTGCCTCATTTAGGAAATAAAAAAAGGTTTAATTTTTTAAAAAAAAGTAAAAAATAGTTAAAATGACTTGAAACAGTCATTATATCCTATAAAATAACTTTCTTTAAAACATTTTAGAAAATATCAACATGGAAGAAAAAGATTCTAAACCAGAAGCATAAATAAGGCCGGTTTTTCTTAAAATATTATTTTGGTTCTCTTTGAGTACCAAAGAGATAAATATGATAAGAAAACATTAAAAATTAAGAATCAAATGAATTATAATAAACCTAATGATATTTTAGAATAGATAAAACATATAATTCCCCTAAATTAAAGTTAAATATGAATGATCCCAATTAAAAGTGAGATCGAAGTATTAACCCTTACCGCTTTGGTAACTTTTGAATTATAATTCATATGAAATAATAACTTAAAATTAAAGATTAAATATAATTAAAATAAGAATATTAATGATATAACATGTAAAAGTGGTATTATTTACATGTCATAAGATAATATAGGTTCATAACATAATATATGTCCCAAAGAAGATGATTTGAGATGATAAATCCTTACCACTTTGGTAAATTCTTAATCAAAATACCTTAGATGAAATAATATCAATTTTAACTTAAAATAAAATTAATTAATAAATATAAATTATATAAATTTCAAAGTATCATTATATACACCTCATAAACATAAATAAGTTTGTAACATGAAACATGTCTCAATGAAACAATATTGAGAGGAAGAACCCTTACAAAGACCGTATCACTAAAGTTATAATTAATCATTGAGGTGATTATGTGTAATAATTTTAAAACCAAAAAAGTATAAATAAAAAATCATATAATAATAGTCCATTTCACACATAATCTTGGCATAATATAGTCAATGAAGTAGAAGTATAACCTAATGAGTGGAAATTAAGTTAAGAAACCCCTTACCACACATTCAACTTGCTTCATAAGCACTATAAACTCCTATATAATAAATTGAAAGTTATTATAATTATATAAAATAACCATATAAATACTTATAAAATCATATATGATCTAATTATAACATTTCAATACCCATTTTTTAAAATCATTATTTCCATGTGTTAATTGTTTCGTTTTTCATGCATGTTTCGGTTCGGGAATCCCAATCCTTGTAATTTGATTATGGTTCCATAATATCCATAATTTAATCATGTCATGAGTTTCATATGTAATAATTATAAAAAACTTTTATAAGTATTCATATAAATATGTGATGAAAAATGAATTATGTCACTTCATGGAGATGTCATTTCATACGTACGAATAAATGATGTTTCCACCTTTCTATAGATGGAACAAAAGAAAAAAAATCAAATTTCCAAAACTATAATAATATCATAAATATCATATATATTCATTAATTCTATCTTTACAAACATCCATGTGAGGTGGCGATGGAAAATGAATCATATCGCTTCATGGAGGTGGTAGTCTGCATGTACACATGAGTGATACTTTTATTTCCCATTTGATGGGAAAATGAGATAAATAAAGTTATAAAATTAGAATAATAACATCTAGTTATATTTTATATAATAGATTTATTATATTTTAATGGTTAGGATATAAATTAAGGAGTTATAATAAGAAATAAAATGAAAATTCTCGGTTAAGACGATTACCACCTATTTGAAGAACCTCCTTTGGATCTCTCCTTAAGGACCTTAGGGATGGTCCTTTAAGAATAAAAGAACCTATAGAATGTATACAATGAATTTAAGAAGATTTTTTAAAAAACAATATTAGTGTCTCAATAATTTTTCTGAATAGATGAGAGGTGGAGTTCTTATATAAGAGAGAAGAGGGGTACCCTTTGAATTACTTAGAGTATTAAATTAATATAAATTAATTTTTATTTTTAAGTGGGTACAAATTGATATATTTAAAATATAGGATTAATATAAGTCTTAATAATCTCATAAAATAATATTTATACAAGTTTAGGAGATGTTTTAACCCTTATCTCTTAGTTTTAACCCTCTGTTGACACTTTTGACGATTACCGTGATATCAAAGTATTTTACTCTTTAGGGGTAAAGAAAGTTACTGTAAGAAAATAGACCATAAGTGGAAAATGGTTGGACTTATAGATCATATCTAATTAAAATTGTTAAATATAATATTTTTATGAATTTTGAATCATTTAATAAAATATTATTTGACATAAAATACCATTCAAGGTATTTTCAGGACTATTCAGATAATTGACTTTAAAAAAATATCAAGATAGTAATGTAATTTGAATATAAAATTTTAAAACATACCTGATAAATTATATTTATCCAAAAAATTCATGTATCACTATAACTCATCCACAAAAATATTACTTTGTAAGTTTTTAAAAAAAATTACTTTATTTTTATATTACTTGCACAAGCACTGTGTTAGAATTCCTTAAGTATTTAAGATAATTATTTCATCTCTAAAAATTAAAAATAAATTACAATGATAAAAAAAATTATTTATTAAATAAAATAACCATTTATAACTAAATATAACCTCCTTTTATCTCTATGAAAAAATATTTGAGATATTAAAACAGAGTGATATTTTGGATTTATTATTTACTTAAAATAATATTAAGGTCATTATCAAAGAAAAATAGAATAAAGCTACCATATATTCAAATATTATAATATTGTGTAAAAACTAAACTCATAAAATAGAAATAATACATGTTTTATATAGATTTTTAAACCTTTATCACATTATTTTTAACCTTGATTACCAAATTTACCGTTTCAGAGATCACAAATATTTACCACGTTTATTATTCATTACGACCAAAAAAACTTGACCTATTTACAAAATTTTTAAATTATGATTACAAATATGGAATAAATTTTATCAAATTAAATCCTTATAATTGGATTAAATTACTTTTTAAATAGACCAGCAAAACACAACAAAAAACGGTTTTCCAGACAAATGTGTTTTAAGTAAAAAAATGTTCTTATACCAAAATTAAGAATACTATAGATTATAATGAAATTAATTGGATTATTTTTAATAAAAAAATAATTAAATTTTAAAATAAATTAAAAAAATGGTACTTTGTAAATACTTGAATGGAAAAGATAGTTTTCTACAAAATTTTTATTTTTCACTATTCACTAAAAATTTAATATTTTCAGAAAATTTACAATATTTCACATTAATATAATTGTGATATGATGATTTTAAAAATGAAATAATTTTTATAAAATATAATTTCTAAAATTTTAATTAATTGATTATAATATTTACTCACAAAAAGCAATACTAATCATTTTTTGAAAAAAATGTATTTTTGAAGTAAAAAATAACTTCACTAAAAATTTAGTGCTTATTTCATAAGTATTAATAAATAAATTTGTATATAGTGGGACAATTATTCATATAATTCATAATTTAGTTGCTCATATTCATACCCTATAATTCAAAAACTAGGTTATAACTTTCGTATTTAAATAATAATATTTTTATAGTATATCGCAATTCACTTAAACTCAATGTTGTGTGTTAAGAAAGTTATCGAGATTATTATTCTTTTAAAATAAATTTATGGGGTGTTTCTCTATCCAACCCTTAAATAAATTTCATCCTTATAATTTTATCTTGCTTATTAAAGGTTCAATATTTTAAAATACCTTTGTTGAAAACCCACATCATACAAAGGGATAATATAACTTCTTTTGAAAAAGGGGAGTGGGAAACATAAATTTTACCTGAAGTAACATATAATAGGGTTCCTAGATAAGGAGAAAATTAGAGGTAAGTTAAAATATGGAAATGGAGAAGAAAAATAGCATCCTTAAACTGATAGATAGTGATGTAGAACATAGTCATCAGAAAGTTAATGACCACAAAACCATAAATAAGTGAGGGGTGAAAAGACCATAAATTCATCACAAATGAATGTAAAAGAATATCATTTTTATTTCAAGATCCTTTTCCTAAATTTTATGGATTATTTTACTATAAAGATAGAGAACATGAGAAAATATACTTTATTTCTTTCCATTTAATAAACACAATTTCATCCTTTGGTTGTGCTTTGATCAATTTACATTTCATCTCTTACTCTAAGGAAAGAATAATCTGGATGAATTTTTCATACCTAAAACACAAAAATTAACTTTTAATATATCATAATATCTATAATGGAATGTAAATACATTCCTCTTGTCTCTAGATATTTACCAAAACAAAAATGGTTATCATAGGTTACCCAATATGAATAAATATTTATATGATGAAATGATACATTAATCTCTAAAACCATAACAATAAAACCAAAATTTAAACTAAATATATTCTATAATTATTTAACCTTAAGAATCCTCCAAAATATTTCTGACCAAATTAAAACCCAAAAATTTAGAAACAAGTTCACTAAATTTCCAAAATCAAATTTACTTTAATCTCCAAACAACATAAATTCACTCATAATGTCACACACAAAACACCTAAATACCATGATCATATATTCTCTTAAAACATGTTAATACTTTCCAAAAATAACCTAAATCGCCATAAAACCACAATTAAAACATAAATTCATCTAAAATTTTACTCTATCGTTATTAATTAAATAAAATAACAAACTATCTAATATATTCCATAACTCTAAAAAAGCAGTAAACTTGATATAATATAATATAAACCACTTTTTCATTAAATCACTAATCAATTCTAAGTTCATCTATACTATCCAATTTACTTTATCATTATTAATCATCTATTTATCCCAACTAAGCATTATTATCTCAACATCAAGAAAATTTTATGGTTTATCTATCCCTCAATCATGTTTTTTCCTTAAAATATCACCATACCACTAAATAAATTTTCTAGGTTGTCAGTACCAATCAATATATGTTTATAAATCCTTAAATTAAAACTACTTCAAAAAAATCCTTAAATATTTCATGATCTATATAACCAGAATATCATTGATAAAACACTTCAATGTAATTATCAAATCCCAATACATAAACACTTTAATCATTCCACTCTAATGATTATAATAGTATATGTCCTACCTTGGTATAGGAGTTAACCCTTGAATTAGGGCATTAACTTAGATAATTCCCAATTTTCTCACACATAATAAATTGAACTATAAATAGTACCCTAGGATGTACTTTATTTCGCTCTATTAAACTCTTCATTTTTTCTTCATAATTAAAAACTTTATGACCTTAATTTCCATATATAAAACATTTTCTCATCACTTTTATACATTTCCCTGGGTTATTCTCCCCACATTCTCAACATATAGGAAGTTGAATCCACTTTCCTCTATGGTCTTTAAAAAACTCCATTTTTCTCTTAATTATTTCATTAATAAACTCACCTATGTTCAAGTTTTTTATTATATATGGATATATCTAGTTAGGAATAATCATAATGTTTCTCATTACAGATCCCATTTCATTTGGTTTCTCATGAGTACAATCATTACATTGTCCATCACATTCAACGTTAACAAGATTCCTTCTCATCTCGGCCATTAACTACAACCAAAAATCATAACTTGAGGAAAAATAATCATATCGAGAAACCATATAATCATGAAAATAATTTATAGGATGTCTAAATTATGAAACATTATTTTCAATCTATAATACCTTAGGTTTAACCTAGATCATCTATGTTTATTATCTATTAAAATCCATTATAATGGTTTATAAATAAAATGTGAATTAACCTAAACCTATCCCTAGTAGTTTCATGCCAAGTACATAGTCTTAGGCTCACTCATTGTGCATCGGTGATGATCAAGTTAATACCCAATGTTCCATATTCATAGTTCTTTCCCTTAGGTTCATCTATTACACTAATGCATCCAGTTACTAGTATCCAGATAGGGATGTATTTTCTAGAAAAACCACACTTCTTTATTTACTATAAATTATTATTCTCTCCATTAATTAGGTTTGTCCTAAGGGTTCTCACTAAATTTTTCTCATAATAGTTTTCAAAAATAACTAAACCTTTCTCTGATACAAACTAAGGCAACCCAAAAAAATTTATACATAAATATTATATCTTATTATATGAATATTAAGTACATATCATTATGGTCCATGAAAGAACCATAAAGGTTTAGTGTCTTTGGAAACTTGTATACATAAAAAATGGTATATAAAATATCTACATCATCTACCACGTAGTTTATCACAATGATCACACTTCTTAAACATATCAGACTTAAAACCTTTCTTCATATCCTGGGGAAAAGAAAACATAATAAAGGGTGAGATGATATTCTTAATATGGGTAAACAAGGGAAATATCTTGAATCATTTAAGCATAATATGAGTTTAATGGTATGATAACATGAGATTAACCATTGAAAATCATTCCTAACAATTTATAGATCATAATAATGAGTTATTTTACAAATTTTTGGAATTTCATAAGACATGAATCATAAATAAATCGATGAACATAATCCATGAGATCATAACATTAGAATAATATCATTTCATAAAAGAGTCCCATAAAGTGTGGAAAAATAATAATCATAGAAAACATATGTCAAGACTAACTTCCAATAACATCATTGTTTTTTGGACATAAACTTGTTATGAAAAATCAAACCTAGTCAATTCCAATATTCTCTTAGGAGTAACTTCCACCCAGTTAACTCTATCATCATTACCTAATGCATTGGAGGGATAAATAATTCTAGGTCCACCAATAACATAACCATAATATATTAATTTTTATGTAAAAATATCATAAAAATTAATCATATCATTATATCATAGCCCATAGAAAATAAACAGGTTTCATAAACATCTCATCATCACAATCACAAGATCATTCATCATAGCATAATCAACCTGTGCAAATAAAACAGGTTTCATATCAATTCCTAAATCATCATAAACTATATAGAGAAGTAATGTAGATGGTATAATAATAAAATATCCTCATATAAGCACAAAAAACATCAAAGTATGTAGACTTAAATAAAAAAATTCTTTAAAATAACATATAAAACATTTCTTTGAAAGTATAGAAAAATATAATTTTCTTTTTATATATTTAAAACTAAAAATACCCAAAATATTTAGAAAATAATTTTATTTTAAAATAACCATGTAAACATGTAAAATAATCTTTAAATAAAATAAAGGTCATGACAGTGTAAATAACTTCTCATGTTGTGTATGTTAAAAGCGGACATTCCTTTCACACTTTGGTAAAAATTAAAAAAGTTCCTCATTCAGAAAATAAAAAGATGATTACTTTTAAAAAAAATTATTAAAATTAAAATATAGTTAAAAATGACTTGAAAAATTCATTGGATTATATAAAATAATTTTTTAAAAATATTTTATAAAATATAGTCATGAAAGAAAAATATTGCTAGCTAAAAGGAGAAATAAGCTCGATTTTCTCTAAAAAATTGGTTCTCTTTGATCACAGAAAAGAAGAAAATGAGAATAAAACATGAAAATTTATAAATTAAACAAAGAAGAAAAAATAAATGGGTTTTTAGAATATTTAAATCATACAATTCCACCAATTGAAATTTAAATACAAATGCTCCCAATTAAAAGTGAGATCGAATTATTAACCCTTACCACTTTGGTAACTTTTGAATCATAGTCCCTGTGAAAGAATAAATTCTAATAAAATATTAAATATCATGAAAATAAGTATATTTTTTATATAAAATGTAAAATGGGTAGTATTTACACCTCATAAAAAAAATAAAGGTGCATAACATAACATATATCCCAAAGAAGATGATTTGAGATGATAAATCCTTACCACTTTGGTAACTTCCGAATCGAAACCCCTTGGATAAAATAATCTCAATTGTAACTTTAAATTCCATTAATTAATAAATATGCATGATATTACATGTAAAATGGTAGTATATACACCTCATAAACATAAATAATCATATAACATCGAACATGTCTCAACGAAACAATATTTATATGAAGAACCCTTGCAAAGATCATATCACTAAAGTGAGAATTAATCATTGAGGTGATTATGTGTAAAAAAATTAAAACCACGTAAGAAAATTGTAAATATGAAATAATATAATAAAATTTTATTCTACGCATAATATTGGTATAACACGATCAATGAAGTAGAAGTATAACCCAATGAATGGAAATTGAGTTAAGAAACCTCTTACCTCACATCTGACTTCCTTCATAAGCATTCTAAAATCCTATATAATAAATTTAAATTTATTATAATTTAATAAAATAACTATATAAATACATATATTATCATATATTATCCAATTTTAATATTTTAACACCCATTTATCAATAATTATTCATTAAAATCATTATTTGTGGGTGTTGACTGTTTTTTTTTTTCATGCATGTTTCGGTCGAAAGTTTTGATCCTTATAATTTGATCATGGTTTCATAATATCTATAATTTTAATAATTTAATGAGTATAATATTTAAACATTATATATTATTTTATAATTATTCATATAAATTAGTGATGAGAAATGAATTACATCACTTTGTGGAGATGGTAGTTTGTATATATGCATGAGTGATGTTTCCACTTTTCAATGGATGGAATGAAAGAAAATTAAATAATAATTCACCTTTAAAGAACTATAATAATATCATAAATATCATATATATTCATTAAATTATTTTTTATAAATATTCATGTGAGGAAGCAATAGAAAATGAATTGTATCGCTACGTGGAGGTGGTAGTCTGTATGTACGTATGAGTGATACTTTCATTCCTCATTTGATGGAAAAATGAGATGAACTAGGTTATTAAATTAACATAATAAAATATAAATATATGAGAGATACTTATTTTTTTATTGTAATTATCAGGAAATAAATAAATTAGGTATAATAAAAAGTAAAATAAAAACACATGGTTAAGACGATTGCCTCCTCTTTAAAAAATCACCTTTGGATCTCTCCTTAAGGATCCTTGGGATGGATTTTTAAGAATATAATCACCTATATAATGTATATAATAAATATAATAATATTTTTTATAGTTTTTGGTAGATATAAGTGGCTTAATAATTGTGAGTAAGAGAGGATAAGTTGTGTCCTTATATAAGAGAGGAGAGGGCATCCTTGGAATTACTTAAAGTATTAAATTAAGATAAATTAATTTTCTATTTTAAGTGGATAAAAATTGGTATATTTAAAATATAGGATAAATATAAGTCGAAATAA